>VUYV01000113.1:2067938-2222740 GCA_008711295.1 Anarhynchus alexandrinus
GAATTTTAACTGTTATTCAGCATAAATCAGCAGAGCTTAAATGATCTACAGCAGTGGCTCATGCTGAATGAGATTATTTTGCACCAGGTGCTCCTGCTAAATGCTACTAGAGCCCAGTAACCTCAGTGGTGGGGCTACTTCACTATGGTACTCCCAAAACCAATCTGCAGCAGCACTGTCTACAGTGAAGGATGCCATTTCCTACACCAACTCTTCCACCTCAAGTCTTCCAATCTCTCAAATTTTTCTTCCCCTTCTGCAACTTCCTGAAGTTTAATCCATGCTGTCAGCCCCCTCATTTCTCCAGTAACTTCTTAAATTCAATCGCCAATTCCAACCAACAGACATGTCTCAAGAGTCACTGAGTTCACACAAGGTTTGCAGAGCAGTCACAGTGATAACAATGTAATAGCCACTGGACATCCCCATTCCCACTTGCTTCTATCTTCCATTACTAAAACAAGAACTGAGATGCAATTAATCCCACCTGCCAGTGGAAACACACCCAATAACACATGGCTAAGTGTTTTTCCCAGTTAATTCAGATTGCATCAATATAAGCAAATAGCTCAAACATTTCCCCTTCATCATGCAATACTAAGCGCATTCATGGGGGATTTCATCTGCTGCAGTGCTACTGAATAACCTGATCTTGCTGCAGCCTTTTGAAATTCCTCTGAAACCACCTAACCAACTTCATTAGCACTAACTTCAGTAGCTGTGTCATCTGAAAATATTACCTCTTCACTTTTTAAAGAGATTAAAAACCACAGATGCCAACCGAGCTTCTTGAGAAATCCTATTTCTAACCTCTGATGAAAAGTGACTGCACTTGTTTTTCCCCTCCTCACCGCAAGCAAATCCTGCAGCATAAAAGCTTTCCACTGCTCCCAGACATGCAAACCAGAGCAGATCAAGCATTATGTTTATATGTATTTACACATTCTGTTTACAGAAGTCACTGGAATTAATAAGTTATTTCATCTGTCGGGGGGGGGGGGGGGGGGGGNTAAATTCGGAAATAAGCACCATCTGTTCCTCCTGACTGTCGCTGCCCACCCTTCCAGCTCTGAGAAGCTCTCTGAACCAGGCTTCAGCAATGCAGAGTGGAGAGAGAGTTGTCTTCTGCACAACCCTCACCTTCTAACACATGCAAAATAATGGCTTGTTTGGCCAATAATCCACACATGACACATTGGGAATGAAAGCGCCATACACATCCCATCTGCAGAGGTAAGTGAACAAAATGGGCACACGCAGCAGCTGTCTGATTTCCAGCCCCAAATACACCACATTTATGAGCCCAAGATGCTGCAATCTCTGTGCAGTTCTCGCACATACTGATGACTGTTCCTTGTCACACAGCTGGTGGGATTTCAGCTTTTTTGATTGTTTGACCTGATGCAGAACTGCAAGTACTCCATGGGAAACAGTCACTCATACTCAAAAATCAGCCACAGAAACCTCAGCTGCATGTTAGGTCTATTCTTGGTTTTCAATATGTTGACATCCTGAACTATGAAAGATTAAAACAAATAAATCTACCGGTCTTAAGATTTTGAACATAACCAGAAACTGTACCTATTAGATCAGTAGGGAAGAAGATAGAAAAGGATATGTCAATTTATGTAAAAATCCACAGGCACCTGGCACACACATGTAACCTCCCCAGCCTACTCTTCTTGAGATATTTCTACTACAACTTCTGCTTTACAAAAAAGAAGACCCCCCCAATTCAGAGATCAGCTTGCTACTGACAGTAGTGAAAACCAACCCAGGGAAGACTTGGTGGGGAAAGGGCTTCATGATTGTCTGCAGGGGAAATTTCATTTGAGATTTTTTCCTACCTACCTTCTTTTACTTTTAACCATGTTAAAGCTTCAAAGCTCTAAAGAAAGACTTGTAAGTAAGGCTTTTTAGGCACCACAGAACAGCTCAGGACCTTTCTGAGCTCCTGTAGCAGGATGCAATAGCTGTTCCATCACACTAACCCACAAGAGAGGTCAACTCCACATATTCTTAAACTCATCTTGCACGTTAGTCTCTACATGTCAGAAGAAGTCCCTTGCTCTAGGGTCCAACCACCACTGGCATCTTTCAGATTTCGGTTTTAACAACCCATTGAGGAGAACAGGCCAATTCACACCTTTCAGTTATTGCTATTGCAACTGAGGCTTCCAGAGCACCCAAAGAGAGGGACGCTTTTCATTTCTTAACATGGCTTTGTAATCTCGTCAATTAAGTGTTTGCTCCTTGAAAGAAAGAATAAAGTTCTGCAGAAAATATAAATTAACAAGAAAGTCTACAGGCAGAGAAGCATCAAGTGCACAGACTTTCAATGCAAGTACATCCCACCAAGAGGAACAGCAGGGGCAACAAGACATCCCTTGATCCTACGCAGCACGCTCTTTGCCCAACCACTAAGTGAGATGTTCTCAAGTTGCCAGCTACAGAAAATGAGTGCACTAGCAAGCCGATTCTTCTTTCCAGTCACTTAGCGTTTTTTCTTAAGTCAATATATCCACATTAAATGGATGCAAGCACCCAAAACAGTGTATTCTGAGAAGTCATCTTATAACTGATGCTTAAGAACCAAGGACTCAGCAGTCCGCTTTGCATCGCTACCTGGAAAAATCAAGATTGTCATGAGCAAGAAACCATACAAATCCTGAGGAACACAACCACACAGGGAGAAGTCCTCAACATAAATGCAGTGAGTTACTGTATCACTGCATGAAGAAACGTCACGACAAGGACTTGGAAGTTTTCAAAACCAGACTGGACAAAGCCCTGAGTAACCTGGTCTGAATTCAGCGTTGATCCTGCTTCAAGCAGGAGCCTGGACTAGAGGACCTCCTGAGGTCCCTTACAACCTCACTTCTATGAACAGAATCAGAATGGGATTAAGGTCCAGGCTGTAGACAAATAAACTCAGACACCTAAATATACATGACTGACCTGACATGATAGTCTATAGCACCCAAGTCAAAGCAGTCACAAGACTTTGGAGAGCAATCACACAAACACAGACACCAAGACAGTCAGGTGACGAGCTTTCAAGATTCACTGTCCAAAGCTACACCTAAGCTCCACATGGACACCCACCACTGGGAGCAGACCCAGCCCAAGCAAAACAGCCAGAGCATATTACAACTGGAGACCCACATGCTTTGCTGCCGCAGCCTTCGATACAGAAGACCGACTTCTTGGTACACACAGGGGTCCAAAAGGCTTAGAAGCACACAGAGAGGTTTCCTCAGTTGGACTGTTTTCCTTCATAGCATAGACTTGTCCAAGTCTGATTTTTTTTACACAAATTATCCCAAATGAATAGGACTGCTCCTGAGCACCACAGGTGTGAACAGATGCTGCAGTCCTCTGCGTTAGCTCCATGTCCCTCAACTAAGCTCTGCTGTACAAAACTAGATGCACAGAAAGACTGTGTATGTCAGAGGTGAAGGCACCATCAGCTAACCTTGGCCCTTGCAGTGAATGGACACAGCAGCATCTCTGGTACATGATCCTCTCTGCAAACAGCATGACGTTTTCTGTAGGGAAGCTACTAAGAAATCAGAAACCCTTGAAACTATGAAAGCTGGGGGGAAGGGAGGAAGTGTTGTGTGCAAGACAGCTGTATTTTCTAAAATAAGTATATTTTCAAAAATTTTTGAAGGACTTAAAAACTTAAATAATTTTCCTCCACACACACAAGCAGAAGTAGAAAGAAAGCCTGCTCTGTACCAATACCACAGGACAAGCAGCATGCAGCACCCTAATTCTGCCTGAAACAGTTCAATGAATCCACAGCCAAGGAAACGTTTGGTTACAAGAGAAAAGACATACCTACCAGACATACACACCACCATACCCCACCAGCAGTAGCAAGGGAACTCAGGAAGGAGTGTATTTAAAGGCTTTATTAATAGCGCCAAGGGGAAGACAGTTCTGTTTCATAGCAACCTCCAAGGTTTTACAGTCCGTTTCTGTTCTTTTTTTGGGACAGAAACAAAACGTCCCTGACATTTTTCAGGAACAAAATTGTAATGAGTTGTCAGAGTTGGAGATCACCACCTTGCCATAAGGGACTGGCTAGCACCCTTCCAGGGGCATCACCCCATGAGTAGGCTGGGTAGAAACGCGAAACATTTCACGCTTGAGAAAAATAATTTGGCATCTTCCCTACCAGTTCATTTTGGATCAAGAACTTGAAACCCTGTTTCTGCAATCCAGGCCTGTACTTTAAAAAAATAAAGAAAAACATTATCAGGCTACAGTGTCCAGACCAGCTTCTCTTCATAAAGCTTTAAAGCCAGAAGTGTTCCTGGTGATATAGTGTTTTAAGCAAGAATGCTTATTTTGGCAAAACTTAATTTAGCTGAGAGTACTCTGCTCTTCTCAAGAGGTTAGGAAGGAAGCATCTAGCTGAGAGCCCCCAGCTATCTCTGCTCTCTGAAAAAAAAAAAAAAAAAAATCAGTTTCAGAGCAAACAGTGCTGCAAACGAAGCTGCATGCACCACCTTCAAAGGAATAAAGAAATCTTCACTCAAAGCCCATGCCATGGCAGCAGCCATGAGTGTCAAAAGTCCCCTGAGGCAGCTCCTCCTGGCACAAGCCAGCACAGCAGGAACGCATTGCTATGCAGCAGCTTCAGGGTGGCATCCCCCAACAGAAGGATGTGGGCTTTTCTTTCCTAACACAGAACTGCCTGCCACTCCCAGCTCCACCAAGACATCACTAACTTCTCCTCACCAACACTGACCGAGCATATCAGGTCAAAGACTGTTCTGATGTCAAGTTAGTAGACAGTCCTAAAGGCATCCCTCAATCCAGCTTCTGCTAGGAGCTAAAACCCAAACCCAGAGCAACCTGTAGCGATGGAAAGATTTATTTTTTTTTTCCAAAGGTTCACATGCACACGAGAACATCTCCAGCTTTCAGGTAGATCCAGGGAAGGCAGAAAGGAAAAGGGTGCTGCAGAGCTGCGACGCTCCATGGAATGACCAGACAGGAATTGCCACCACCTTGGTGTTCCCCAAATCCCAGTGGGATTCCTAGTTCCTCAGGCCACAGGAAAAAACACTGCATTCACAAAGGGACCGCCACAGCTGCACCTGCTGGGCACAGTCCCAGACAGGGTCCCCTGTCTGTGCTTCCAGAACCAAACATACAAGCCCCATTTCTTTGCAGGCAGATAAAACCAGGTGACAACAGTGCAGCCAACACATCTGTCCATTTAGTCTTCTACTTCTCTGTCCAGCCATTAAACTTCCTTAGAGCAGGGACAGGCAATGAATCTGTAGGTCAATCCTAATGCATACATATAAAAAACCCCTATTTTTATAGTTAGCTTCAAAAGGGCGTCTATAGACTACTGCTTATTATATTATGTTCCCTGTCACACAACCTTTGGTTGTGTCACATTAAAACAGCAGGCAGGATAGTCTCAATTATCACTTACAATTTTATTAATATCACAGTTTTATAATCCACCACAGAGTTTTGAAACATTTTAATTCATCTCAAAGGCAGCAAGCCCCCATCAGAAAGGCTGCTGACAACCAGCACCTGGCAATTTCTAACTCTGCAAACCCTCATTTCAAGGGGCTGCGCTGTATTTTGGATATAAAATGTTGGGGAGAAAAAAAAATAGGCACCGGAACTAAGACCATTTTTGGTTGGTTTTCGGGTGGTTTTGTCCTTTTTTATGGGCTGTTGCTCAAAGACAGAGGAGGAGAGGCTTTCGTCCGATACTTCCAAACTGATGTGAATATTTTCACAAAAAGGAGACAAATCAAATGCTGCATGAAGAGGGACAGGCAAGAACCCTGCAGATGACTGCAAAAGTGCTTAACACATAAGGAGCAGGACAAACATTTGAAAGCAAGGCTGAGTAAACAGGAAAGCCATAGTCCCCAGAAACAATAGGATCAGCCAGGTTCCTTTTCTGGATTTTACCACCAATTGTTTCCTTGTGCTTTTGGAGAGAAGTTTAATGTCTATGTACTTTAAAAATCCTCTTAAGAAGTGTACTAGCTTCCAACAGTGTGATGGAGTATCACAGACGAGCTGGGCTGGAGAGCAGACCCTCGGACCACTGTAACCCACCAGGCAACATAAGCAAGACAGACAGACATCAGCAAGACAAACAGGGCCGCTCCACAGAGATGAACTCATGAAGAGGTATTCCAGCTAACACAGGCCAGCACTTCTTATGTCATTATAAATAAAGTTAACCTAATTTGGGGGTTTTGGGTGCTTTTTGTTCAGGTGTGCATCACACTGCACCCACATCTCTGTGTCTGCCTCTGCCTTTTTTTTTTTTTTTTAATAAAAAGTCTGACTAGCTATAATGCCATAGGGAAAAACATTTTTGAAAAGTGTGA
Organism: Anarhynchus alexandrinus; assembly: GCA_008711295.1. Lineage (NCBI taxonomy): Eukaryota > Metazoa > Chordata > Aves > Charadriiformes > Charadriidae > Anarhynchus > Anarhynchus alexandrinus. The sequence continues at coordinate 2,074,322 of VUYV01000113.1, forward strand.
TTTTTTTTTTTAAACACAAAATAATTACATGCAAAATGCTCGGGGGGCCGGGGGGGGAAACCAGGAAAACCCTGACTATCTTTGACAGATTTTCATCACTTTCTACAATTTCACACCCCACACAGTTGTGCTTCTATTGCACACAAAAAGCAAAGAAGAACTGTGTGGAGATTCCCAAGCTGGTACAAAGCCGCAAGCAGGAAGTGGCTCTGCAATACAGGGGTTTGGCAGAAAACAATGAGAAACCACAAAGAGGAAAGGGAGCCTCACACACAAGAGGCAAGACAAACGTGACACTGAAAAACAAGTAGCTGTGACAGCTCAACCACTTCAAGTCTTGATTTCTTCCATGACAGTGGAAAAGGCAGTGAAGGATTCAGGTGAGGTGTCTAAAGAACAAGTCTTATGAGGACCAGCTGAGGGAACCAGGGTTCTTTAGTCTGAAGAAAAGGAGTCTGAAGGGAGACCTTATCGCTCTCTACAACTACCTGAAAGGAGGTTGTAGAGAGGTAGCGTTTGACCTCTTCTCCCAAGTAGCAAATGATACGACAAGAGGAAACGGCCTCAGGTTAGGCCAGGGGAAGGTTTAGATTGGATGCTTGGAAAAATTTCTTCACCAAAAGGGTTATCAAACATTGGAACAGGCTGCCCAGGGAAGTGGTGGAGTCGCCATCCCTGGAGGTATTTAAAAGACCGGTAGATGTGGTGCTTAGGGACATGGTTTAGTGGTGGTTTTGGCAGTGCTAGGTTGATGGTTGAGACTCAACGATCTTAAAGGTCCCTTCCAACCTAGACAATTCTATGATTCTATGATACAAAAGCAGTGGAAGCAAAAAGGAAGAAAAAATTAAAAAAGAAAAAAGAATAAAACTAAGAACCTCTTTTCCCCCAACAGATAAGTAGCTAAAACTTTCTGTACCAACCTGACAAGAAAGTTCCCAGGGAAAAAGCAAGCTGCCAGCTATATTCCCAAATTTAGCATAGAAATATTGTGACCTATGACAGTGAATATTTCATAACTTACAACCACAAGGATAAATAGAAACTTAAAAAAAAAAGGCTTATAGAAGCACGCTACTCATTTGAACTCCAAAAAAGCCTTAGAGCATAACAGCACTTTCTCACAAAAAAAAATTATATAGTCTCCATTATTTTTTTTAAGAGGAAGTTGAAAACTACTACTGTTCTTCAACTAAAAGCCTCCAGGAATATTAAAATCATTTGCCAACATATACAATTAATTTCTGAAGATGGAAAGTAAATGCATGCACTCATTCTGAATACATTTTAGCTATGCATCATATTAAGTCAGGGAGGGGTGCTCCCCACCATGCTCCAGCCCCAGCACTGCCACGTACCTACCACGTCCAAGAAAACAATAATTTTTTGCACATTTGGAGTGAAGGCACAACCAGTAAGTGACATGAAGTAAACCAGTTATTTTTATGATTTTTTTTTATATATATATATACACACACACTTTTCAGGATCTCTTTATATTACTACAACCATCTGTTGCACAAGTCGCCAAGCTGCATGGAGACAAGCATCCTCCCAATGACGTATGATCTGATTTTGGGATCGTTCCAAGTCTGGATGAGGAAGCACCATTAATTACTCCTTATCAAAATACACATTCCCCTGCTGGGCTGGGTCTTGAAGATTAGATGATCCTACTGAATCAGAGGGAATCCTAATCACGTGAGGAGGAGAAGGGGGGGGGGGGGGGGAAAAANTGTGCAGTGCAAAGGAAGGAAGAAGGGAGTAATCCCTACCTTGCGAAAACCTGAACTTCAGCAAAACCCTCCCTTATTCCTACTATTTTAGGAATGCTAAAAAAGAAAAAAAAAAGTTACACCCCCCCAGCTTTTTACCTTTCCCTTACATTTGTCCCATGTCCCAGTTTCCCACTGAACTGCAGTTCCACGCAAGTTACAGATGACTTTCACAGCTGCATAAGAGACAGTTGGATACAGAATAATACCTGGCAAGCGTTGTGCAGGCTTGAGATAAACCTGTGTATCTGCTAACACAATCAGCAGCAGAGCAATAAAGTCTGTGTGGTCACCATTAGATTTCCATGATGACGAAACACAGATACCAACAGCTGACTGCTACTATAAAGAAGCCAACTTGAGATGGGAGACTCAGGAAATCGCTCTCCATCATTTCATGCACTATTTACATTTGGAAGCTCATCCCTGAAACCATGCTGGCCAGAGATGCTCATGGTTTAGGTTTATATTTGGGGACACAGCTCCATAGTTACAGAATCCCACCAAATAAAGGACCAGTGTGCCTTTGCCTTCTCTTCTGAAAAGCCTGCCTTTGGTTTGGGGGAAGGTTGGCAAAGTTAGGGGTCCTGAAAAAAATCATTCAGGTTTTACAGTGGTTAAAATTACTGGGGAGAGGGAAACTGCAGAAACTTACTTGCTGCATGGTACAGATCAGTACAGTGTCACTATTTCCTCTGTATCACCACTTGTGCTTTATTCCCTTACGTATATGGGCTTGCCTGCACAGTGACAGGACAAGAAAAAAAAAAGATCTTTAGTACAGGAAAGAGTTGTACCAAAAAGCAAATGGTCTATTAGATATTATTCCAAGTTCTTTCACTGACTAGCTTTGCACTTGGTGCCTCTTAATTACAGAAGCCAACAATTCTTCAGAAATCCCAAGCTTAGTCTATTATTTGCAATAATTGCACTACCTAGTGGATGGCAGCAAGCTAAAAAACTTATTTATCCAAAAGGCAGTCTCTTCTTAGCTCAGAGAAGCAGCTCCTCAGTGCAGGGTCAAGAGGACATCAGAGAGCAACCCCTTCCAAAACCTGGTGCTTCTTAAAATACAAGGCATGCTTCAGCTTCCAGCAAACCTGTCAACACCAACACAATAGCCCTGCCCTAAGCACTTCTATTTTTAACATTTTCCATCCACGCAAAGGACAACTATTTAATAAATCTAAAGGAAGCATAACTAAAAGAGTTGAACGAAACTTTTTTTGTGGCCAGCCTGATTAATATGAGCACAAGCTATAACCTTAAGCAGCCCAAATGCGTTGCAGGGATTACTGAATTACCAACGTATACCGGCCTCAGAGACAGGAGAGATGCCAAAAACTGATGCCCGATCACCTGGGAGCACGACAGCACATGATCTGATGCAAAGATGAATCACGATACACTGTGATGAAGTACGTGTCATCTGGCATGGCTGCCGTGGAGAGTAAGTGCTATGAAGGATAAAAGTGACCTTAAATAGCTCATTATTCATTAGATGTATCTGATCCCTTTCATTTTCTTTAGGGTGCCTAGGATTGCGCTGTAAATCTGAGCACTCACAGAGAGCCTTAAAAAACCCCTGGACTATGTACGTGTGTGCACACTATCTTTAGCGAACAAGCCTTTGCTTGCCTTGCTGGCAGGATTCAGCTTGTGTTCAAGCTGAAGACACCCTGCTCCAAAACAGTCACAAACTTGCTGTACTGGAAGGAAACTATGCATTTAGCATCAAAAATATAATGACCCAGAGGTTTTGGTTTTTCAGCCTCTCTCCCAGCAGGAAGGAAGGGCTGAGCACTCCAAAACCCCCAGCAGGACTCAGCGGCTTACGTACCCCAGTGACTTCATGCTACTTTTGAAACCAAGCCCGTTTTGGACAGCTTTCAAGCATTATCTAGGGGAGGAGAGATTTGACTATTTACCACCTTTCCCCCAAATGAGAGAGAAGGGGAAAAAAAAAAAACGCACTACAAAACTGTGCCTGCACTTGCAAAGGAGCTTTCAGTGATCTGACGGAACAGCATCCGTCCCCAAGGTCTGCTTTAAGGCATCACTACCTATACATACCTTGCAGGTATTACCCGTATAATTACCTCCATGCATGCTTCGCCCAAGCACCCCCAAAACCTGAACACCCCACTAATGGTCACCATACCCTTCTCCAGCACATCAGAGGCAGCTCCAGGCCAGCAGATGGGCTGGATCCTTCCAACAAGCGCAGCCTGGGCAGGAACTGCTGCATACCCATGCAAAAATGCATCGCTCTAGGGCTTTTCTTGCTCATCTTTATCTCTGCGTGGGCAGAACACATACTGAAGGGAGACCTCTGTAAGAAAAGCCTTCAGGTATGCTAAACTCGTTTTCCATTCCTCCAGGCACCCATAGATTAAGTAAGTAGGTGAAAGTTGCACTAAAAAAAAAAAAAAAACACGCAACAANAACAAAACTCTCCTTAGGACTAATGAATACAGTTCATCTGCAGGACTAAAGAGCACTTTTTTTGTCCCCAAAACCAGAAGGCATAACCATTTTTATATCTATATTCTACAAAGATTTATCACCATTCATTGGTTAACTCTGTTTGCTGGAAGAGCAGCTCTCCAGCTCTGTACAGGTGGCAGATGACTTGCAGGAAAACTTCCTCCTAGGAGACGCGTATGCCAACTTTTCATCTCTTCGGAGGCTTTTTAACAAAAGAAATGCTGATGCAACATCAGCCTGGCCAACCTGACATGTAGAGAAGAATAATTCTGCAGGAGCTGCTCAAGTAATTAACCCAAATCACTAAGACACTTCAGCCTCTTTCTCTGCTTCAGCCATATGTTTAACTCTTAGATATGCAGTGGCACAAGAGTCCTTTATAGGGTCTATCTCATCCATCACTATGGGAACTCCAAGCCCATAAAGAGAAAAGCAAGTCATTATGGTGTTATTAATTCTAAAATGAGTAAGCCTATAAATTTAATTGCATTGGGGTGCACCATCTCAGTCTTCAGCATGATTTATGAAAATTAGATTTAATTTTACATTGATTTTTTTAATAATTCTTTGTGATGAAAAGCTTTAAAAAAAAAGACAAAAAAGTGGGACTGTTTATCAAGTGATTTTCCACTATAGATCAATCTGTTGTCCTTGAATCTGGTTCCAGGATAGTCAAGCAGCTGCATAAATATCAGTTTGCCCACTTATTTTAATGGGTTATTATTTTAAAAAAAAAAAAAAAAAAACACTAAACAAGTTTTATTATTCCTGCTTATGCAAAGTCAGCTAAAACAAGCTAGGACAGCTGAATGTACAAAACACCTTTATTTGGAGAAAGTGAAACGCTACAATAATTCAGTATTTTAACTTAAACACATACATGAATGTCTTCTCTGTGAAAATCCTCCCCCAGAAATGCTCTCTAATCTCTGTCTCAATCTTTTTCTCAGGTTTCTTACTTCAACTAATGAGCTGCAACCATGTGCAAGGCACAAAAGTGGAAAATTCAGATTGCTCATTTCCTTCCTTTTACAAAATTCTGAGCTTTCAAAGCTTGCAGTAGCTTCCCATAATCTGAAGTTCTCACTTTGAGTTTACCTTATCACAAAGGTCCTTCTAAAAAAAGTTTTATGTTATTTTCAAAATTGGCAGCAACTGGTTTAAGTCTGTCCTCCATCCCTGGGCTGTGCATCCCTGGTGCCTCCTTCCCACCAACGAGCACTTACACAGCCCCAGGCATGCCCCACTATCACCAAGGCCACCAAAAGGTTATCCTTCCATCAAACTAGCCACTGGGACTTAATCAAGCAAGCTGATACAACCAGCTGAGGGCTGCGTGATTCCTTGCCCCCAGCCGTGGTGAAGTGAGCAGGGCTGAGAGAAGCCCATGTGCTTTGAGAGACCATGAAGCCACACCTTCATTCCTTGCCTCCCAAATTTTAAGCACCCCACTGAGCCACAGAACAGCTATTCTGCAAGGACACTGTGCAATTCACACATACAAAACGCTTCTGCCATGTAATCTGTTGTCACAGCAACTGAACACAAAACACAAGACTGTCAGCATGAAAGCCTTGGGGCTGGGTGAAGAGGAAAGAGGGGAAGCAGCAGATGCACAAGATAAAAACGATACAGAGACACACAGCAAGTATTTGAGCACCTCCTGACTACTTTCTGTTAGTCAAGCCCAGAACAGAAAGCCCAAGCTTCCTACAGCTCATCCTTCTGGCTTATACTTTGTTTTGTTGAATCATGGAACAGTTTGGGTTGGAAGGGGCCTTTAAAGGTCATCTAGTCCAAATCCTCTGCAATGAGCAGGGACATCTCCAACTAAATCAGGTTGTTCAGAGCCCCGTCCAACCTGACCTTGAATGTTTCCAGGGATGGGGCATCTACCACCTCTATGGGCAACCTGTTCCAGTGTTTCACCACCCTCATCGTAACAAATTTCTTCCTTATATCTAGTCTAAGTCTCCCGTGCTTCAGTTTAAAACCATTACCCCTTGTCCTACCACTACAGGCCCTATTAAAAAGTCTGTCTTTCTTATAAGCCCCCTTTAAGTATTGAGAGGAAGAGGTTCAATGATGATTTGGTTGTTTTACCTTGGTAACATTCTTCAAAGAAACAAAGTGGCATGTGTCCTTTCAGCACCTTAGATGGAAGATGCTCCAGGAGTGCCTTAGCAATTATTTATTAATCCCTTTTTAATTGCTGATTCAGAATGAACAGTAATCTTTTCCAACAGGACAAGAATCCTCCACTTCAAAAAAAACTTTAAAACGTGCCTTTCTCAAAAAAAGCACACAGAGCCAGGAGTTACATGTTCTTTTAACTACAAATGAATGTTTACACTTTAAAGCAAGCCTCTGCTACTAGAACTTTATTAATTAACCATTAACTCTACAATAGAAAGAGTATGATGTTCCACTCCACAATATGCAAAAACATCATCATTTGTCCTGGATGCTCTTGTCTTTCCCATCTCATCTCAGAAGGCAGATGCAAGAATAAAGAAGTAGTCTTAGCATCTACCTCAAGAAGCAGGACAGTCAAATAACACCAAGGATTTTTTTATTATTATTAAAGCACAGTGAGGCTGTCCTTATTTTAGCCCTGGCAAGACACTTTGTAGTACCACCTGAAGCAACTGCCATTTCTTTACCAAGAGTAGCCAAGCATGACATAACTTGATGAGTAACTGCTACATATAAAACACCTTTCACAGCCTCCACCCCTACTTTCCAACCAAAACCTTTTGTAGTCCATTAACTTTCTACTGAGTTACCTGTGCTGAAAACTGGCTTTAAAACGTCAGCAGGAGGAAAGCAAAAGCTGCTAGATTTCAACTGTATGTTTGAAGATAAGCTTCCCTTAAGCAGCCAGCACAGCTACGTGAACAAAGCAAGTGTTTCTGCAGACCACGTACTGCTATGGGAGCACACGCTCCGTTTGCATTTTGGACTATTACCAGCAAATTTCTTAAGCAAGTCTGGACACGCGTCACTCCTCAGAGGGGGGTGATAAAGAAAGTTTTCCCGCGTTACGCTAATTACGCACAGAGAGCAGAGACGTGAACCAAACACTCCACACTTTCACATCCTCCACAGGTCCAATGGCAACACCAACTCATTTTCTTGAGGTTTCTTGCAGGCAGTCTCTTGTGGTTTCCCCAAAGCCATGAGCGGCTTTCTGCAGCAGGACCAGAGGAAGCAGCGGGGATGCCCGGACCAAGCAGCTCTGTGTCCGCAGGAAGGACAAAAACAGTGCTGGCAGCTCTGCTGGCTGTGGATTTCAAAGACTCATGCAATTTAGCCAGGCACAGTTTAAAAACTTTCTGGTATACAGTGCTAATGATGCAGATTAACGACTCCAAACTCTATTCCTTTTGCTAAACCACCTCTCTTCCCACAATGCCTCTCTATACACTGGTATAAGCACTCAGTACCACTCCCACAGATGGGATTACCCTTTCAAAACATGTTTCATTCCCTCCCACTGTTTTCAAGTTAATGTCAACTTTTTAGGCATGGGAGCAATAAAATAAATTTTTTAAAAGCAGCAGCATTTGGGGGACAGAAAGGCTGGCAGACAGGGTCCCTCCCATCTGCCAGAGCAGCATGTTAATTTTCTACCATGCAGTTCACAAAAGAAAATGCCACAGCCCTGGAGTTGCAAAAAAGACCAAGCGGATGACATGAAAAAAGGTGATTAATTCACAGACAAATTAATGAGGAGACACATTTGATACGAGCTTTTGCAACAGGAAGAACTGAGATTCCTATAAACATTTGTAGCCTCTTCTGTGTAATAGCTAGTGACACCATCCAGGCAAACATCAATGTCAGCAGCCCAGACGATAGCACCATTGTAACTGTGCATCCAAATCCTTAGTTAATTAATCATTAATTTGGTGAGTAAGGAAGTACAAAGAGACCAGAGCCGACTACTTCAAGTGCACCAGAAAACCCGTCCAGTTCCTTCCCTGACACAAACAGGAGGTTTACAAGGGCTATAACCAAAGCTCTCAACCTCTGCTGATGACGGCAGTACTCATGAGCGGCCATGCCACAGCTGCATCACAGCTGCTCCAGGCGATTTCCAGACACCATAGGCAGGTGCTATGAATTAGGAGTAAAACACAATTTGTCATCAAAAAAACGCCCAGGATTGTTACTGCCATGTTTTTGCTTAAAATTGCAGAGAATCAAAGCACAGAAAGGCAACAAACTCAAATTTGAGAACGTTCTGATGTCCTTCCCCAGTGCTACCCATGTACTTTCAGAGTCACAAATGCACTTTCCTAGAGATTTCTAAATATATTGGTGGATACCAAATTAAAGGTCTTTTAAGACTGCCTCTTGGATAATTTTTCATTAAATTGTGCGCTCAGTACCCAAATGAAGACCAGCGGCAGTCTGCCAGGGAACAGGGAGAACCAGCCTGGGGTGCAAGGGGTACCCCAAGTTCAGGATTTACAGCCTTTCCAGCATCTTCCAAGCAGTTATGGGCTATCTTGTGAAGGAGCCCCTACATCTTACAAGGACAGGAAGTACTGAAAAATAAGGCTACAAGGAAATCTGTGGCAGAGAAAATACACCTTAGGTTGACCAATAACTGCTATTCCTGCCTGCTCAACAGGGACAGGCAAGCAATACGGTCTCATACTGTAGACTTGCAGCCAGATGCTCACTCATCATCTATGTTAGCAATTTCTAGCCACTTTTTTTTCACCTAATAGCCTTGACTCTGATTTAAAGAAGTTTAATTCTGAAAAAGTAAAAAGGCGTTGGTTATTCCTGCCTTCTTGGGATACTGACAGACAATAACAACTAAGGTCACTTGCAAGAGAACTGTGGTTTCAGAGCCACAGTGCTGTCAGTCAACTAATTGTGTCCTAGAGGTATTTACCATTATTTGAAATGTCAGTTCTTTACGAAAGCCACAATCTTCCTTTCCTAACCAGAAATCAGGGACTCTGGCACCACAACAACCTACTTGCAGTGTTTTCAGACAAATTGTCAAAAAGAAACAGACAGCACTAAATACACTCTCATAACAGTTATGATAAAAGTCCAAAAGGCCCTTATTTCCTAAGAGTGCTATGAAGCTCTTGGAGCAGCTCATCTCTCTATCGTTACTTCTGGAATAATCCATGCTTTGTTCCACAAGAACTTAGGTTTAGCTGCCCAGACGGTGGATGGCCCCACTCACTCCCTGCAACCGGGGACAGCCAGCAGGAGGGAGGAAAGCCACCGGCTGTGAGAAAGGGGCAGTGCGCACGTACAGATGTATGCAGAGTCACTCTGCTTAGAAAGCAGAAGAGCGCTGACTCGTGTAATGCCACTAATTTAATCAGTTAACTCATGCCTGCAGAGCATGGATGGAGGGGACCAAAGAGCCATCCCAGTCCTGAGCACCCCTCCCAGCTCCACCAGCAATCCCCACAGAGGGGAGGGAGCACGCTGGGAGGCAAAGTAGGGAGAAAACTAGATTTCATTAAATAGACACCACACGACAATGGCAAGCGAGTTCACGTTTCACCCTGGCAGCAGCACCAGCCCTTGCAGCAGCCGCTGCATTGCCGCAGCCCCAAACCTCTTTACTCCATGCTTTGTATACTTTCTTCATAACTCTGCTGGAAATCAGCAGAAAAAAAACCATTAGTTTTTAAAGACAAAATAATAGCCTCAACTCAGGAAAACTTGTAACTGTCCTTCAACAGCGGGCTTCCTCCCACCCCAAATCCTTATGTGCACAAGACGGGAAACTACAGAATAATACTAAGCATTTAATAATTTTGAATTTGCATTGTACCTCTCATCTGAGTATCGCTGCAGTCTGAACAAAATTAAAACCACCTGTGTCTTATCTGAAGACATGTATAAAGCAGCCAGCATAGGAGGGAGGCAGCAATGCTACCCGCACGGACCAAGAGGCTATTGCTTGGACCAGAAGCACAGGGAGATCTCAGCTGAACAACCCCATCCCAGGGAGGGGGAAACCTTCCCAAACTGCACAGCCCAGGAACATCTCAGTACCAAGGAAACAGGAGTAGAAGGTAGGTGAAGCCCACACAGGCTGCAAGGAGATTCAGAACAGAGAAGAAAGGGAGAGGGGCCAGAAAACACAAGTAAAGCAAGTAGGTCTGCAAGCTTAGAGCAATCACAGCCTTAAACATCAGCTTCTTAACTAGTTCATCAAGCAGCTGATGAAAAACTGCTTGTCCTACGTTGCTCCAGCCAGGATAGCGGGACCCACGAGACCTGTGAAGGCAGCTAGCGAAAGCAGAGAAAGTGATGGCTGGAAGGAAGGCACCAGCTGCTGTAACAAAACAAAAGTAGATTGCTGGGCCAACCCCTGCACCCCAACCACCGCAGCCAGGAGGCAGGGCAGAGGGATACACGCCAGATCCCCACAAATAAACCATATTTTTTCAGAAGCTGGGAGGCAAGGGCAGCAGGCAGGGCAGCCTCTCCACAGCTGCTCCCCAGGGACCAGGCTCGCAAGCGGCCGGGAAGAAAATCCCACTGCAAAATCCCACCGGATGGGAGCATGTAAAGACCTGCAGATGAAAGGACTATAAATAATCATCATAATCAGAAGCGGACCACAAAAGTCCTAGGACAAGAACATCATCTTTTTACTTGGTCAAAGAATCCCACTTAACACTGTGATACCAAGAAGCATCTGATAGTAGTTTTTCCAGAAGGGACTGATTTTTCGTTCCACTAATCTCAGCAAGAGAAACTCGCAATGAAAACTGCACCTTTCAGAGCATGTAGCTTATACTCCACAACCTTCTAAGTACAGCATAAGAAAGTACAACAAAAACTGCTGGTTTATCCCTCTTGAAGTGGTTAAATGCAACCATTTGCTTAAAGATTCTATGAGATGAATTCAAATTAGAAAGATTCATTTTCCTGAAACAAAATATGCAGGGAAAAGAAAGAAAAAAAATTTACTTTTTTTAAATCTGTTCAGGATCTTTGATATTTTCCCCCCACAAAAAAACCAAACCAGCCCAAGCACAACGTGCTGTATGAACACCAGCTAACCCAGGCAGGAACGAGGTCTTTTTTGATGCCAAGTAGGTTGAGCTATAAAGCAGACCTTGAAAAGTAACTTGCAAGATGAAAGCAGCATGCTCAGAACTGGGCTGGTGCCAATCTCAAACTCCCCAGTGCTTCCTCAGCCACAGAGCACCCACGGGAACAAGTGTTTTGGGCAACCCACTGGCAAGTCAAGCACTACTACATGCATTCAGCCACTGCCTGCTTGAACACATGTGTGCTGGGGAAGAACCCCTGTTATCAAGCAGGTTTTGATGTTTGGTAGGTTTCAGGGGGTTTTGGTGGTTGTTTTTTGGTTTTTAAGAGACTCCTCAGACATAGCTGATCTTTTGGTTACAAAGGGTTAAGAGCAATGCAGGGGCCCAATTTTACTCCTTTCCACTTCAGCCCATTCATAGGGGCCAGCTGCCACACCGTAAGTCATTTAACAATTCTGCACCCCCATCTTCCCAGGTCAGCATCTCAAGCCCCCCAGGATGAATTAGAATCTGGGGCTAGTAACCTGTAAAACATGGACCCACTACAAAGCCAAGTCAGATAAGCAATTCTCTCTCCCTCTCTCACCAAAGTCTGCAACAGAGACGAGACCATTACAGAAAGCTGACCCAAGAACACACAAACCCTGGGTCTTTGCAAGATCTCAATACACCATCTCTACAAAAGCCTTTAAAGTCTTCTCCTTCCCCCACAAAACCAAGAAACCCCCAACAGTGACTGTGCAAATAAGCCCTCAAGCTGTCTGGAAGTCTACCTCCCATGTACAAGATGGTACTAGCTTACCTACCAGGGGAAAAAAATCCAATAATAGGTTTTGGATACTATTTCTAAAAGAGGAAATTTTTAAATTCTCCATTACTGAACACAGCTGTGTTGTGTCAGAACTGTAGGCATGATTACCACTGCAAACAGCTCTTTGATGACTATCACACTGGAATATCTGAAACAAGTAGAAGCATGGAAACAAGAAGTGCTTTGCCACCCAGTTTCAAAACAAAATGCTGAAGATCACTGAATAATATATAAGGGATTGGTCAGGGTGGGGGGAGTTTATGGTAAGTGATCTCTCAAATAGGGCTGGACTGGTAGAAAAGAGATTAAAGACTGAGGCTGATTTTTTTTTTTATTTAAAAAAATTACCTTGCAATTCCTGTTCCTTTTTACAGTTGATGAGTTTTCACCGTTGTCGATGCTTCTACATCAGAAAAACTGAGAAATCCTTATGTTTTACCTCAAAAGTACCTAACATACCCCACAAAGGCAAACAGCAGCTTGCACCTGCAGCCTGGCAGGCTACAAAACGCAGCCTCTCAGCTCAATATTCCCAGTTCCATTTGACAACTGTACATGTCTACTAGTAGCAGCTCTCTAATCTCATGGCACAGTTGCTTTGTTAGCAGCTGTCCTGAAGCTCTCATCCATGCTGACATTGCCAACATCACCATCCTACCAGCACACTGCTAAAAACCCTACTTTACTCAAGGGATGCTACAGACCACGAGAGCAATCCCAAGCACACCCTTTGCAAATGCCTTGGCGTTAAGAGCTTGTGCTAATATTACAAAGTTTTAAACACAGCTAGTGATGCCAGAGGTCCTCAACACAAGCATCCACATTTATCCCTCACTGAAAGCCTGTAAAGCTTGATTAGACACACACAGGGCTACTCTGTACTGGGGGAGGGGAGGAACCCAATATACTCCTGTTTGTGCTGCAGGACAACAGACCCAGTAAGGTTTCTGCAATTCATTGGTAAACTATGAAACTCATCTTAATTTTCTGATCAAAACGCACTGTGGTAGCCACCAATAAGCAAGATCTCGTGGTAAAGAGATCTGTGAAAGCAGACTCAAACAGTTCTTCTCAGGCAGGAGCTTATGAGGGGCCGCAGCCCCGGGCTGAGCTTTCAAAGGTTATTATGAACCAGAGACGGTGACGTTGGATGCAACTAGTTCAGTTTAGAACACCAGACCTTGTATCCCAGCTAATCCACAGGTAGAAAACAGACCCAGACAGTGAGCACAAAATCACTCAGCACGGTGTCACCAGTGGCTGTAAGTGATGAATTAGGGCCCCAAGGACACAAGCAGGAGGTCTCAGTCTGACAAGGGTTGTATGATTAAGGGTAACACTCACAAAATTATGGCAAACTACAGAACCAAGTTTCCCATCCCATCCATCTGTGCTGGAAATTATTTTCTCTACGTGTTGTTTGCAGAGCAATCCCATTTTTCATTTCCGTGGGAAGCAGCAGCCTGGGATTTTCACTTGCAGACTCGAGAGAGGCCGGGAGAGCCTCCCGAAGCCTCGGGCTACAAGAGAAACGCTACTTGATGCTACCGAATAAGCCAGAAATTTTTCAGCAAGCTAACAATTCTGAGCAGCAAACAACAGTTTCCAAGTTTTAAACCTACAATAGCAGCTATTTGACTGCGTCAAAACCCACAATTAATCCTTCTAGCAACTCAGGGCAAGCACCACAAATAGCAGCTGTTTTTGCAGCAGAATACCACACAATCCCAGCTCTCTCCATCCCCCAAAATAAGCCCTCTGCCATGTATAGTATTCCCAAAGGCATCATGCAGCAGCATCGGTGTCTCAAGAAACACGCACGATGGCGGAATTGGAGAAAACCTGGGAATTTAAAGAGTATGTGGGAAGCGATAAAGAGCTTTAAAGCAACTTTATATAACTGCACTGAACAACTGCTGGCCATTAAAAGCCCTGATCTCTTAACTACTCATGTTGAAACCTGCAAAATGTAAATCAAGCCTTTGCTAGACCAACTAAAATAGAGTCCCCCCAGGGCTCCACAAATACCACGGCAAAGCCACTGCGGCATGGGGCCGGCTCTTCCCAGCCCCGGCTCAACACGTCTGCAAGGGCTTCCCGACACACCCTGTAACACCAGCCTAAGTGCCGGAAACACTCTCTCCCAACACATTAATTACCATTTCTCCGTTTTTAAATTGCAGCTACACTATGCAAAACTTCACGTGCGCACGTCCTGCTTGTTCGCCGTTGGTTTCGCAGTGGTTCCCTAGGAAGGCAACGAACCGCAGCCTCATAAAGTTTTAATAGGATAACCAGCACACTAACAGCATCACTCTGCTGCGCTAAATTAAACAAAGCAACTGATTGCATCCCAGTGGCATAAACTACGTACTTAATTTAAGGCACATTTTATAGCCCTCCCTTTAAAAAAAAAAAGCTGCTTTTTTGTAGTAAAGAAAAAAAAAACCAAAACACCTCTTCTGCTACAAAAAACTGGCAAATCAAGCCAAAGCTGAACATAAGAACTGGCATCTTGCCTGGGTTTCCTTGTAAATGCCTTCAAATGGCAGTCATAACCCAAACTACACTTTGTGGACAAAGTATATATAACCAAGCATGATCGCTCTCCTCAAAGCCAAATAAAGGACTGAGCGGTTCGAAAAGGGGGAGGTGAAGGAGATGGGCAATCCATGTCTAACAACCAGCAGCTTTTACAAGTTTTTCTTTATTTTGTACATACAAGATACCATCCAGCTCGGTGACACAGGTTTCTAGCTGGTCAACAGTAAGGATTTCAGAAGAATTCAAGAGCAGGATCACTCAGTTCTAACCACAGTCCATGCCCACAAACACAGCCGACATGTTTTTAACGAAGGCAACCAGCAATTTAATTTTTCTTCTTGGAAGGCAGACTAGCAGAGAGCCGCCTTCCAGCACTGAATGCCAGCTCCTCTTCTCAGGCAATGACAGAAGAGGTGGGAATCGGTCTTTCCTGCCTACCAGATAGTCCTGAACTCAGAGCTGAGGCCACCGGCGTCATCGGTCAAGCACATCTCCTGGGCACCTTCCCTGCTGAGATGCAGCAGACGGGGAAAGCCAGACCAGACTGCTCCTAGCTCACAGGCTTGTTGATAAAAGCATGGCTGCTCTCAGCGGAGACGGGGCCACTCCAGAGCCACAAAACAGCCACCAGCGTGCTGAGGACGCTGCCTCTTTGTCCGAGGAACAAAACACCAGGATCACGATAGCTGAAATCAAGCACATCCAGGCAGAGAATAAAAGTAGTGGGGAAAAATGAGACGTGGCTCTAGCAGGGACGCTTGGGAAGGGAACAGGAAAGCACACGTTAAAATGTATAAAAAACAGGTGTAGGAACAGTAGAAACAACAGAAAGCACACAGAAATTAGATCTGCAGAAAGAAGTGAGAATCTGCTCAGAAAAAAGATACACCTGAAAAAATACAAGCCTTTGCCCAGCAACACTGCCCAGCACCAACAACACTCCATGCACCTCCATGCTATTTCTTTTCCCCTTCTTCTAGCGTTCAAAGGAGCATCTTTAACACACAGCTTTGTTTTGGCACATTAGGGGTCTAAATAGCAAAGCCGTGCTAAAACGTATGCATACAAAGTGCTGGGGAGATGCCAGAATTATCCCAATGCTCCCAGCAGAAGCGAACAGCACAGACTGTAAAAATAACGTGACACTCTGGCTTCAAAAAAAAGCAGACAACTAACTACATACTGTAATGCCTCAGCTTCCATCTTCTATTTAAAAGTTGGCACTGCTGCCACAAAGTCCCTTATTCCTGGAATATACGGGAACATGGGGGGAGGGCAGTGTTGGGAGAAAAAAGACTGGTTGGGTCAAGTCTAAATTAGAAATAATTCAACCCGAGGAACTGGAAAATGGGGCAATCGAAGGGATACTTTTAAGAAAAGTGGAAGAAAGGACACAATGGTGCTCCCCCCTCCTCTCGTGCACTAACTTAATTACACAAACACCACCCTGCAAATGGGTTCAACTCCCCCTTCTCCTGATTTACAGCTGCAAACTCCGGTCTCTGAGCCTCTTGGGGGGAGGCCTCTTACTTAGGGAGTCTTAATACCCTCTCATACAAAGAGAAACAACTTTTATAACTCCTGATGTTCCTTGTGCAGGGACTGGTAATTACCCCAATTCTCCTCTCCCCAGGGAGCACCCTAACTTCTGGGCACAGACCTCCTTTCCAAACACTCCTGGAATCTGAGCCTTTAACTTAGTAATAGTGATCCATGCTGTATTTTTCTGTACCAAGCCCTTTGATAGCATCTAGTCGCAAAACTAAAGATTTTTAAATGTGTTCGGAACTGTAACTTGTAAGAAGATTCAAAGGAATCCCTGCAGTCCACTCTCACATGTTGGCAACAGACCTGCAGTTCTTATTGACCTTTTGCAGGCTCCTCCAAAACGTTACACTGATCTACACAGACTGAACATTGCTGGATGTTAATCAAGACATCCAAAATCTCAATGCAGGGCAGCATTTGCACGCTGGAAGCCTGGAGCCAACGCTGTCAGTCCTGAGCGGGTGCAAAGCAGCGCTAACCATTCAGGATACCCGTGCTTTTACAAATAAAGGCGACTGCAGCATCAAACAAGGATACGGATTTGAGCACACAGCCTAAGCCTCGAAAATCATGCAGAACTAACTGCATAAAAGGGCTCTGTGTCCCAGAATGCGTTCGTGTCCTACAGAGTACACAAATACTTGTCAAGCCCTTTGCCTCTTCTCTCTTACTGATGTCAATAATTAAGTGTCCCACAGACCATGGTGTGCTGTGGGGAACAGCCTGGGGGCACACCGAATCCAAATGTGGCACCCAACCGCTCACACAAACAAAGATGGCTTGAAGTATTCAAAAGAGCATAGCAATGCAGTGCTGCAGAGGAGCTTGGGGCATTTGAGAATAAAATGGCACCTTTTAGTACGGGACAGTTCTTCAATGTGCAAGGAGCTCGGGAATGCGTACAAAGGCATACAGGAATATTTACTGCTTGCACAGAACACACACAGATAGTTTTAAGAAGACTAATAGCAAAGCGTTAAGCTAAGTCCCACCACCACCATGCCCATAACAAGCTTCCTATTCTTAAAAGGCTCTACACTACAAATACCCCACCAAAAAACTTAACTGGAAAAAAGAAACAAAAAACACACTCAAATATCTGAAAGTCAGTCAGTCAGCTTCTTCTTAAAAAGTTGTACTCTAGTCTAAAAATATGCCAGAGCAAACTCACAAACCTACAAGTGCCTGGAAACAAACCTGAAACCCAAGTGATTGACAAAGATCATGCTGTAATGTTCCACTATTTTTAAAGATGCAGTTGTTTTCGTCAAAGAAACATGCACATTTCTTCAAAGCCCAGGACACAGCATACTGTTTGCTCCAGCATGTCAGAAAAACTTTTTTTTTTTCCCCAAAATCACCCATACACATACAAGTGCGCAGACTGAAGGCAGAGGTAATACAGACACACCTCAACTAAGTTTTATCCTGAGAAGGAAGAACTATGATGTTCTATTAAAGAATAAGTTGAGATCAAATCTTAGCTTACTGTTTTTTCCAGGTGTCCTGAATAAAAATCCCCAATGTACCAAAAAAAAAAGAGAGAAGATAAAGAGGCCTTAGTAACTACCTCCCCTTATCCAAACAATTATGTATGGTTATGTGGTATATTTATTTCAAAGCTCCTAACATCCTAACACAAAGGAACACTTCTTTAGGGTGGTAAGACACTCCTGGCTGCTGGGGCAGATGGATGCAGCCAGCAGGTGACCCCTGGTACAGGACTCGGCACCATCATCTTCATCTCACGAACACAGGCGGGAGCTTTCATACAACCCATCCTCAGGTTGTGAAACCCAAGATCCAGCTCCCCCACCCTTAATACAACTTTTTTTTTTTTTCCTCTGAATTACACCAAACGCACGATGCATTATTGATGCTAAAACTTAAGGTTCAACAGTGGCTCTTGAATAGAAACGGAATGGTTATGCTGAGGCCTTTTTTAATTTTTACTTTATTTAATGATGCGAGGATATAAGCTGTGGTTTTAACTTTCTGTGGGCTGGCTTGTCTTCCAAACCAATTACCCTTTCTCCATGTCAAGACAGCTTAAATAACTGAATGAACAGAGGAAAAGAAAAGCTTGTCTACAAACCAAAGCGACAGCTAAAATACTTTATCCCAAAGGAACCTCTGGGAATGCCAATTAACCAGAAAATTCTCCTTCTCCTTTTTTTTGACTTGACGTTACGGGTTCTGCAGTAATGCTGACTGCTCTCTGACAAACCTAACCCGCACAGTATTTAGTATTTAAAAGGCACCGCTGCCCCAGTATAAGAGAATACAGAGCAGATGTGCCCACGCGCACACACCTTTTCCCGCAGCGCTTGCCACTTTTCAAACCAGCCTCTCCCACCTGGATCCCAAGCCTGTTGTTGCCTGGAAGACTCCAGGATTCGAACTTCCTGGTGCACGGGGGCGAAACACGCTCACCGCACCGCACCCCGGAGCAAACTGCCTCTCGCAGCCTGAGCTTGCTCGTCTCGCAAGCGGACAGCACAACCAATGCAGACTGCAGCGAAGCAACCCTTTGCCATGCTCATGTTCGCTCTGCCTCTGTTGAGAAGGCTGAAATCCAAGTCCATAAAGCTCTGGTTTGCAGCTATGATTAGGCCTACAGAAAACACCAGCAGGCGAGGGGTGAAGAGCCCCTCGCCCGTCCCGCAGGACCAAACCCGCGGGCGAAGAGCCTCTGCCCCATCCCGCAGGACCAAACCCGCGGGCGAAGAGCCTGTGCCCCATCCCGCAGGACCAAACCCGCGGGCGAAGAGCCNCCGCAGGACCAAACGCGCGGGTGAAAAGCCCCTCGCCCGTCCCGCAGGACCAAACCCGCGGGCGAAGAGCCCGTGCCCCATCCCGCAGGACCAAACCCGCGGGCGAAGAGCCCGTGCCCCATCCCGCAGGACCAAACCCGCGGGCGAAGAGCCCCTCGACCGTCCTGCAGGGCCAAACCGGCGGGTGAGAAGACCCCAGTCACAACCGCGACTTCGCAGCCAGCGTTTAGGTGAGAGGAACAGCATCCAGCCGGGATCCACCCACCAAAAAACCCGCTTCGGCCACTAACTACCCCCGGGGCCTAGTTACAGCCGCCTATTAATTAATCCAAGCTCCAGCAAGGACTCCACGAGCCCCGCGGCGGGGCGGTCCCTCAGCCCGCCCCCCCACACCCCCCGGGCCTTCCCGCTGCCGCTGGCTTTGGCGCCCTTTTCCCTCAGGGCGGCGAGGGGGGAGGGGTGGGGTGTGTTGGCCCCTTACCCAGGTGGAGGGTGAGGTTGACGGCGGTGGGGTGCTGCACGCCGGCCAGCATGGTGCGGCTCTGCCACCAGGTGGCGTCGGCCGGGCTGTTGTAGTCGGTGAGGAAGGCGGCGCCGTGGCGCAGGTGGGGCTGGGCGGCGTCGCAGAGGTGGCAGGACTGGGTGACGCCGGTGACGCCGGTCTGCACGCAGTACTCCTCGGCCGGCGTCCCGCACGTGTGGGTGGCCAGCACCGTGGCGTTGAAAGCGGCGTTGACGAACTCCGGCATGCAGCGCTGCGGGCGGCCGCTCCGCTCCTCCGTGCACTCGTCCATGGCGCCGCCGCACCGCCCGGGCAACCGCAACCACAACCACACCACCACCGCCAGCCACAGCGCCCGCGCCCGGCGCTCGCCGCCGCCCCCCGCGGCGCTCGGNGAGCGGAGTCCCGCCGGCGGAGCGGGGCCGGCAACCTCCTCCTCCTCCCGGAATGCGACAGCTTAAAGGGGCGATGGCGGCGGTGGGGCCCGCCCCGCGGGGTAATGCTCGTTTCCCGCCCCGCGCCTGTCTGCGCTGCCGCCTCTCGCACCGCAGCGGGCGCCTGGGCTGGCGGTGGTCCCACGGCGGGGTGGGGGGGGCGACCCCCCTGCGACAAAGGGAGACGGGGGAGGGGGTAGGGGGGAATGTCCCTCACAGCACCCGCAGGCGGCGTTGCCTGTGGCGTTCCGGAGTGTCCCCCCCCCACCCCGAGTCGCCACCTCCGCCCTGTCAGAACCCAACAGGAGCCACCCCTTTCTTTCCTTTAAAGGCTTTTCATAGGGGAAAAAGAAAAAAATCAAGTTTCTCAAGAAATGTGAGAAAATTGATTGTGCTTTGCCGGGGGGGCCGTTCTGAAGCCAGTTGGTCTTGTGCTGTTGAAGGGCGCAGGCCTGAAAGCGGGTCTGAGGGGGACCCCTGTTTCCACCTCCGCTTCTTTAATTTTTAATGAACTTGTAGCTATTTTCGTATCTAAATCCAGATCTCTCTGCTGCTTACAGGCACTGGCGCTGTCAGACGTGGCCAGAGACCAGGTTATGAATTTGAGCTATCGCCAGAAGATCTCTCTGTACCTTTTCAGGTTGAGGAACCATGTAAAGATTAAAATCCAGGAATCATGTAAAGCCAAAACTGCTTTTATAGGAGAAAGTGCTTCCAGAAGCCTTCTCAGGAAACAGGAAACTACTCGTCACACTAGAAATTGATAGGAGAGTCAAGGGAAGGCTTTGTAAACTCAGGTATATTCTGAGAAAGCCTCAGCGCAGCATGTGGCCATAACAACAGAAAAAAAAAATACAGTCTGTTCTGGGAAAAAGATGCACTTTCTTGTTTTGAAATAAATACACTTATCCCATAGAAGCTGACCATTTGCTTCTTGCGTTAAGAGCCTGTGTCACACAAGGTCCGCACAACACATACTCATAAACAAGCCTAGAAATTGTCCTGCTGATGATATTACTCTTGGTACTACACATTGGTGCGGTGATTCCTCTTTTTGCCTCCCCAACAGAGTATGCACCTGGCCGCGATGAGATAAACCCTCTGTGCCAAGGGTCCCCCGGACACCTCCAGCGCCAGCAGAAGGGACGTGGGTGCATTACAGAGTCATCACTGCATCCCTATTGTTCGGGCTGGAATTACACATCTCCAGCAGAAAGTTTGATTTCCGCTGCTTTCCCCCCCTTTTCCTCAGTTTCTGAAAACAAGACAGCCGCTGTGAAAGCGATGCTGAGCTGGTGCCATCAAGGCAGAAGGTCTGGAAACAGCACGCTGATGGAGCTTCTCAGGTTCAGTAGCAGCCTGGCTATTGCCTGCAGTTGAGAGTGGACACAGCAGGGTAGGCAACAAGGAACAAGGGAGCAGGAAGCCACGTGGAGCAGATCGATGTGAGCGAGAGAAGGATTAGGGTAGAGGTGAGACGGGAACAAGCAGGATCTGAGCAGGATCAGAGGGTATTGCCACAAATCCCACTCAGTGGAGCAACATGATCGTCTGTGCATGTGTGGGAGGTTCCCATGGATAATGGAAAAAATACAGCTTAATGCAAAATTCTTGGGCTTAAAGATACTCAGTTTTAGTACGTAAAAACAATAATTTGCTTGAGTTTTTTAACTAATCATTTTCCAACATTTTAAAGGATGTATGCAGAACTGTCCTCAACACTTTATGTGAAGCCCTTCTGTCATTTCCAGGTTACTGAGTCTGGTAAAGAAATCCCGAGAGAGAGATAGCTGCTGATATTTGCCATCAAAATCGACTTCATACTCGTAACGGCAATTTCATCTTTGACATACATATTTAAAGTGCTAGGACAGATCGAGTGATGCAGTCATATTTCATTTGGTAAACCTGCACTCATCTAACTAAACCCAGAATTAAATCTCATATCCCTATAAATACATGACCAGTGCTTTCCTTTTAATGTCTTACCTGCTGAAATACTCTGTGAAAGCATTGCAGCGTATTCCCCATAAATGCATTTCCTTTCCAACACAGGAAAAAGCACCCTCATGTTAAATAACCATGTCTTAAAATCACAGAACCCGGATAACTTCGTGAACTTTGCAGTGCTTACAGGGGTGAATAAGAGTAAAAAACCCTCGGTCAATAAATTCTTACGACTGGAAACTCCCACGAAGCAGAGTGAGTCATCCTGCACAGCAGGAGTGGCCTGAAAGGAAGGAAGGACTGTGTGATAGATAGGACGGGCACAACAACAAAACTTTCAGCTAACCATCTGTAGAATAAGAATAATATTTGTGGATAAGCTTTGTGACTGTGCTGGGCTTAGACAGCACGGGCATAATGAAACAACATCAGAAAAATGTCATGGCTGCTGCTTCAAAAGCAGGTGCAAGTCTTCAAGCACTCACTGCCCCAAATTGCACTAATCATAGTGATATCAAGTCTCAAGAAAATTTGCTTTCTATTTAATAAAGAGGTGGTCAGGGAAGAACTTAAATATATAAAGTTAACTGTAGAAATCAGCACGCTATTACTTCAATTCTTTTTTGAAGTACGCAGGTCAGGTTAAATGAATGAAAACAAGTGGGGAGAGAGTAAGAATAAAGAAAAGAAATGCAAAAAGGGAAAAGCAACATAAAAACCTGAGAGGAAACAGCCTTTATAAAAGCAACTCTTAACAGGAAATTCTGTCAGCTTTCGGAAGGCCAGAACTCCCGAGGCTGGCAGTCTCACTCTTCCAATAGACCTCTTAAAAAAAAAAAAAAAGCAAAAAAAAAAGCGGTATTTTCTTTCCTTTTGATAAAAAAAATAATTGCAACAATGTGGTGTACACCCACAAGCAATTTGAAATAACAAGTTAAGAGCACAGTTAGTCTCTGTCCTTCTACAGCAGCTCAAACCAAGCGCTAACACAGCTATACACTAAGACATTTGACCCATTTGGGACTTGTGAGGTCCAGAATGTTTTTAGTAAGCATCATGGGGCAGCAAGCACTTTAATTTTCAGTCTTCCCATATTGATTTAGCATCAGCATTTGTTCACAGACATAGGAAAACCACTCAGAAGTTTCAGACTGTGATAGCGGAGCTTGGTTGCTCCGTGGGTGTCAATTATTAAAACAGGTTGGCAAAAGTAACCCGCACAGAGAAAAAAAAACTACATTTGCCAATAAAAGTAAGTAGATCACTTAAGGATCCCCAAAGGAAAACTGCTGTCCACCTAAACATTTCATTACCAGTACATATGTGTCAGTTTACACTAAAAAATGAAGGACGGAAAAGCCCTGTGCTCACCATCAGCCTCACAGAGTTATCAGCCACTGGAGGAGCCACCCAGGCAACCTTATGAAATGTCACTTGTCACAATCTGGCTGGTTTGGGCAACGTAAAAAGAAGTTTGCAGCAGTTTTCTGCCCTGCCCGCCATCGCACAGGGGCTTCCTGCAGGCCTCACTGCTTTTCTCAGTGGATGCAATCAAAACAACAGTAATCGCAGCAGACATCCCCTCCCCGGCCATCAAGTAACCAAAACCACTTAAATGAAAGCATGCGAGTCAGCAGATTCACCAAAGAGTTGGTGCAAAAGAGTCAAAATTCAGAAAGGGTGGGTGACAAGATTCAGATGCTTTTATAGGTGGATGCGAAAAGAAACCAGGCTGCAGTCTCCAGTAGTGCATTGGGGAACACAGAAAATAAACTGCTCTAAACCATTTATTTTTATGAAGATAAAAGCCCAGCTTTACACTTGCTTGTTTTCTTATCTTGGTTGAAAACTTTATTTTGCGGAGTTGGATCAAATATCCAGACTCAGTCCCAGCTGGGATAATCTCTATGATTCCACTGAAGCATAGAAATAACTGCAAATGTAATCGACTGATCCGTGGCATCTTTCTGGTGTCCAAAGTGAAACGATCAAAGTGCATCTGTGCTATGCAGGGTGGGATTTCAACTCCGTTCTTACCAGCTGGGCACTGCATCGGTCTCAACATCAACAACAATGATGAAAAAGCTTGATTTCTCCAGGCAATGGCCTCCAGGCATGTCTCAAATGGGAGAGAAAAGCTGTAGCAAAGTTGTGTCTCACATTTTATTTCCAAGGAATGGCAGAAACTGTACGTTGGGGAACCAGGTTAAGGATCGAACGATCTCTTCCCACATGCAGTGCAACACATGCAGCTTAGGACTAATGTACAAACGCATAAGAAATGCACTTCTGTATTAAACTTAAAGTATCCTGTTTAGAGAAGACCTTCTGCAATCAAGGATAGCTCTGCAGAGAATGTGAATTAGTTTGGCAAATGTCTGAGGTTTCAGCGCAATCTTTGTCCACTATCGCTACCAGTAAAAGTAGAGAACAAATCAGATAACCGTACTAGTTACTATGTGTTCATAGCTATCACAAATTTATGGAAGTGGGACGTTACTGTAATCTTATAAATAAAACCAAAACAAGAGAGCTACTAGCCATGAAAGCAGAAGGTGTTTCATGTAATGGTTTATTTAAGTTTGACTTTCTTAGTTGCTCTTTTGCAGATTATCCTAAATAATCCTATATAGCAACTACTGGTAATTGAATAAAAAAGTATGTCTGAATCCATTCTTGAGAGGTAATCTGCTTCTTACAAGTTTCTGCAAACCCAGGAGAAATGAAAGACATAAGCTGATTATTTTATCTCTTTTCTGAAGTGGGTCTGGGATGTATCCTCGTTTTCTCTCCTTAAGACTGTAATGTTGGGAAGAAATACGCTAACCCAAAAATAAAACATGAAAGGACTGTGCAGCTTTTCATCTTCCTATTGTGGATTCAAACACAGCCCATCCTTTTAACCAAAACCCATTTTGGTTAATGGATGTCTGGTGGTGTATACAAAATGAATTCATAATCTTTGATTCCTAGCAGGTAAGATTTTTATCTTTTATCTTTACTCCCTCTTTTTATTCTGTGGTGTAGTCCTGTGCTGAATTTAAGCAACCATATCTTGCAGCATACATTAGACTGTGGCAGTAACATCAGGAGGACCCGAGCCAGCCCTAACTATACTTCCTTCCCCTCCCCAAGACCTCCACTCTCCCGTCCAATACCACCATGAACATCTGCCTTTGTAAAGCCCGCCAATGAGGGCATTGGGAAGGGGACATGCATGGATGGGTGCATTCAGCCTTGAAACAGCCAGTGGGCTTCTTGGAGATGAGACTTTCCTCAGCACTTCTCTTCTTCCCTTCTAGCGCTCCCGTTCTCAATTAGTACACCAGCAGTGCATTGCACGGATGAAAGTGGACCGGAGGAATTGATTAAGTTTATTTCTGTATGGTGTTACATCTACAGTATAGAGACATTAAATTCACCAAGAATAGTCTCGGGCTCAGTGCCACCTTCATCCTTGCACTACAGGGTCCACTGATGGATGCTCTGCCACCAAAAACTCCAGCAATATTTAGATTTCCAATGCGCTGATGAAGTTGTCTCTGCAAAGAGCAGGACTTGTTTACGCAGATCCATGTGGATAATGTCTGAGTCCTGTTCTTCACCGACTTGCATAGCTATGCAAATCCTTCACATGCATGAGCTGGGGCTGTTTACACTAACTGTAAAACATTCCCAGTAGAACTATCCTCCAAGCCTGATAAAATGCTATCCCAGAAAATAGTGCATGTGTTGGGGGTGGTCATGGGTATCTCACCATGAAGGGTGTTGACCTGTGTGACCACAATGAAGTTGTTTAGCAAATATCCTTCCTGAACTTCTAGCAGAATTCCCAAGATTGTTTTCAACAGAAAGTTGGATAACTTCTTTTGCCTGGTGCCAGCAGGGCTGAAATTTTCTTCTCAGTTAATTCTTAACTATCTTCTATGGTCACAACCTGTTTTTTTATAGCACAGTCTGCCAATCAGTCTTGCCATGATCATTATTTTCTTAATAGTAAATCATCTTGCTGTTTTATCATTTGTAAAATCCTTCTTTTCCTCATACAAGATGGCCGTTGAGAGCCATAAATAGTTTGTCTTGTCTAGCAAGCTGCAGTTTGTTTTGTTGTTACTCCAGAAGAGTCACACCTGGATGCCCAGCTGGAGGATGGCAACTCTGGCACATCATTTTGGGATCTGGAGATTCACTGATCTCCCCCGACTGCTTGTTCATCCCCCTAAAGCTCCTCAGCAACTTGTGTCTGCTCCCACATGGAACTGAGCTGAGGCAGAGCTGCTTCCCCATTGCCTGATTTGGAGCATACAGTGAATGGTGAAGAGCTACATGGAGTTTGACCTACAGAGCTGCCGTTGGGATACATACCCACGCCTGTTCTTGGCTATCTGGAGGGTGTCCCATATCTAGTCTTGGTACCCCCCAGCTCACTACGTTCTCCCCTGCATTGCCTGTGTGTCTGTTGATGGTCAGACAATGACTGTTGAGAGGACAGAAGAGACATTCTCTGTTACTCAAACCAAACAACAACTAAATAGACAAAAGCAGCAATTCAGGCAAAATCTGTTCAGCCCCTGTAGCAAAAAAAAAAAAAATCAAAAAATCCAAACTTGGAATGAACAGAATCTTCTGAAAATATAGCTATTAAGCTGTACAAAGTCTCTGCAAAGCTACTAAGCACACATGAACATTTTTAGAGGTTTGTAACTCAGCCACCTTTAGGTAGATGTTTGCAAGAACACTAAAAGCTTCTTTTTGACATCAAGACCATTCCCTTATCAAACATCAATCCCATGATCCATTGTTGAGAAAGAACAGTGTCACAGTGAAAACTACATACAGTGGCTTTGATATAAGTTGCACACTGTAGTATTCCCTAATGTTTTTGTTTGATGCAAATCCCTCTCAGCTGAAAATGAACATAAAAGCTCAACAAACACAATAATAGAGACACAGTTTCAGTGGGAAAAAAAGAGTCAGATTTGCAAAATTACAAACAGTGAAAAAGTCAAGGTTGAAAACGCTACATGTTTGACAATGCTACCAGCATTGTTTACAGTAAAATAAGGAACGCTGGTTTTTATTTAGCAGAAAAGAGGGCATGGTCTAGCAGTTTGACCTTCCTACCGGCATCACCACTGTAATGCTGACTTTATTTCCTGTTCCTTGGCAGAGCACTTAAGCGCTGTATCCTCATTCCTTCCTGACCACAAAAGCATCTAATACCTGCCCATTAACGCATCGCTATGCCTGCTCAGAGCTCTTGGGCAAATCAAATCAAACTTGACATCCTCCATGGTCTATTGATACTGAACTTTTCCAGGATGTCTTTACTTCTGTTTGAGTAGTAGGCAGCCAGAAGATGGACCATCTCAGTGGGATAACACAGTACCATTACTGACTTAATATCACTTTATGTTTCTTCCTTTCCTTTCTCTGACTCTAGACCATCAGGACTCCTCCCTCTTGTATAATTGCTAAGCCTCCTGTTGGTAGTAAATAAATAAATAGTGGGTAGATAGTGGGTCTAGTCAGCTTCTGAAGAGCACCTGCAACTCCTGCTGCAACGAGCTGGGAGAAATGCCAGAGCTCTAATATCCTATCCTTCCTTCCCTTTTCTGTGAGTCAACAAAAGATTCTCCAAAGACCCAGAAGGTTGGGTCTTGTGGGAAAGAGGATTCAGTCTGCGGAGGCTGGAGGTTGTGGCCAGGGCTCTGTCTACCCTACCAAGTCCTCAGCTAGA
Organism: Anarhynchus alexandrinus; assembly: GCA_008711295.1. Taxonomy (NCBI): domain Eukaryota; kingdom Metazoa; phylum Chordata; class Aves; order Charadriiformes; family Charadriidae; genus Anarhynchus; species Anarhynchus alexandrinus. The sequence goes on from VUYV01000113.1 coordinate 2,101,933, forward strand.
GCAGAGGGCAAGTCACAGTTTCTTAGGAGCATTAAGTCTTAAGATCTTGCAATCATAAGAGTAACTGGGAAGAATATAAATATCCAAGAGCATTCCCTGGTTGTTCTGTCGCCCATAGGTATCACAGGACTGGAAGATACCCTAATTTTGCAGTGACTAGGAATTAATCCTGATCCATAAAGCAGAGTGTTGGAACCTCATTCACTGGGAGCAACTGATTTCCCCTTTCCTTCTGTGTCCATTATTTGAATAATAAGAGAATTCATCCTTCTAGTTTGAAGCATGCAAAATGCTGTGTTAAGCACTCACACTGCTACTTATGGATTATCAAAGCAAAGAGAAAAAATAAGATTGTTAGGGAAGGAAATGACATTTTTAAACTCATCAGTGGGTACCATAAACAATGGAAAAATGTCTAAAATGCATTATAAATAGACTGTTTCCTGCTAAATGTCTCCCTTTTTTTGCTTTTTGAAGTACCAGTAGCAAGCTACCTCAGGAGGAGATTTGAAAATGTATTAAAATAAGAACTCAGTAAGCAAGAAAAGCCAAAGTTCCCATAGCTGTAAGCTGCATTTTGCTTGCTGGGAACCTCAACGTACTGCCCACGTTTACATCCCTGACATTCAGTTCATGGAAATACCAGAAAGACAAAGTCAAGTGTTCAGAAAAAGGCAGTGATTGTGAAGGGATGGGAAATTCTAAGACCTGCATCCTCTTCTTTTACTTGTCGGATCTTTAAAGAATAGGAGATCTGCAGTCTCTTCAACTGTTATTCATTTCTTCCATTTTGAAGCTCAGGAAAATTATTACATCAGAGAATTGAATTACATTAAAAGCATTTATCTGAGTAGACCAGCTGCAACGTTTATCTGAAAATTCATTTTTGGTACATTAATCTACCTCCAGCTATAAGCATGTTATTTTAAAATCATACGAAGAAGTTAATATCAAGATTTAGCATGTTGATTTATTAAACAATGAATTGTAATTGTTTGCAAAGGGGTTGACTTACAATAAGCACCAGGAGAGGGTACAGAAGATAGGCTACATCTTTATGGGATGGTAATGTCAATCCCTCCTGCTCCTGTTTTCTCGCAAAGATTCAGACACCTGTCAGTGAAAGGTATTTTAATTAGCATTGAATTGGCATTAGAGATTTAGATACCAGAACATGCTTCTCAAAAGTTGTTTCTTATATGATTTTAAATCACCAAATGCTCTTTAAAATAGCACCTCATTGTGACTGCCCAGTGTTTTTTTAACCTAGAATGTAGTTTTTGTTGGTCCACTTTTTGGCTTGAGTCATTCTCAAAACATATTTCACACCTCCCCATCAGCCACTGGCTTGTGGCAGCCGAGTTTTTGCCACCCGAACTGTTTAACTTCAAAGGTTAAGAAAACAAAAAGGCTCCAGAACATAAACATCTTTATATAGTGATACATACCTAGCATACCATTTCCATCAATGCTTCAGGGCAGTTCCCAAAGTTCTGAAATAGTATCTGAAATTTTATGCAGGTTTGTGCACTCTCGCATTTTCCTATATTTAAAATTAGGAAGTGTCCCTGGGGATGTACATTAGTAGGGAAGGCTGCCTTATTGAATGTTACTGATTTATCAGACACCACTGGATACCATTTTTATGAATTGTATACCCTTGTTTGAGGCCTCTACAAACCCACAGACATATGCAGCTTCTCTTTCATTTTGCCAAACCACCTGTGTTACTTCTTACAATGAAGTTGGTTGCATAATGGCTGAATTGGTTTTAATGAGTTTTGCCAGATGGGTATCCCTCCTGGGTAACTCCCTTCCACTTCATTTATGCAAATATAAACATAATTCCCCACACAGTACCTGTAAGCATGGTAAGCTTACACTTATAATCACTAGGAGTTCTTTTCAGCTTGCCCTAATTTGGGAAAATATTTAAAGTTGGTTGTTGGGCTTTTTTTTTTCCCATCTTGTGTTTATGTCTTCCAACCATTCCTTGCCCTGAAGCTGTAAGTCCCAAAGCAGCCAAGCTGCAGGAGACTTTCCTGGTTTGTTAACCTGTAGAAGAAGTCAGGCTTGAAAGGTTTTTCTTGTATTCAACTCATCTCCAGCTCAACTGCAGACAAGTACAGGTGCCCACGGTTTTAACAAATTCCATTTCTCAGGACAAGAGGCAATAACAACTATTAAGTCCCTGGAAGCCACATGGCCAGGTCTCAGTTTAGCAACATCTGGCTTTCCAAACAGAGAAGAAAGAACAACACTGCACAAACAGATGACACATAACTTCATTAGTCCCCTGAAGTGTACAACATTTTTCTCATACTGAACCCAAGTACTCGCGGTCAAGTTTCCTTCCAGGTCGCAGTTGGGACAGCAGATGTTCTCCCAATGTGTTATTCTCCTTGCATCCTGCGGTTGGGATTGCCAATTTATTCAAGTTCCAGAGTATAAACAGGCGTTAGCTCAATGAAGCAATTGTTCATCCCACTACAAATTACGTGAGATAATTTTTCAGGCTTCTCTTGGATTCGTGCTTCAGGAAAGCTAAAATGTGAAGGGGTGAGGAGCAGACCTGGTAGCACAAAACAAGAGGTAGCTTGCAGTTGCTGTCAGTAAGGATGCCTCCTGCTGTCCTGCATGGCTGGAAGGGCCCTGGAAAAAACATTTTATACTCATTGTTAGGTCATTAACATGCCATTAATTATTTTTTTTTTTTTGCTATACGTTTGGGGCATTTAGTGACTCGTCAATGGTAGTTCTCTGTAAACTGATTTGTGTTATCAACAACAGCAGCCAAATTCAGTGTTCTTTGGTAGATAAGACATGTACAGGTTTATCCTGAGACATTACAAAACAATTTTAATAGGGTTGTAATAGGAAGAAAAAACTTGATTAAATGTACCGATAACGGCTGATATCGTTCAGCTGAATATCATAAGTAATGAAAATTCGGTATGTGCTGTAGAATATAGCAATTTAGAAAAGAAAAAAAAAAGATGAGCTGATAGATAGGCTCTGTCAAAGACAGCATCATGCTTACTACCTTTGTGCTGTTTGAAACTGGACAGAAAGATTTCCAGTCTTCACAACAAGGACAGATAGCCGGTTGTCTATTTTGTTGTTGTCCCAGCCTGAACCATAATGCTCTTTCAAACTATGGCACTGTGTAGTGCCATCAGGACTCTTCCAAGCATGTTATGGTTTCTGTAGCTGTACACCATAACTTCTGGCATTTTTCACATTTCCTGGAGCTTGTGGAGGTGGAAATCTCCAGTAAATGGCTGGTTTGAAGAAAGAGGACCAGGAATGGCATGAAACAAGCATGTTTGTTAGGTGTGTGCAGTCCTGGAGCCATCAAGAGGCAGAACCTGCCTTTGTATTAGACCTGAAATAGTGAGATACCACCTGGTTAATACAACGGCAGAGCAGCAGAAGACAGATAGTGTACAGGCAGAGGGTGCCAGCAGCGCAATAGCTAATACCTTTTGGAAAAACTGAAGATGAAAGAAACCAACTGGCTTGGGATCTGCGAGACTAAACCAGAGCGTTTCATCACCAGTTCAGAAGATTTAACTACACCTTCTGTTGGAACACATGCTGAGATAACTTCTCTGGCAATCTATCTTGTGTATCCATGATGCTATCCATGATGATATGTATCCTGATGATCCATGAAAACTCATATTAAAATCAGTAGGCTAATGACTTACATAGTGTATTTAATATAACAGAACTTCACCAAGGGTCTCTCTCGGTGAAGGAAGTAATCTTTCCATGGGATAAAATGAACGTTACTAAGCAAAGTGTGTTGTGATTAGAGATTTTTTTTTTCTTAGAAAGACAACTAATGTTCTCTTTTAAGACTTCTGTTATGTAAACATTTTCAGCTCAAGATTAAGTTCCCAGCCTTCTCTTGGATAAGCTAACTATGCTGAAGTCTTTTTGTTAGACCTATTTTTGGCCTTGGATATTTTGTGATCACTTTGAACTCTCTCCAAGTTTTTAACACTGTAAAAATGCTGGATGTGAGAATTGGGCACATTCTAGAGGTAATCTTTCCATTACAAATGTATATAAATGTTTTTATACACACATGTCTTTGCAGCCACCAGGTGTTCACATCTTTCTATTCTCTTATTTATTTACAGTGATTTTTAAGTCCTCTTCAGAGATAGCTTTCTTCATAGTCAGCTGTGCAGCTCTGGTTTTACTAAACTTGCTTTCTTGACAAAAATCATTTACTTGGAACAAAACAAACCAGACCTGAGTCCATATTTAAGTTTACAGTAACTCCTCCTCCACTGGTCTCTTTTGGAGAGCCTCCATTCAGAGTTTGAAGGTCACCTTTACTGCAGCTGTACCTGGAAAGTTTCAGTCTGAAAATGAAGGGTCCATTGAAGCTGGAAGCAACTCAAAATAAGTTGTATAGTGTGGGAAAGCTAAGTAAGCTACTGGCATTGTTTAGACAACTTTGAACATATGAGTCACAGGCAATGCAGAAAGAAACCATCCTTTAAAATGTAAATTCAGAAACCAGCACTTGGGACATCTTAAATACACTTCTGTTGCTCTCTTGTAGATGTTGGTTACTATAGCTACCTGATGTAGCCATTATTTTTAATGTATATTGCACATAGACTCAAAAATATTCTGCCTGGAAATAATTACAGGAGGATAAAATAAGGACAAAATAAGGAGGTGATCAGTGACAGCCAACATGGCTTCACTAAGGGCAAATTGTGCCTGACAAATTTGGTGGCCTTCTATGACAGGGTTACAGCGTTGGTGGATAAGGGAAGTGCAACTGACATGACCTACCAGAACTTGCGCAAAGCATTTGACACTGTCCTGCATGTCATCCTTGTCTCTAAATTGGAGAGACATGGATTTGACAGATGGACCACTCAGTGGATAAGAAATTAGCTGGATGGCCGCACTCAAGGAGTTGTGATCAACGGATCGATGCTCAAGTGATGACCAGTGGTGAGTGATGTTCCTCAGGGGTTGGTACTGGGACCGGTTCTGTTTAACATTTTTGTTGGCGACACAGACGGTGGGATTGAGTGCACCCTCAGCAAGTTTGCCGACAACACCAAGCTGTGTGGAGCAGTCGACACGCTGGAGGGAAGGGATGCCATCCAGAGGGACCTGGACAGGCTGGAGAGGTAGGCCCAAGCCAACCTCATGCAGTTCAACAAGGCCAAGTGCAAGGTCCTGCATGTGGGTTGGGGCAATCCCAAGCACAGATACAGGCTGGGCGGAGAATGGATTGAGAGCTGACCTGAGGAGAAGGACTTGGGGGTGTTGGTTGATGAGAAGCTCAACATAAGCTGGCAATGTGCTCTTGCAGCCCGGAAGGCCAACTGCATCCTGGCATCCTGGGCTGCATCAAAAGAAGCGTGGTCAGCAGGTCGAGGAAGGTGATTCTGCCCCTCTACTCTGCTCTAGTGAGACCCCACCTGGAGTACTGCATCCAGCTCTGGGGCCCCCAACATAAGAAGAACATGGACCTGTTGAAGTGGGTCCAGAGGAGGGCCACAAAGATGATCAGGGGGCTGGAGCACTTCTATGAAGACAGGCTGAGAGAGTTGGGGTCATTCAGCCTGGAGAAGAGAAGGCTTCGCGGAGACCTTATAGCAGCCTTCCAGTACCTAAAGAGGGCCTACAGGAAAGATGGGGAGGGACTCTTTATCAGGGAGTGTAGTGATAGGACGATGGGTAAAGATTTTAAACTGGAAGAGGGTAGATTTAGATTAGCTATTAGGAAGAAATTCTTTACTGTGAGGGTGGTGAGACACTGGCACAGGTTGCCCAGGGAAGTTGTGGATGCCCCATCCCTGGTAGTGTTCAAGTCCAGGTTGGATGGGGCTTTGAGTAACCTGGTCTAGTGGAAGGTGTCCCTGCCCATGGCAGGGGGGTTGGAACTAGATGATCTTTAAGGTCTCTTCCAACTCTAACTGTTCTATGATTCTATGATAAGATGCTGTTCTCACAAATAGTGATTTTTGGTTTAATATTATAGACCATTTATTTAGGTAGCTTTGTGAGTTGAATCACAAGATCATACAGCTACATCTCTCTCTAGGTCTTTGTGTGTATGATGATGCTAATGTAAAGAGGTACTGACATATGTAGCCTTTTGTCTAAATTAGGTTACTTGCAAACCGCCTCAGAGTTCATTGTGTCAGCTCAAAGCCTCTGTATCTTTTGCTGAACCATTTTCCTCTCATTTTAAAAACATAGCAAGAGAACTGGTCAGTAATGTTCTGGAGGAACCGGAACTTTGCGTAATGTTGCTGGAAGCCTGGCCTGGAGAGGCACCAGGTGGTGCTGGATTTGAATTGCCCAGGCTTTGGAAGTTGCGAGGCATTTAGCTTTTTGCACTATTTTGCCATTCACAGATGATACAACGTTAACTGAGGAGCCGTATCCACATCAGAAATATTTTAAAGTGTACTTTGTTTTGGTAATGGTATAAGAGGAATCACATAGAAAACTTGAATCTAAAATGCAGTAAGACTGAACACGTACTTTGAGTAAATCCATGTCACGTTGCTAGGAAGCTTGTCTGGCTGAGTTGACCTTGCGTAGAAGTGTTTGTCAGCTTCCAGTTGCCCCATCCTTGGCTCTACAGAAATCTCTGGCGCTTGGTCTCCTGACTCAGGCTGTGTGTCCTCCTCCCACCTTATTCTTGTTACTTCCAGAGGCAGTGTTCCTTCTTGCTTTACTGTTCTCGGTGCACGGCATTTTTAAGGCTATAGCAATTTATCTTGAGAGCTGACAGGACATTTAAAGACATCGTTTTGGTCAAAGATATCAAGTAGGCAGCATCGGTGTGGATCCTGATGACTCTTTTGACTGCAAACCACTTGGGGAGATAAGGTTGTTGCAGCATTGTCTTTGACCCCAGTGATAAATTTAAAGTGACACTTCTAAAGCAATCAGTTTGAATCCCAGACATTTTTCTTTGGAAAAAAAATTAAGACTAAATTGTTTTAAACCTTTGTCGAGTAAATGCAATTTGGAACACTAAAAGACAAAACTCTTTCTGAGTTTTGAAAAATTCAGTCTTGGACTTTGTCCTGAGTGAGGGAAGAAAAAGAAATCTCAATCTGAAGCAGCTCTCAAGAGCCTGCAAATATGACAATGCTTTCACATTTAGCTGTTGATTTGGTTTGCTTCATTTTTGCTGCCTCACCCTAAGAATAAAGATTAACAAATGGCAGTTTGTAATTTGTAAGCAGGCTTTTCTCCTAATGGTTTGACTTTGTTTTTCTCACTTTATTTATTACAGCCTACTCCAAAAATTGCAAAGACTCTTAACAGCAGAGTAGGCAAGGGTCATATGAGCATGCAATTAGAGGAACCTAGTGAAGGTGTGATGCCCAGCAGGGAACGGCAACATATATATGCACAGTGGGTTTTGGATCTGTTAAAGTCATCCTTGTTAATAGTATTAAAACTATCCTGTGTGTAAATTGTCTTCAGGGTGTTAAAAGATTATCATGTTTTTGCCAAGAGTGAGCACGCAGGATCTGTTTCCAAAAAAATGCAGTAACTGCTTGCTTTTAATTCAACACAAGATTGCCTCCTTCAGCTTTACTAATATGTTTAATGTTAGTGAGATGCTTGTTGCTGTTTTGGGGGCTGTTTACTATGAATTTTGGTAACAAACTGATACTAAAGCTAGAGTCTAGCTCTGATTCTCCCACTGTCTGAGGATGATGGTGATCCTTTTCTTAGCAGTCATTAGCATATGTGGAGGAACATCTTTCTGCATGATTTGTCCTAATTTATGTAAAACCAAGATCAACATGTTTTGCTCCTTCAACTTCTACCTAACATCCACATCCTCCCATAGGTAGCAGATGCTTTGCGAACGGTTACCACTGTGATCACGTGAACACAGGCGCCCCTATGAAAAACAAGAGAAGCAAACTTCTGTGATAACTGCCGCATCAGAGATGCTGCCAAGGCTGACGGCCTCTCCAGTGCCTCTCCTGGGCTGAAAAAGTTTGAAGTTCCCTAGTGAGCTCTTTGACAGGCACTTTTTCTCTCTGCTGTGGGAAGGAGTGGTGCAGGATGAAGATGCTGGTCATCACTGCCAGGCACTGGTGTCTATTTTAGGTCTGATCTTTTTGGTCAGTGTGGCTTAACCCATCTGTTATTTCATGACCCTTGCTTGTTGTCTTCTTTACCAGCGTAGCAGAGCTGCCCGGGTTCTGTTGGGCTAATACAAGTGCATCTCTCCTACCTGAGTGCACCAGAACTGGCCTCTACAAAGGTGTGGTACTTTTTTAACCCCTCTTTCTCTTCCTTTTTTGGCAGACTACTGCCTTGCCCAAAGGATAAGCGAGGCCAAACTCTGTTCCAGAAGCATTGCTGAGTCTCTGGCTAGTGCTGTGAGCAGCCTGCCAGCTCCACTAGCCAAAGCAAATGTCTGCATTAGCCCTAAGGGAGGAGGACGAACCATTTTATGGCAGCTGTAAAAGGTCACACAGTAAACACCAGTGCTACTGCTCATCTGTTGTCCCAACTGATCCAAGTATTTTGGATGTGTGTGTGGTGTGCGTGTCAGCAAGCAGTTCAAAGCTCTCTCCTGGCTCTTTGAGATTCAGGTTACAAATTAAAGAATTAGCAAAACTTAGTTGATTAATTTGGGTTTGTTTTATCTAGTTTGAGACTGGTGGTTCAAATGAGACGGGTCTCAAGACCTATAGCACTTGAAAACCTTTGTCTTAAAATACACATTCTGCCTTTCCTGCGTAAATCTGTGCAAGGTCCAGGGCTTTTTGGCTTTGTCTGTTTGTTTATAAGCATGGGGGCATTCCAAGAGATTATAAATATTTAAAAGTCTAACGTTGTTTCACAGTCAGGGATGTGCTAGAAATCCTCTAATTTGGCTTCTCCTAAGAAGAGAACCAAGCTGTTTCCATTGTTGTGATTAGTTTTCGTATTATGAGTTTAGTAGCCCTTTCCTTCTACTTCCACAGTTGTTTTTTGCTATGTGTTTACATGTTCTCATTTCCTTCAGCCTTGTCTCTCTCCAGCAATGTGTTCAGGAGATGGCTCAAAACATCTAATAATGCTACTAATCTCAAATTCTTGTCTTTAAGAAAGTTTTGCTTTTTTTTATATGCTACCAATTATATTCTGCAAAAGAACAGATAAGTTTTGTCCTGGAGTGTTTCCTACTCTTCCCATTGCCCCCAAAAATGATAGTTATACCAGATATTTTTTTCTCACTAATTATATTATTTGCAGTCTTTCCATATCAAGAAAATTATCTGCAAAAGTTTGTAAGGTTAAAAAAAGAAAAAAAAGACATATTTTCCCTGCTCTCTATCCATTTATATACTGTAACATGAAGATGTCCTTTACATTCTTCAGTGATATCCTTTGGAGCGACTGGGATGATGATGAAAGTTGTGAGAAATAGTCAGCTCTGGTTGAGGAACTATTCATGCTGCAGTGGGTCACCACTTTAAAGACATCCGGAGAAGTATAAAATCTTGCATTTGGAATCGATTCATTATCAAAGTAGCGTTAAAGAAGAACTGACAGCTGGAGAAGCTGATGAACACCGGAAAACATGCTGTGCTGTGTGAACTGCTGAAGAAATGGGACACCTACATCTCCGGTAACCCTTCTGGATCATTAGCTATTTGAAAATTTAGGGGAAAAAATAAAAAGAAAATAAGTAAGTGCTTTGAAATTGCAGCTTTCGTTGCCTGCATAACCACAGGCTAACATGCAGATGCCTTGCATGTTGCGCACAGAATATAAAGAATGTACAATTAATGTGAAACTGGATTAAATCTTCTGTCTGGAATGACGTGGGAAATCTGGCAGTATCAGGGAGAAAAATCTCTTTTCTCATGTAAATGACCATATAAATTCCTTAATTATGACTTGAGTGATTATGTACCAGAAGTACTCACGACCAGAAATATGTTCTATTCTAAGAGGGGTACTGGGGCAGAAGTATATTGGGAAAAATGCTGTTTGTTATCTGGCACAGTATAATAAAGATCTTTTTACCATAATGTATCCTTGTATTAGCTAACGTACTGTGTTTTAATCCTAACTTTTATATCCATGGTCTTTGGTTGTCCTGAGACTTTTGAGATCTGATCAGCGCCTGGTATTTATGGACTCTTTCTTCCATCTCGGTTCCTTAAATTCATCTTCAGTTGGATTAAGAGAACGCCTAACATCAAAGTTTACCCTTTCCCCCACTACAGATGCTCATATCATACCAGCAAAGCTCGTGCTTTGCACAGTGCCAGATTGCTGAGTCACTCGAAATCTTTTTTTTAAAAGTTAAAGTTTATAATGGTGCCTTGGAAAATATTACACCACTGGGAGTTTCTCACAGAAGTTTTCTGCGCTGAGAGCATCCGTCGGACCATGCTTATACAGTTCCCACCGTGCAGAGTTTGGATCATCCTAAGTCCTCAAATTCTTTCTTGCCACCAAATCCCAGAATTGATCAGGCCTGCAGAGCGAAGGGGCGAAAAGTGGAGGACAAGTAGAAAACAGACGTAGAAAACATCTTCAGGAATGTCACTTATCAGCGCATGGAATGAAGCAGAGTTCCTATGTAAGAAAGCATAGAATTAAAGCTACAATACATGCACCATGAAATGGTGATCTAGGTTATATGATACTTAAACTCCATCAAAGCAGTTTTGGCCTTAGCTGTGTTAGTTTGTCAAACAAACATTATAAAAGCAGCTACACTGGAAGAGCAGTGTTTAGACTTCAGCACTTGTTTTCAAAATGTGTCAAAGCCCACAGCCTTGACATTTCACAAAGCTAAAGCTTATTTTGAGGATTTGGATGTGGCAAGCAGGTGGTCTGAGCAGCTGAGCACAAAAGGAATAACCAACTGAAGTGATTATTGTGCTGGAATTATCCATAGAGCAGCATGAAAATGGGCAATCAGTTGAAAGAGAAATTATCTTTTAACATGCTTTACAATAAGTAACATCATCAAAAAAACCACCCAACACGTGAAGTATCTTTTCTTCTTCCTTGGAAACCTTCCTAAACTCCTAGGTACCACCTACTACGTATCTTTTCAGGACTGGACCTTCAGCTTTTTGTTTTTCCATCCATAGGTGACAATGTTGGGCCATCATCACAGCAATAGTGGCAGATGGCACAGAGCTACATGACTAAACATATGACTATTCTTTCTGCTCACCATAGTTGAGAGTTTTCTTTTTCTTGCACTTTCTTTCCTTGGAAAGAGTGCTGATGCAGTTGAGATAGCTCTTACTTCCCTTCCCTTTCCCTCCCCAAAAAACCAGGTGGCTACATTAAGCAACTAATTCCTTTAGTAGAAGGTAAGAGGAACAGTGGGGAATTACACACCAGACACTGACTATAGGTCAGGAGCTTAGATGTGTACAAAAACAGGAGCTAGGAAAAAAAAGCAGTTCTTCATGTATTTTCCAGTATAGTCTTTCTCAATGTCTTTTTGCAGACGGCAGCGTGGGAGGAAAACTTGGAATTCCAAAATACAGTCCTGGTATCTAAAAAGCTCTTTGCAAAAGCAACTGACTGCAGGAAACAGAGCAGGGAGGAAGATTTTTAAATTGCTCTTAAATTTGAAACTTTACTTTTGCTCTCTGCCCCCCCCCNTCTTTCCTGTATGGGTGAAAGATTTTTCTATGGATGCTCCGTTTCAGCAACACATTAATTTGAACCTGGCTTTACAAAGTTGGTACAGTGGAGACCACGCAGTTGTTTTCCCGGGAGAATATGAGTGTCATGGTTTAACCCCAGCCGGCAACCAAGCACCACGCAGCCACTCATTCACTCCCCCCACAGCGAAGTGGGGGGGGGGGGAGAATCAGAAGGGTAAAAGTGAGAAGACTCGTGGGTTGAGACAAAGACGGTTTAATAAGTAAAGCAAAAGCCGTGCACACAAGCAAAACAAAACAAGGAATTCATTCACTGCTTCCCATCGGCAGGCAGGTGCTCAGCCATCTCCAGGACAGCAGGGCTCCATCATGTGTAACCGTTACTTGGGAAGACAAACACCATAACTCCAAACATCCTCCCCTTCCTGCTTCTTCCCCCTGCTACATATACTGTGCATGGCATCATACAGTATGGAACATCCCTTTGGCCAGTTGGGGTCAGCTGTCCCAGCTGTGCCGCCTCCCAACTTGCTGTGCCCCCCCAGCCTGCTCGCAGGCGGGGCGGTGTGAGGAGCAGAGAAGGCCTTGACTGCTTAGCAACTACCAAAATCATCAGTGCCTTATCAGCATTATTCTCGTCCTAAATCCAAAACATAGCACTATACCAGCTGCTAGTAAGAAAGTTAACTCAATCCCAGCTGAAACCATGATGAGGCTGTAAACATATCCCTGTTAACTAAAGACATTATTATTGGACCTTATTATTGTGTTCTCTTATAATTGACCTCTGTCTTTGTGAACCATAGCTCAAAAGCAGTCCTGATTAATGGTTCTAAGCAAATGGTAAGGAAAAGTATGTTCATCAGAGCTTTTAATGAGATTAAAAACTTTCAGTGTGAAAATAAAGCACAGCTGAGCATAATTTGTTAGCTACTACCTAGGGAAAAAATACTGTGCAACTGGAATACAGTATAGCAGGAATTCAGTGAAAAATCAGTTTCATAAAACATAGGTATACATAAAATAGACATATTTTAAAAAGCAGTGTAAACTTAAGCAGTAAGAGCACCTCTAAAGTAGGCAGGCACTCTTCCCTGATAGCTCTTGAAAGGTGTGATTTGGGGGGGGCGCTTATAAGAACATCAACATCAGCACTGTATTTAACACTCCCTCAAGGTGGCCGATTTAATAAGAAATTAGCATCAACAAACTTTCCAGCCATGCTTCAGCAAATCGCACCTTACAGATTTAAAGCCTGCAAGCACCATTCATCTGAATGCCTGCACTCCCTTCCACACGTCTCCCTGTTCAGGTTGATGCCTACACCATCATATGGTCTGGCATCTTGCAAAATACGGCACTGGGTTCTGAGTTTATCTTTCTCTCCACCAATTTTTTATGCTTTTTAGTATCCTGAAAATAAGGCAAAAGTGCTCCTTCAGCGGCCCGCCAGTTCTGGTGTGCTGTTTTAATGCGCGTTACCTCCAGAGGAGAATGGTTGCTGAAATACCCCCTGCTAAAGCTGTCCCTTCTGTGACATGGAAGCTTGTGCTGACCGGTAAAGCAAAGCTCCCAGCAGAAATACAAACTGAAAACGTTTCTTGCACCTCTGTCTTTTAGCCCCCACCCCTTTTCTGCCCAGACACACTTAAAAGGCATGTGCTTCGCCAATGCTAGGCAGCATCTCTTCTTTAGGTGACCTTCTCATCCTTCTAGACCCAACTTGCTTTTAAAATTCAGTGCCTCATGCAAAGCTACTAGTGACGACTTTTTATTTGGCTTATTTTAAGGATGCCTTAATGCAGCTTTCTGTTACTGCTGAGAACAAGGAAATATGAAACAGGTTTCAGAGCTTTTGACAGTGTCAGGAGAAAAGCACCAGGAGGCTAGGGAGCAGGCAAGCAGGGACATTTGGAATGAGGTGATAGAAATTAATCTCAGGGTGAATCTCAGAGCTCGTGTGTGCCAGTGAAGTGTGCCTTTCTGCTGCATACAGTAAGGCCACACACTCTCAACAATGTTTGAACCAAGAAAGTGCTTTTAGGCAGCCATTTTCAGGTGTTTCTCCTGTCAAAGCTCCATGAGAGATTCTGATTAGAAGCGTTCATGTCTCCATCTTTTTTTTTTTTTTCTTTGTTTAAACTCTTATTGCATCTCTCTTTCAGAGACCAGGTAAGGCATCACTATCTTGCATGCTAAGCCACCCACCTCGATAAAGTTGTATCTGTGACATTAGCTTTCCTCTGGCTGGCATTCCTCACCCCATTTTTGATTTGGAAGCAGGAAAAGAGATCAATTAGGCAATTGCAATGCTCACGTGGTCAGTTTTCTTAGGAACAAATTCAGTACAGGCACACTTTCAACACATGCTCTACAGATCAAGCACAACTGTTTCTACAATACTCCATAGAAAGAATCTTCCTATGAAGAAACTGCTTAAGAGCAAAGCTTTCCTTTCAAGAGAAGGACTCACCCTCCTTGGAGATGGTGGTCTTGAGATCAGTGGGATACCATTAATGCTGATGCCACAGCTGACCACTTAGTTATCCTTTAAACTTTCTCCAAGCAAAGATCATAGAGTGGGTGTGTTGAATTTCTCTCCATTGATGGAAATCTCCCTACAGCTAGGGAGGTTTTTCAGTCCTTACCCTGGAGAACGTTATGTGACGTGCTGCCTGAGTACTACCATGTAGAGGAGATGAATCTTCTGCATATTTACTCTAACAGAGCAACAAAAGGCAGACTCTCAGCCTTCCTCTGTGACTGACTCGAAATATCACTTCAAAGAGAAAAGTGAATGATGTGTTTCCCATCTCTCTTGTGCAGATACACAATCTAAGCACTTTGTGGTTTGTGTTCTGCTCACCGGGCCTTTGAAACCAGTAAGATAAAAAGTGCGTTTAATGGCAACTTTGTAACTTGTTGGTTGCATTGTTAATATTTATGTGAGAAGTTTTAAAACAAGCAAGATAAAAATTCAAGTAACCAACTGGCAAGTGTCATCCTTCATATTATGGTTTTGGCACTATTGTCAATATTACTTTTCTCCTTTTCTACTTGGAACTGAAAAACAAGAAGAAACCGTGATTGTTTCCAAACCCCCTCATGACAGCTTTGTGGTATCAAAAGCCCAAAATACAAAATTAACGCACCTTAGGTCGGTACAGCAGAGAACAGTCAATGGTGTCGTGGCTGCTGAATCTGGCATCTGCACTCACTGGGGCTTCTCTGACCATCACAGATAGCGACATTACTGGAGCTCAGGTAGTTCTTTCTTCTTGAATTTCAGATGATTAAATTTGTTGTACAAGAGATGTGAGCGCTCTGACGAGCTGGCTTTTTGAAACAAGCACAGATCAATTTACTGACTCAGTAAACTCATCACAAGCTCAGTTTTTAGTGTGAAAACGTACATGTCATTTCAGGTTAATTTTCAGTTTTCTGTACCCAGGCTGTTTAAGCTCCTCATTAGCATGTCAATCCTTGTTTAGACTGCGCTATTCATTTCTGGCACGGGAAGTGTAGGCAAGGATTATTGCTTTCCCACTTAACTTGCCCTGATGGATTAGATGTTGAAAAACAGACTGAATATTGTTAAGCAGTATTTTCATGCTTGACACTCCTTAATATGTAAAACACTAGGCACATAGATAAAACCAACTAAGCTGTAATTTGTAGATGCTAAATAGTCCATGTCACATTCCCCCTCCACAGCCTGTGACCTGAGCAGTACTCAGCTCTGGCTATTCTTGCAAGATCCATCCCAGCAGCAACTGCAGACGTAGGTGTGTGACCTACACAGTTTCATACGTTATTACACCTGGCTGTACTCTTAAGCGCCAATTAATTTTTTAACAATTCTTACAAGCAACATGAAATTAGATTTAATCTTTTTGTTAACAAACAGGGCTCTGATGTTGAGCTGTGCCCAAGAAGCACAACCATCTCAGACAGTTACAAAATTCATCACTGCAATAGTACCAGAACCAGTGAGACCTCACATCACAGCCTGGATAGCATTAATGTTAACATTTTACATTCTTTTCCCAGTAATAGTAGATAATAGCTTTACAGTTACAAGTTGAAATATTTTTTGTAAATTGACCTGAGAAACCTCAACTTTACTCTAAAAAGGAAATTTCTTTAGCTAGAACTTTGAACATCAAAGCACCCCCAGTAAAATCATTTTTAGCTAGTATCATAGAATATTGTACATCTACTTGATAACCCCTGGTATTCTATTCCACCTCCTAAAACTTACCACATTAGAAGCGGGGAAAAGCTAATGGTAATTATGTAGCTGAAAGCAGACTGTGGCAAAGGGCCCCACTACACATGAAGACCTGATCAGAACAAAACCTTAACTGAAATAGCTGGACTTGGTCACAGAAACGCCAGCCAAGCTGCTCTCCAATAGGAGGCCAGCTCAGTAGAGTTCAGCCGAATTTTTCCCAGTATCTCCCATTGTGTTTCTGCACACGCAAAGACTGAGGCAGTGCTGAACAGCCTATTGCGGCGGGGCACTCCCTTAGGCTCTGCTCTGTGCTCACCTCGCGCCCATCTTTCCTGCCCCCTGTTTAAATGCTGATTTCTTTTGAAGACCAGTAACAGAGAGTATATTAGCTTTAACAGATATTAGATCATATTTAAGATCTGTAGGCTGGATACTGAAATTAGTTAAGTATAAATCTCTTTAAAACCACTGGACATCTGCTTCATGTTTCCAGTTTTGTGTTAGTAACAACTGAGGTAACAGCATTTGAGGGGCAAGCCAAGGAAAGCAGGTTTTGTCTGGATGCAATAAATACAGCTGTGGAAAAGGAAGGTGGCTAACACTACAGCTCATCTTTCAATGTCCAGCCCTTCTGATTCCGTAACAGGTTGTTCCTGGAGAAGAAAATTAATCACACTTTCAGTAATGATGGCATGGAGTGACCATTCTTCAATCTACAGAAAAGTCTACATCAGCAGAAAGGATTGTGGAATTAACTGCAACAGAAGATGCAGAAGAAGATACTCAAAATTAATCCCAGATTTAAGTTTGGAGATGAATACTGATACACTTGATGATATCAAAGATAGCTCTGTAGTTCCTAGCTGGAGATCTAAGCTTCATGTGGCGTTTGGCTTTTAGCAGTCTGGATTAAAGAAACAGTGCTTCACCCTTACCTAGTTTTTAAGCACTCTTCATTAGAAATACAAAAAATGTCGGACTTGCTTTAAACTTCACTCCAACACTAACATCTCCCAATTATAAGTTCTGAATAAGCATACCAGTTGGATTAGTGGGGAGGTTAATCTCGCCAGGCACCGTAACGTAACAGGTTTCATACCGAGCTGTGCCCACAGACAACCTCCTGCGCTGCTGAGGCCCTGCAGTACAAAGCGTGTGCGAGAGGCTGTACCGGCCTGCTGCTGTCCCAGCCCAGGACAGCTGTTTTTGTGGCCATGCTGTAATAGAGGTAAGGGAGTTTTGGCCAAAAAAACCCCGAAACTATTCATATGCACACATTTATTGTCAACTGGAGTGCTATCCTCATCTTGTTCATGCAGGTGTTCTTGCACAACACAGCCTGACTGTAGAAAACCCTTGAGTAATGTGTGCCTGCGGGCACCCCGTGTCATGCGCCCCTGCTCCAAGTCACCTCCCAGGTGCTAGTCTGAGAGGTACACAGGAAACCCCACCTCGCTGAAGGGCTTTTTATCCCCTCTGTGTCGATGCACTGCTGCAAGTACCAGGCAGCCAGCTGAGCTTTGAATGTTTGGAATCCATGGGCTGCAATTTCAATGAATTCTAATTAACGAACTGCTCTCTTTCACATGTATTTGGAAGAATGAAGCGTGACTATGTTGGATTAGCAATGTAAATGAATACTGCCTCAGATGGAGGGCATAGTTCACGTTTCTGAGGTCGCTTCAGGTTCTGCAGAGGCAAGCAGCATCACATCAGTCTTGAAAAAGGTATTCTATGTTCCCGCATTATCTGGATCAGCAAAAGAGCTCATCAGCTGCTGTGCCATGAAGTGTAACACAGCACGCAGTAGTAGGCCAGTGGCTGGCTGCAAAGGAACCAAGTGCTGCCTGGCACAGACAGAAAACCACTGCAGCAAGGCCTATTTGCACAGTTTATTAGACAACAAAGAAAAATCCCCACTGAGTCCAAGTTCTGTAATTTGAAATTTGTTTGGCAGAGAATGGTTTTAGACACTGAAAAGGGTTCCTCAGAATGCCTTATACGTCCTACAAGCAAAACTAACAAGACAGCTTCAAAACCTAAATCCAAATCCAAATACAAAATTAAACATATAGCATAGAAGTCTTTAAAAACAAACTCTTTATTAAGAATAAAATCATACAACTTGCAGTAAATTCCCTAAGGGTACGATATATTACAGAGCTGTACTTGTACTAAGGAACTGAAATGGCAAACGGACTGGGTAACAGCAAGAAGGGGATTCAGGAGAGAAACGTGTTTTTGCCAAAGTGGAAAGACTTCACTGAACTTCCCTAACTACCACCTGCCCCTCCCCAGATCCCCACAGCCTCCTCTGTAGCCACCACCTGCTCCTTGATACCCTCCTCCTCGATAGCCTCCCCCACCTCTGTAGCCCCCTCCTGGGCTACCTTGGTATCCTCTTCCTCCTGAGCGCCTGCCGGAGTAGCTGTAGCCACCGTACCCTCTACCTCTGTAACCAGAGCCACGCAGGTAACCTCCCCAGCCTCTGAAGCCACCTCCATTGTCGTAGCGAGGCATTTTGGGGGGGCGAGGACCATCTCCGAACCTGGCAAAGACAAACATTATATACTTGATGCAATCTTATGGATTCCATTTTTTAAAAATATTACAGGAATAATCAATTGCCAAGATATTCGGTTAAGATGCCTCTATTTTCTGTTAACAGAATACGACGTTTGAATTACAGTTGCACTTTTGCACCTTTTCCACTTCAGTAAAGAGCTGGGAATGGCCTGCTATGCCGCATAAGCGGTCCCTCCTCTAAGTATCAGACAGGTCTACATCCAGGATAGAAAGTTTCCCCTCAATCGCACTTCCCCAGCTCACACAAATGCATAGGGAGCCATGTTCCTGTTTATGTGAGCACAGCGATCTTTATTTTGCTCCTCACAAAACACAGTGAAGCATACACTGAAGCTGTTCTTTGTTTTGTTCCTTAAATTACTAACAGCTCACAGGTGTTTTCATTTTTCTTTGCTTCAGAAGCAAGACATGAAAACAAGGGGCAATACAGGGGTGCAAGCACAGCCAAATATTTATTTCCAGAGACAAAGATTAATGGTTTGCCCAAAATTAATTTGGATTATCTTTTTTTTTTTTTTTTTTAAGTCATTGTGTTTTGGAAGAGGTGATGACAGCTTTTATTCCTGAGAGCAGCTTGTCCTTCCTGTGGAAACAGGCTGTGATCTGTCTACATCAGAATTTGAACATGACAATTTTACATATACTCAAACTACTGACTTTGAAATGAAAGCCTGAAGCTCCTGCCCACGTGGGACAAGACTCTCCTGGTGATTTCAGATGTGGGCTGCTGCAGCCACGGTGCAGGGAGGGAGCAGTGGAACTGACAGCTCTGACCTGCTCTGTTCAAGCTCTCGGTGCCCTTGGGGGCAGAGGTGGCGAGCGCTCCTCGCCCCAGAGCTCCGACCACACCAGCCAACGGAGCCGAGCTAACCTTGCATTGGCAGCCATGAGGCTGATGCCCGCAGCTGCCGGCCTGGAGATCTGACGGATCACATTCAGCATTCGCTCATTTGCTGGGTCCAGCTGCCGAATGATCTCAGGATCTTTAGTCACTTCCACAACAAGAGCCTCCATCGCAGCACGCAGAGCAGTGATGCAGGCAGCCACGTTGTGGGGCATCTTCAGCTTGATCCTAGAGCACAAAAAAGTATATTAGATGTATCACGACTTCTAGGAGAGAACCTGTTACAAAAGATGTTCTATAGAGTGGCTTTTCATTGAGTTTCATTGCACACACTGAGCCAGAAATCTATAGTCTCATCTTGGAAATTCTAATTTGTCAATGAAGGGGCATGAAATTCAGGAGGCAAACTTGAAAGATACCTAAAATTTGACATTGTTAAAACATAGCTATCCTTCTGTTTAAATTTGCTCTTGAGATTTAACATACTTGGATAACACCAATACATAACCCCTACTGTCAAAAGAGAAAGATACAAATACATAAACTAAAAACATGAGGCTCCTCAAGATTTTGAAAGCTCCAGGCCAGCCTCAAAAATATTAGTGAATTAAGCTTAAGCAATCCTTCACCTTCATTTTACTGACCGCAGGGGAAGGCAGGGGGAAGACATCCAGATATTTGGTCACGGCCATAAAACGTATGCTGCCAGAGGCAACCACTTCTCTCCTCAAGCTGTGTTTCCAAGACTTAAAAACAAGGCTTCCTCAGCCTCTGTCTGAAGAGGAGGTCCAAAATACATGGTACCTCCTATTCACGTTCCAGTTAAAGGGGAAAAACACAGCAGTTTTTAATGGAAATTACCTGGTATCATGCTTTCAATTTAAGCAGATAATCTGCACGAAATAGTGCTGCCAATATAAACCCTCCCTTCCTCTTAGGAAACAAAGGTAACACCCTCACAATTAACCTGTAGTAGTGCACAGCTTGGTCAAGGGTTCTGATTCTAAAGAGACTTATGTCTGTGTTAGCAGCCGCTCCCCCTCAGTCTGGGTTCTTTCATAGACCTCAACATTATGAGCGCTAAGGAGGTCCGTACCAGTCATCTACCAGAATGAGCTCCCCATCTGACAGGACTTTCTTGGAGGCAAAGAGAAGCAACTGCAGCGGGCTCACCAAGGTCATCGCTTTGGCAGAGATGGCTCGTGTTCGAATCTGCAGGTGAAAGAGGAATACGACTCTTCAAATGGAAAACAGATCCCTACACCTTCCTCTGACCACTGAAACCAGAGAATTTTGTAAAAGAAAAAAAAAAAACATCACCCCAAAAAATCTAGGTATAATGTTAGAAAATTAAAAGAGCAGACACGTAAAAAATTGAACACTGGGCAGATGTTTACAGGGATTCAACACTGGCTGGCGCAAAGAAACACCAAAAACTACCTTCCACTTAAAAGCATTCATTTTTCCATGACTGCATGTCTGCAATTATGTAGCTGACACTGTGCAAGAGCCACCTCATGCTTTGTCAACCTAAAAATGACAGAGGCATCGCTGAATTATCTTTCCAACTTTTGCATCGCTGGGGCTGGGATGAAAAGCTCATGTCGCTTCTTTAGTAGGGACCTACACATGCAAATCTGGAAGTTGCTACACATCCGTGCAATCAGCCAGCTTTGTCATTTTATAGAAACAAGACCTTAAGCTTGTACTTTAAGTGAGCACTTGGACAACAACAAGCCATCTGACCTGAGCCAGAGATAACAGCACTGACTACGAGGGCTACTGCCCTTCATTTTAAAGAGGGACTGAAGAGCGGCACTTAGGATTTCAGCTTCCCACCCTGACAGCTGCCTCTCTCCCTCCTTTCTTTCACTCAAGAGCACTATGAGAGTGTGATGTGCAGAATTTGTTGTACTTGCTTGTCCTCAGGGAGAAGATTTGCTCCTGCTTGGATGATATGACACATACTCAAAAGACAGAAGCTGCCAGAAGCTGGAAATTGTGGCAGAGAAACGGCCTTGATAAGGAGTGTTGAGCTTGCAGGTCAAAGAGAGATTGCCAAGTGCAGCAGGAAACAGGCAACCAGACCTCAGAGAGAAACTTTCTTTTAGCACATACATAATGGGTAGGGAGAGCTGCATATAAATCCTTCCTTCACCCCAGTCTCACCCAGTCACTGTCTTAGCCACTCTATAGCCACCGTCTTAGTCACTCCTAGTTTCCCATATGCATTTTGATTTAATAAAGCATTGCTTTTTGAGTTCAAAGTCTTTTGGCCTTTTTAGGGGAGCTCACTTTACAGATGTAGTCGAGGCCGATCAAAGCTCTGGCCCACTTGGGATCCTGTCATAAACGGTGAAGAGGAGGCAAAGTCTCACCACAGCACTGAACTATGTACGTAGAAATCCCAAGTATCAAGCCAAGCCCCCAGCCAGTGCCCAAAGGAGTCAAAATTCTATTTATTAACAATGAAGTGGATTATTTGCCATTACTGAAACGTTGCATGTCAGCAAAGAGAACTGAGGACATAAAAATCAGCATAAACTGTAATTCTGAACAGTGTAGACAATGAACAAAAAAGAAACCCCTACAGCATCACCTCTGCTATAAGATCTTAAGAAGGTCTCCTTACAGCAAGAGGCCTTGCTAATTCGATGCTTATTCTCAAAAACATCTTTACAGCACTTCCCAGGCAGAAGGAACTCTGGTGTTGTGCATAGCTGGTTTCAACATCAGGCGACAGAGTGCATCAGGGTGTCCCTGTCACTGTGCTGGAGTAACTGTGCACAGACAGCACAAGGACCGTCTCCCAGCTATGTCCTACCCCAAAGGCATTGCCTTCATTTGCTTCTTGAGAGCAGAAGCAGTTGCATTCATGGTGGCCATCACCAAATCACATGAGATCACACAGGGGTTTAAGTGTACATGTACAGTATGTGCTGAGTACACAAAAATAATGAGATGGAGGAAAAGGTCGGGGGACCCTGGGGAAGGCATCTAGGGGTTTTCTGAGATGCTTGGAAAATGGGACTTGTCCTCGGGAGATGACAAACTACCTACATACCAGAAAGGGAGCACCCCACTGCCATATTACATGTTCCTATTTTCTCTCTGGATTCATAAGTAGCAGAAGAAGTGATAAGGGCAGAAATTCTCTAGTGCCTAGTTAATAAGAAAGAGCTCCTAAAGCAACCTCTGAAAGAAGATAATAATTTAGATCTTTCTCTACAACCTGGATGTTTTCACAAAACTCACAGGAACTGTCTATGCAGCTAAGACCTGTACTTCGACTGAAATTGGTTGATTGAAAGTTACTGTAAAGGCTGAGTGACACTATGACCACATAAGGTTCACTTTCTGGAAAAAAACAAACAAACCAAAACAAAACAAAAAAACCAACCCAAAACAAAACAAGCTAAACACTATGCAGTGTATCTTTTTTCTTATGGCTTCTTTACCAAAAAGAGCCTCTTAAACAACTCGTCAGCAAGTGATCAAGAACAAATTCACAGTCTCTACCTTTTCTCCAAAAACAAAAAAAGGCGATGGATACTTGATGTCCTGGCTGCTGAAGGGGCAGTTGACAGATGACTTGTGGATGAGCGCATTGTGCCCCTCAGTGGTAAGAATTTTCCTCTTCTCCTTGTGGTAGCAGACATTGGGGTAGACCCCAAAAGCAAGCAGGGAGATTACAACATCCAGATTATTATCTGGTCCAGTGTTGTTAAACGGTTGAGTCATCAAACATTCTGTTGACAGAGAACAGAAGACTGGCTCACATCCATAGGTCATGTAGGACAGCACAGCAGAGTTGTTTAGGATCCTGGATCAATGCATTTTCTGATTCAATCAACTGGTAGATGTACATCTGTTCTCAAATGACCTCTGCGCTCAAAGCATTTCAGTTCTACATTTTCAATTTATTCATGGAGAGCAAAAAGCTGAAAAATACTACCACAAAGAGATATTTTTCTCTCCCAAGCTCTTCAAAAACAAGGAGAAAGGGTTTGCCCAGAATGTGCTGTACCACAGTGTGTTTCCTGTCATTTGTATTGGAGACAGATCTTTTGGGGGAGGTCAGAATGGATGTTTTCATTAGTTTATTTGTTACAAACCTCCCCAGAGTCTCTGGTGGCTTGTTTTCAGGTCATCTTGCCCAGAAATAAAGTTAAGGATAAATGCAGCAATGATCCTAGCAGCACAAGGAGAAAAAAATTAAAGGAATTAAAAAAAAAAAAAAAAAAAAAAGGAGGGGGAGATGAACATCTGCTGAATCCAGACAGCCATGCCATTTAACTGAGCAAGCTCCTCAGGAGCATTAGGCAAATTTAGAACCTGGTCAACTTTAAGAATTTTTATTTTTCCTTAGAAAATTGAATTACACACCACATTACTGCACATCCCTCCTGCAGCACAAACCCAGAAAATCATAGGGCACATAGCACACTGTTTAGATCACATAGACTCCCCCCTAAGGCTAATGAAAAGGAGGGGGGAAGAACAGCACATTTTGGAGATGCAACAAGCAAAGAAGAAAGAGAATCAGGAAGGTAATTCTCTGAGGGCAATTGCTTAATAGATTTTTAATCCTGCAGCCCTAATCTCGGCCTCCAAATGCTCCCTATGTTGCACCACAGCCATCACAACTTCCCTGGTTTACAGAACTATGAGAGAATGAGACAGCACTAAAATTTCATCTGAACACAGCTGTAAAAGCAGAACAGCTTTATGGCAAATCCGCTATAGGCCTCTGTGCTTGTGTGTTCATCATAGATTATCTTGTTTATTTATTTCTCATCTCAGAATGAAAAATGCAATCATTAAATTACTATGTCCAAGCAGAATCACCTTCAGGGAAGCCAGAATTAATAAGTATATCTTTCAGCTGGACTTTTGCTTCCCAAGTCATTCTAAGAGTAGCCATGCTGAGTCTTTTGTGTTCACAAAATCTTTTTTCTGCTTCTTCACCACCCATTCTAAAAAACAAATAGAGTGAATTAGAAGTCTGTTCAAGAAAAGGAAAAGCGCTAGCTGTCATAGTCATACATTGACGTATCTAGTCTGGTCACAAAACTGCTCACTCTGTATTATCCATAACTTCTCATCAAATTTTGTGCCAAGACAATGTACCTTGCATCATCCCAGGCTTGGAAGACAGAGAGCAAAGCAACATGATCTGAAAACCTGTTCCCAGCAAAATTCCTATGGACATAACCCAGGCGTTTGCCTTCACTGATGAAAGGTTCGGGGAAACAGGTGGCGGCAGAGATGGTACAAATAGCATCTCCCACACTGAAAGAAACCACAAAAGGTATCAGGATCAGGTTTATTCACAGTATTGCTGCCAGCAGTTGTTGCAGGCTGTTAAGACTAGTCAAAACTTCTCTACTAGAGACCTTAGTAATTTGGCCCTTATCTACCAGAGTTCTTCAGAGAAACACTTAGCTCCAATTCCAGTACTTTCACAACAGCAAGTGTTCACAAGCCCTCTGTCTATCTTCCCTCCTCTTCCCCCCATCCATACACCGTCGTCTTGTAGTGAAAAGGACTCTACAACCCTCACAAATAACAAGTCTTTACTTCGGCTAAAGCAAAACGTGTGGATTGACTTTTCTTCTTATCTAGGTGTCAAATTTCACATCTCCCCACCTCTAGCTCACTGCTATACTTAAGTATTTAGAGTCCCACTCTTAATTTGTAAGTATTCAGCCTCTACTGGTCCTTTGCAATTAACTCTGAATTTCATGACCACTTTATTCCTCTCTGGTCTCATGAATATTCAGATTCCTATCCCCAGTTGTAGCACTTATCGCTTATCTAGATGTATTGTTATCTAGATGTCTAGAGGCTCAGGAACTCAGGGAAACAAGAAAGACCACTGAGACTACCAAACTTACTAAAAAATACAGCCCATTATCATCATCTTGCCAAGACGAGGTTCAATGGGAAGTTTGGCTAGGATTCTTCCAAGAGGTGTCAACTCATCATTGGAATCCAGGGCATCAAGCTCTGAAACAAGATCTCTTATTACCAAAGACGGTTAGCTAAGAATTAGATAAGAAATTCAGAATTTTAATAATTGTGTTTAAATTGAACCCTATCTATATTTGAGTTTAATGTTGGTTACAATATTGCCAACCTGATTTTCAAAACTGGTTTGAGGTCAAATAAACTAATTTTACTTTAGCTTTACAGATGTTTTACTACCTCCTCCACAATTAAAATAATTACTATTTAATTATACATATTTCTCCATTTATTTTTAGTTTGCTTCTGTACAAACCACTACTACACTATTAAACTTTTTTCAAGTCCCTATATTTGATCTAATTAATCTAACCCAATTTCTGCCTCATGAAAATCAAAGCAGCCCTATCACAGCCAACTGTAGAGTCTTCATTGCAATTGCCAAATCACACAACCTTCTGTTCATCAAAAACAGACCAGCACACAGTCTCTCTTCCACAAGGCTTTGTCTGCCCTTCTCTCCTTCCATTACCTAAAAATTGTCACCTGAGCTCATCCTCAAAGCTACCAAACCACTGTCAATAATAAAGTCAAACACGTGTCTGTGGCTGTTTGCTGTACAGACTGAAGGGTCTCCTGAGTCTCCTTATCTTTCTAGCCATTTGCCCATAATCATTAATCTCTACTTCATAAAACTCAAATTTTTAAGTCTGCATGACAAAGAAAAACAAGACAAGTGTGATCTTCAAAAATCGTTTTAAGATGTAAATGAAAAATGCAAACTTACAGTTCATGTACTCCGTTTACAGACTACTTTGGGAAACTTGAGCATAACTAAAAGCTTTACATTTAATAAGAAAAGCTTTGTAGCCTCAGCAACGAAATGGGAAAGCAAACAAATAAAAGACTCCTTAGCCACTACCAAATCCATTTTTCTTGGTATCTATTGAGCTCAAAAGCCTAAAGAATATTTTGAAGGATTGCATGTCTCACTATCCTAAAAAAAATACTAGTAGTATACACGCACTGAAAAACCACAGGTCATCCAGGAAACAGAGGCACATGAAGAAATGTCTATTTGGTGTTAAAGCTGAAAACATTTGCCTTTTCCCCTGGCGTTGCATTTCGTATGGGCAGCATAAGAAAAGCACTAACAATTTTTAGATCAGAAAGTCATTAAACTTGAATGAATATCCTTAGCTATGTTTTTCATTCTCATCTCCCTTCTGTATACAAGCAATGTAAGCTCGTCACACAATTTTTTTCATAAAATCAACAATCAAATAGATATTTCAGTTCTTAGAAATTTTAAGAAGCGCTTATTTAGTGACATTTGCAAAGCATGCTGAGGTTTGAGAAGACTGCTTTAAACCTAAAGCATAAATTTAGGGTTCTTCTCTGCTTCATTTTACTCATATTCTAGTTAGTTCCTTAAAGAAACTGGGAAGACAGCTTAACCCCCACCTCAGTTTCTCCCGTTTTAGAAGTATGCTGATGCTTGCATATTCATAAAGTGGAGATTTAATTACTTGACAAAATACTGAGATCTTGGGTCAGCAAACTGTACACAGCAATAATTATATAATAGACTACTAACCTCTCTTTTTCAGTACTTTTATACTAGTTTTATAAACGCCTTAGGCACTGGACTGAGTCTATGTCATACACAGCAGTGCCACAGCTGGAAAACAGGAAGCTGGAAGCTAGCATGTTACTGGTAAAAAAGAAAAACAAGCCTTAAGTTTGCAGGCTCAAGTTTCTTAAAGGAATGACACTCCACCTGGGAATTCAAGTATTTCTTCAGCTGCAAAAGACGCTGCCACCCACACGATGCATCCAGGAAATACCTTGTTGTTTCAGACAGCGTGCTACTACATAATCTAATCAGAGTTGTTAAAGCAGTTTGTAAGTGATCATTATACATGGGAAATCACTTGGAGTCAGCTTCATTAACATACAATCTTGTGGACAAACACCAATACCTCTTAGTGTGCGTTCTGCTTCAATCACTGCATCCAAAGGTGGCGGTTCTATTGCTTTGGCCAAAAATTGACCGATTCCTCCCAGCCGCAGCAATTTGATGCTCAAAGCAATTTCATGAAGTGGTGTTCGAAACATTTCGGGTGTCATATGAGTCTGAAGTCTGGAATGAAAAGAGAACAAAAAAGCCCACATTCTTCTGAACACAGACTTTGATCACCATCATGGGTCATTCCATCAGCATAAGCTACTGCCCTCCAAAGCAAATACTGCCTCCCAGCCAACCCATCAACTGTCATTGTGCTCCTGTAACTTAGGCTCTTCTACCAGCATTTAACTTCTGTGCTTCTCAGTTCTCATCTCAGAATAAATTTACAATGGAAATGCACAGAGGGTATAGCCCTCACATCACCACTACCTGGTATAGTCTCTCCATGAGCTGATCACATCTAGAGTTTGCATGGCTGAAGCCTGATTTGCAGCATGGCTGTGTCCAGCCCCACACTTGCCCCCTTACAATCATCTCCTACATCGCTAAGGAAGGTCTTCCATTCCTGAGACAACCTGCTTTCAGCCTGCCTTACGTACAAGTCCTTCTATCAACTCCAAACCACTTGCACATTTCTGCTTTGATCACTAAGAAGAGTAAGAGGTTTTGCTGGATGCTTTCCAAAGGTGTTTTTCTGGTAGGAAAAAGACCTGATGAAAACAGATACAGATCTTGAATCTTTAGCACAGTATCATTAGTGATCCTTCAGCTTGCTGGTTGAAATATGAACTCCTAGGAGTTCACTGCACTGAGCAACAGACAGCTAGAAAAGGTTTCAAAACACCTTGAACAGATACTCAGATTCAGCTGGCACCAGATTTAGATGGTATCTCTCAAAAGAGTCTCTGCACAAGGCCACTACCACTCTTTCCTTCCTAGGCACCATCGAGCAAGTATATTTTGGTTTTATATTCTTTGAAGGAAGGTAACCTTAAAATCATGAAGTCCCATGATTACTTCAGTAGTCTAAAATCAGTTCACTATCAAAAAATCTTAATTAAAATCACTCCACTGTACTAGACAGCAGATCTAAATAAATTTGAGCAATTTAAGGAAAGTTTTTGATCAACTGATGCTTTCAGAGGTTACAAAAAGCTGAACAGCAAACACAGCTATGCTCTAAACAATATGTGAGAAAGAGGCACCGAAACTTTCATGAAAGAGATCAAACACTGAGTGTAACAGCTGTGTAGACTTCTGCAACCAGCAAAAAGATTTCCGTGGCTCTGGTAACTGAGAAACAGCTTGGCACATAGAAGAGGTCAAAAGTTTCAGCAGCAGGGAAGGTGCTAGAGCAGCAGTTCAGCAGCATGAAGGGGCTTCCTGGCTGCAGAAGGGGGATGGAGGGAAAAGTAACATCTGTCTTCCCTGCTTTTTACCACTTTCATGACAAAATCGCCTGTTATGTGAAGATACCAGGTTTGAAGACTAGAGTCTTATCCTCATTACAAAGCTCTTTTCTGCCTTGACTCAATTCCAAAGCAGTATTATTTTTCTCCTGTGAGGTTCTGTAGGTTGCAGTGAAGTTCTTAACAATAAAATCACGAACTATTTGTCCACCTCCTGGTATGGGTAAAAAGCATATAAACATGTAATTTTTTTTTTTAACAAAAGAACTGAGATATCCAAGAATTCCAGTGTGACCTGAGTACATGCATCTCCTCTCTGCGCTTCCTGAATTTATTTCCCCAGTTTGATCAGAAGTAGCATACAACAGTTCTGGGAAAAGTCTCTGAGGTTATTTTATTTCTAAAGAGCACAGCCTCACCTTTCAAAGCGAGCTCTGCTGCACAAATGGAAACAAAATCCAGCACGCACACGACCGGCTCTTCCTTTCCGCTGCTCCAAATTAGTTTTTGATGCCCAGACTGTGGCATAGTTTGTCATGTTATTATGAGCAGTGAACAGCTTCACTTTTTGTCTGTTACAGAAAAAAAAAAAAACAATAAAACAAAACACCCTTAAGATCAGATGTTCTTCATCTTAAGTCCTGCCAAATCAGTTCTTGCTTTATTCCTTGCAGCCACGCTGCTTTTAAGAAGCAAACCACTCCCATTTGACTAGCTAAGCTTTGGCCAGTTAGCCATCTATCTGGAAGGTAAAGCATCATACTCTTTATCAAGCGCTGCCACGAGCTATACACAGAATTAAGTTTTCACAACTGTCTCAAAAGCTTAAAATTCTCATGCAATTAATGAGATCCCTATGTGCTCAGAGAGCATGCATAGCAAGACAGGATCCATAACAGACTACAAAAATCTTCCTCTTTTCCATCAGTTACACACTGAGTGTCTGTAATATTCATTTGGCAGACAACATATTTCAAATACGCATGGAGACCCAGTGACACCTCACATGAATAGTGCCAGCGTGAATGCAGCTGATCAAAACCAGCCCACTGAAATGCCAGTGTGGTTTGTAACTGTTTTGAATGGCTAAAGACAATGCAAATTTGTCTTGAGTGAGTTAGAGTCCTCAAATTCAGCTCTGTGACTATGGGAAAACAAGGCAGTTCTGTGTGTTCAGAAAACCTTTTTTGCATTCCAAAGAACAGGATTTAAAAAACAAAAAGCTACTTCATGAACTCACTTGCAGGAGTCTATAACATAGACCACATCATTGATAGTAATGCTAGTCTCCGCAATGCTGGTAGATAAAATAACCTATAAAAACAGGAAATGCATATTGAAATATATTTGGTCTGAAAAAATTAAGGATGGACTGCAAGATAAACTACATTGATTATTGCAAGATAAACTATATAACTTCTATTAAAAAAAGTCAGCAGTACATTCCACAAAAGCACAACAGAACAAAGCGTGTAACACTTCACAAAGAGAAGGCTCTCATACTTTCGTAACTCCTGGAGGCACGGGATCAAACACTCGACGTTGTTCCTCCAGAGGAATTTGTGAATGCAGAGGTAGAATTCTATACTGGCGGCCTCCTACAACACGAATACAAGAAGATCAATAATTATTACTGTGTAAATCTCATTTTTTCATTGCACAACGTAATCATTTCTACCCATTCATTCTCACAATAAATCAATCCCGCTCCCACTCAGCTAACTCTCATCTTTACACGGTCAGTAGTTTTCTTTGGAAAAGGAGATGAAACATAATAGAACACAGTTGCTTGTACCAAAGCGTGGATTCATTTCTAGATGCTTCTGCATTGTATATATCAAGTTCCAGCCAGGCAAGAAAACAAGTACAGCTCCCGGGACATTCAGGGTCTTGATATAAATTAGCAGGGCCTCAATGAGTTCAAAAGAAGTTTCTTTCTCATTCAGCTGAGCCATGGAGTGCTTTGTTTCTGGGCCATATTCATCACTGCAAATAAGGTTGCAATTGGCCTACAAAAAACAAAACAAAACAACACACACACAAAAAAAACAAACCACAAAAGAAATCATATAAATTAACTTACTCAACCTGTGGAGACTGGCTGGCCAGGCAAATAGGAAAATGAGGTATGTGGATAAGGAAAACTGTCTCAGGCACAGCTCACAGAACAACTCACAATAAGCAGTTCAAGTCCTGCTTCCCCAGCTTTCCAATACAAGAATGGAATCATAATTCCATTGCATTGAGTTATAACTCAATACAGATTTGCAGCAGGAAGCTATCAAACAAATTTAACTGCTGTTCAGATGAATGAGGATAATGTCATAAGAAGCAGAAGAAAATGCTTCTCTCAAGAAAAACAAATTATTTGTTAAAATAGCTGATCTAAACAGTAGTTTCAGACCTACAAATCAAAAGCTTTATCAGGAAAGTGATAGTTTCTTGACAATACATGTAACCACTAACAATATCAATTGCAAGAGAAAGGAGAATCTGAATTTTCACCCTGAAAAGGTATCACCAAGCTTATGTTTCTGCATCTATTTCTTCTGCCAACGTAACCAATGTTTTCAGTGTGAAGAACATTTCAGTTCTATCTTTAAAGAGAAGTAGGCTGACAAACCATGAGAATTTTATCTTCAACAAAAAAAGAAATTCTTCAGTTTACAAAGGCAACGAGAAAATTCAATTCTATTTCTGAAGTTAACAGCAATCTTGGATGTTAAAAATACAAAAGCTGCTAAAAATGTTTAAGCTCAACATTGCCAAATTAATTACACTTGAGCTAGTCTTAACCGGCACTTATTTAATTTTTCATATTAAAAAAGTCAAACATACATCATCATCTTCACCACTTTCTTCATCCTTCTCTTTCTTCTTCTTTTCCTTTGGTGGAGGAATGAACTGAGTCATTTGAATGCAATCTTCCAGAAAATAATCTGCAAGGAGAAGCAAGCATTGGTTATCAAGACTGACCACTAGAAGCCTGTGTAAGGGAACACAACTCAATTTATCATCTCTCAAGATTATCCTGATATAATCGTGATATCTCAGAGTATGAAGCCACGCTTGGAGAAAACTCCTTGGCCGTCAGCTAGTGTATGAGAATTATTCCCACACTATTCCAATGATTATTTCTCTATTCAATATACTTCTACATAATTTTTTACTTTTTTCTTTTCTTTTTTTAAATACTGACTGATTTAAAGCTATTTCTATTGTTCCTAATATCACAGACAACTGATCTGAAACACCACAGCTACCCCAAGTGGTGGCGCTTTAGGATGGGGTGGGGAAGGCGTTTGTGTTGTGGGGTTTTTTTGGAAAGGCGTGGGGTGGTAATATTGTTTGCTTGTTTGTGATTTTAAACCAAACAGTGCTATGAAATAATTCAGTGTTACTGACTTCTTTGCTCAGGGTAAGCCACATCTGTAAGACACGACAATCCAAAAGAAATGTGTATCCTGCAGTACCCATAATCTTAAAGCATATGACTGATAAAATAAAAACTAAAGCAGTTCCTGAAAGTTCAATCAACGATTTACCTTGGACAGGGTAGGTTCTACCAAAGACTTCAACGATAGGACAGTTGAAAAAGTATTCACAAAACATACTAGTATCGATTGTGGCAGACATGAGGATAACCCTGATTTCAGGATATGCCTGAACTACATCTCTCAGCACCACCAAGAGAAAGTCAGTCTGCATATAAAGAGAATAAAAGCATCATTAATTTCCTACCCATAAGAAGCAGCATCTTCCCAAGAGACCAGAAAGAATTACACAGATATATACATTTATTGAACAGGAGCTTTGCTAGGCAAGAGAAGTAACAATTACAACAACAGTATTCTATAACAAGAACCAGTTGTCAGTACTTTATTTTGCAAATACTGCAATTCCTGGGGTAAGTGAATCTTAGGATTTCCAGTGTAAAGAAGAGTTATTGTTTTATCAGAATGAAACAAACTAAAGAAAGTCATTCAAAAATAGTTTGCTTCCTTCCTAACACATTACAACCTAAGGCCTTTTAAACTTGGTTTACATATAAAGCAGCCATAATTCATAAAATAAATAGGAATGAGTCACTGCAATTGTATGTGAAGTTTTATAGTTCTATTTAAACATGACATTTATTTAGTTTTGCCATGTAGTCAGGCTGGCCCTTAATTCAACAGATAAAATTCCAGTCCCATTCAAAATTTGAAAACTTGCATTTTACATCATTAATACAAACTTAGTAGATGAAGAAATCAGAAAAATCTGCATTGCAATTCCATCTAAATGAGTCCCCAGATTCTGTAAAACAAGCTTAAAGAGCATGTCAGAATTTGGCAGTTTCTCTCTCTCTCATTCAGCATGCTCCCACATTTGGACAAGAAGTGCTTGTACCATGCTGTTCTATTTTCCAGAGAGGACCAGGAGATAGAAGGAGGTCCCAACAGGCAAAAGAGATAGGGCAGCAAGTAAGCA
This sequence comes from Anarhynchus alexandrinus, assembly GCA_008711295.1. Classification (NCBI taxonomy): domain Eukaryota; kingdom Metazoa; phylum Chordata; class Aves; order Charadriiformes; family Charadriidae; genus Anarhynchus; species Anarhynchus alexandrinus. The sequence goes on from VUYV01000113.1 coordinate 2,135,066, forward strand.
CAAGTCCTTGCTCTTTTAATCAGGTAAGGAGTAACTAAGAGAAGAATTTCTAAAAATCTTATCAAAGATGGAAAACTCACATATATGGAAATTAGTAAAACGCAGTTTCCTTTCATATATTTACTATTACGCAAGAACACATGCAAAAGTTAAACAGAAGCACAGAGAGAAATAGGATTATAATCACCAGCTAACTTACATTAATGTCTCTCTCATGGATCTCATCAACAATAACATGACTAATGCCACGGATCCCAGCCTCCACCTTTCTCAGAAGAACACCTTAAACAGACATAGTAGTTAAATGTTCATGCAGGTAACAGCTCTGTCTCATTCCATCAAGAACAGTTGCACTGGTTTAAAAAAAATCAAGAAGTGTGCAGGCTGCCCAGCACCTTTTACAGCCCCATCTCTAATACCCATGCTTTCATTTGTACAAGTGATGGGGAGAGTATAAAGTATTACTACTAGAAAGACTCACTCTTCTTTCCCACCAAATACTGCTTGCCCTTCTGTCTTCTAAGGACAATCAATATATGGCAATCTCTTTGGGAGATTATTTCTGCGTGGTATTATACCTGTGTTATCATACTTCTGAACAACAATCAAACTTTCTCTGCACAACAGTATGTCAGCAAACTTACTCTACCAAAAAAAATGTTGTTAATCTTTAAAACAGATTTTCTAAAAATTTTAGTGAAACCATGTTTCTGCTTTTGCTGCTAACTCAAAGAATTCAGACCCATAATTAATAAGCTTCAAACATAAACAAAACAATACAGACCTACAGTGCAGAACATCACACTGGCATGCGGCCGAGGAAGCACAGATTCAAATCGCACACTGTATCCACAGCTCTGCCCAGGTTGTTCTCCCCTCTCATATGACACACGCTCTGCTACAGAAACTGCACTAATCCTCCGAGGCTGAGGGATGAAAAAGTTTTTTCTAACTTAATCATTAAGTTTACCAGAACACCACCAGAAACAAGAAACTAAATTATAAAAGCTACAGGTGTCCTGTCCTAAGATTTCATTACAGAGTAGTCATTAAACAGTAATATCTGTAACAGCAGGCTTTTTTTCTTCTGAAATGGTTAATTCTGGTTAAAATGGTTAAAATTACAGAGGAGGGATACAAGGATAATATGGGAATTACCAGCTGGCATTTGCCAAACCACTTCCCCTTGGTCTGCCAAAAAGTTTTCACCTGGGCAAGATACAAGCCAGATTACCCCAATTGTAGATACATGAAAGAATAACACTCCAAATGAAAATATACATGATGCTGAGGTTTCTCCTACATGTAGTACTGAGGAGATATTTTTATGAATGATGTCCTATAATGATAATCAGATTTCTCAGCACATCTTAACAGGTGATTTCTAGCATCTGATCACAATACTTATGCAGTTGCATTTGCAACACATTCCTCACCTGTGTCACTACTATGTTGCACTCTGCAGCTCTGTCAGTTTTGATGTATTCATCCAGGATATACTGTGGAACTTGCGTGGTTTTGCCACAACCAGTGGCACCACGAATTACAACAACAGAATTATGACTGATTGCATCCAGAATTTCACTTTCAAAATTCTTCACAGGTAAGGCCTCTCTCTCTTGTTGGATCTGGGAAAAAATCCAGCACATTTCCAAAAACATCAAAAAATAAACCTAATCTGCTCCACATGCATACTTTGTCTCACTCTTCTACAGAGGTTTCACTTACACAAAAAAAAAAAACCTGTGTAAGAACAAATCACAGTTTGTATTTTTTCCTTTACACAGTGCAACACATCCCCACATCCATCACAGTGTAACATCCAGCACTTCTGAAAACTTGGTGCATATTACTACTGAAATCCAGTCTTACGCACTTTGTATATGATATTTTGGAAAATAAAAAGAGTAGCACAAGCACGCTATGTTACAGGAAGCACACTTACCATTTGCAATTCTTGATCCTGCTCCAAACGGTACATGAAATCGCTTTTCAAATCCATGCTTATTTGCTCTGGAGTGAGCTGTAAACACAAGACATTGTTTGGAGGCTTTTTGACCCCTGTGCTTACCTATATCATAACTTCAATATAAAATCACTTACACCAACATAATGATTCCAAATATCAGTAAAGGATCATTTCCTACGTAACCCCCTGACATCAGTTATGCCTATAAGCTGTTTTATTTCATTCATTCTACTGAGTTAAAATTAAATGGTCAGCCTCAAATTTTCTCAGAAAGATCCAGAATACTAAAAAAAGAATAATTGTTTAAATTTAAATACTTCAACTGTTTGAGAAACACACTCTATTCAGCAGTAAGCCAATGAGATACTTAGATGTTCATTCAGACAGGAGTTTTTAAATGTATGGAATGACATAATGTAGGCACATTATCACCCACAGAAAAGTAGCTGAAAAGGGAAAAGTGAGCAGAGAGGGAAATTTATCAGGCAATTCTTGTGTTACAACTAAGGAAGAATTTTAAAGAAATTAAAATTTGTTAACAAAGGGCTAATTGGTTTTACTGAAAATAAGTTAGCTGCACCATGACTAGTACATAGAAATCATAATGAGATTTAAAGCCAGCTCAATTTGCGATGTCTGTAAATATATTGATTATGTGTTTTAAGTAGCAACACTCAAATTTGCATCAGTTCCATATTTTTTAAATCAATATATAACAAACAATGTTAAATTAATGTCATTTATGGAAAAAACTGCAGTCAAAAAAAGTATTAAGTTATTATTTTGGTCTTAAGTACTCCGGTTCCCTGTTGTAGGAAACTGACCCTGAGAGTCTTTTCTGACCAGGTTATACCAGTGCCTAAATTATGCCTCTGAACTTGGCAACCCAGTATTTCTTCCCTTCTTCCTCATTTTACCATGGCACATTGCTGCTTTTCATTTGTTCTGTGTTGAATGGGACTAGAAATGACAAAAAAAGCAAATGGGTTGATTGTGAAGTGACACCATCTTGGAGCAGTTTCTCCTCCCAGAAAAGAAAGTCCTAGCATGGCAATACGGGAAAGAGAGGCTAGCGAATTGTAAATGACATGCCCATATGCTTACCTTGTAATTTCAATTAGAACTTTGTATGGGCTGCACAATAGCAGGCAAAAAGTGAAACAAAGCAAAGAATTGGGACATCCAAGACACTGCTGCTCAAGAACCTAATAAAACATTAAGTAAATACAAAGAACTCCTACCAATGAAAAGACTCCCTTCCTCCAGGTCAAAAAAGGAAGAAATTTTATCAGTGGACTGTTTCCTCCTTTGGAATAGCTCATACTGTAAATCCTGGGGGAGAAAAGCATTTAAAAGTTCCAGAAGCATGGAGAAAACAAACAACACATCAATTTTTAAGCTATCTTACATTTGCCAGAGGACCCTCATCAATATTGCAGCTGGTCCAAGGGTTCCAGTTGGAATGAGGTGGCGACCATGGAACAACTCCCGTATGACTTTGTCTCTGCGATGGTTCAAAATGGGCCAACTTTCCAACATTAATCACAACTGGATTACTGGGATCTTCAGGCTGTAAATCCAAAAGCAAAGTGGGCAAAGAAAGAGAAATGTATTAAACAAGCAGGCCTGATGTTAAATACTGGAGTATCTGAACCACACACTCACCAAAGGCACAATCTCCAGAGACAGTTCCCGTACAACGTTTTGCAGCTGATTCTCTAAGTCAGAAGATAGCGACACCTCAAAGGGCTCCACCTATTAAATGTTTAAAAGCTACATGTTGATATACACAAAAAGACAAACAACAGAAGCCAGAACTGCAGGCTACCAGTGAGTACACTGAACCATCAAAAATAGTTCCTAGTGAAATAAGGTCAAAGAGTACCATCAGTTCAAAATTCACATTTTTGAAACACTTTGCCAACTTTGCATCCAACAAGAATCTGCAGAATATTTTTAAATATCTGAGTTTAATTTCAGAGGAGAACATTCCAAAATTGTAACTGAATACCAAAAAAATGCTAACGTGCCAGAGAATGAGACCAAATAGCTGAGAATTGTATGTAGCATAAACAGAAGTCTTTAAGCTTCTAGAAAATTTGTACTGGAAGAAGCATTTGTGACAAATTCTACTTCATTTAATACACTGTAAACTAGTTTACTTCTCCATTCACATACATACAAAGTTATATTTCTCATCCAAATCACTGGCCAGACCAGAAACAGTTGCAAGTCTACAGAATCAAAATTATTATTAACTCGTAAGATGTTAAATACTTAAACTAAACTTTAATTCACTACTCTTTATAAGAGAGTACTTGTGTTATTAAAATGAAAGCAACAATTTCTGACCCTTCTACCAAACTCACCGATTCTCCTTTTTTCTTTGTCTGTCCAGAATATGGTTCTATGACACCAAGATGGTAGAGCTGTCTAACCAAGGAAAGGGCACAGGACTGTGCTGCCAGCTTTTTGTTCGATCCATGCTCACGACTGAAAATTCCTGCAGCACACAAAGTTCAGAGCTGTAGTAGCTAACAAGTCAAACAGCTTCCACAGAAGACACTACTCTGAAATGGGCTTTGTGTTTGCTTACACAGGTGAGGTTTCATGGAAAGTGTCTCAAATCTTGATAAATCCACAGTTCCAACATAAAATCCAACCAGATCCCTTCATCAGCTGACTGACATTAGCTGTGTAATGTTACTTACTGACTTCCTGGGGAACTCCTGTTAAGTTTTTTCTGCATTCAGTGACTAAGGAAGTATAATTATCCTATACCACCCAGCAACATCGTACAAATTTCACAGCAAGCTCTACGTAAACAGGTATGGTGTCGGCAGCAGGCCCATTGCCTGGGAACGTATTAGACAACTGCATTTCTCAGGTATGTGAAGAACAAGTAACTAAGACAAACAAAACCTACTGTATCTCACAAGTATTTCTTTGGGCTGAGAAAAAAGATTAGTAGAAGTATGTAATGGGCAAGCAGTAGAACACAACAAGCACAGCACACAGAAAAAAGATTTCACATCAGGAAACAAACACGAACCTTCACCTCTGGAAGTGGCTTTAACACATAACGACAAAAGCCTGTACCCACAAGTATGGCCTATTCCTCTGTACCAACACTAATCTCTTGCTAAGGTAAAAATTAAATAGGAGCACTTACTTCTGCCCAGCTGCTTCACATAAATGTTCATTTCTGCAATAAAGCTCCTGTAAGATAAAGAAAGAACAAAGATACAATTATCATTAGCTGACACTGACAATGCAAAAATAGCCACTCTTTCAATTTTTCTAGGCAAAGATCTCTGTGTCCTCAGTCAGAAACTCTCGACTTATCAGTGGCCAAGATAAAATATTACTGGTTTTAGTCCCTTTAACCCTAAGGTAGTAGGTAACAGACTTGTCATCAACAGAACCAGTAGATCTGTTAAGAAGAGTCCTGCAAATGCCACCATTCAGCATTGAAATTTAAAACCACGTTATTAGGAAATATGCTCTGAGCCGTCTAAGTTTAAGGCAACAATTATAAAGCAGATAGCATGTTAATTTAACATTAACATATATCCCACTGTACCATTAACTGTATCCCACATGATACTCGTGTAACCCAATAGTAGTCTGGGTTTATTAACTCAGACGCAACACTTAATAGAGCTACCCTGTTTTTCGCCATACCTTTGGCCAGCTCAGAGCACAGACAAAACTAAACCAGGTCATTTTGTCAAAGACTATTGAACATATCTGCCCAGAAGGAGACAGAATACTTGAGTTTTCATGAAGCCCTTACTGCCATACTCTGGGAACAGCAGAGTCAAAAGTAACTCTGTGCAGCAAATATAGCAGTTTGCCTAGTAGGCATGTAACCAATTTATGTAAAGGTCAACTGGCATATTAATTTGGCTTAAAAAAAAAAGACCTATGTCAAAAGAGGATGATGGAAACCAAGATCCATGTTTTTAAGAATCAGAAACCTAAGCGTGTACTTGCACAGATTAAAAATGAATGCCAAATTCTTGTAAGACAGGATTTAAACTGGCAAATGTGATTCAAGATGTATGACTGGGCTTTATCAGACTGAGATCATCTTTGAAAACTATGCATTGGTACTTCCACAGCTGCAAGCAGAGCCTTGCATCTGTGTCCTTGATTTCTTGCTGTAAAAAAACAAACAAACAAAAAAAGGTTAAGTGAGGGTTTAAATGTTGAGTTAGAACTCCTTCCTGTACTACCAGTGAACTGACCTTCAGGCACAGTGGCTTCATGGGTCAAAGGCCACTGGCTTTCAGGGACACAACAGCCAACTAAGGCACCGATGACAGTATGTTTCTCAGCCAGGCCTACAGTCAGCATTCAATCTCATTCTCCTCCACCTAAGGGGAGAACAGCAACACCAGAAATCAGTTTGCAGTAGAATCTCATGTGATTGTTTAGTACAGCCTCAGCAGCCCATGTGTGAACACGCACAGATCTTTGGTGTCACTCGCTACTATCATTTTCAGCAGGAACAGGCAAAGGCATCCCAGGCTACCAATGGAATCCCAAATGATAAAAGCCATATCCCATACCTTAATACTTAGTTCATACTTTGTGTATTAGGAGAGCCATGTATATATTCACAATGTATACCCTCCTGTTGTAATTAAAATAAAGTTTCTAAATCCAAATTTTCCAGCTATTACTAAGTTCTTATACCATGTGACTATGGTTAATCGACAACAAAAATACCTTTAAAACCTCTGAAAGCAAGGCTGACATTTCTGTTATAAAAATGATTACCTTAAAAAAAAATTAAATTGGTAAGATACACAGCAATTGGTATTTCTTAAAAAAAACCAAAACAAAACAACAACCCAACAAAACCCAACTATATTACTGTCCTCAAAACTCCAGAAACATCTCAAATTATTCCTCTCCCATTATACATACCAAAAGGATTAAATCCAACAGTTTGCCCTCTCTCAATGAACGCTAGAACACATTAGGATTGTTTCATGCCTATCTGATGCATTGCAGCTGATTGTTTGTTCCCCCTTCTGCTATTCCATCCAGGGCAACTCACACAAACTTTCCTGGATGTAGTAAATGCAAAAGTCTGAAATGCTCTCTGGAAGAACAGTAAGTGGGCTGAGAAACATACTGTCATCAATGGCCACCTCATTCTGCTCAAGATTATATGCATTTAAATACATGGGGTTTAATGCTTCTACCTGCAGAAGGCATAACAAAATGAGCTGCACAAATAATCCGCAGAATAAAAGAAGCGCTCAAGAACTACATCTGCAATGTAAATTCCTAGTACTGTACAAACTAATTTTTTATGCTACTCATTTAAGGGAAAGAAATGTCCTTGCTTGAAAACATAAATGGAGATGAAGTGACTTGAAGATAGGTTTTAAATGAGAGTTTAGAACTTTCTGACACCAATACACGTATTTTAGATGTTCTAAAGAATACCAGAAGTCCTGCAAGTGAGACTCTCATGGAAGACTGTAATAAGAAAATTCACTTGTCTTTCCAAAAAAAAACCCCAAAAAAACCCAAAAAACAACCATAACTCTGATAGAAAACAAATTTATATAATGCAAAAAAAAAAAACCCAAACCCAACAACAAGAATCCAGCAGCAGCAGGCTGCTGTTTCTGGCCACAAAACATAATTATATTTCACGAGAAATAATAGAATGTCCTGAAGTTTTAATGATTTGTAAAGACTATTCCAAACAGGGGTAAAAAATCAAACCCATCAATTCTTCACACACAATCTCTTATGCATTATTTTCATTTGGGAGAAGCACATGTGAATTTTCTGATGGAATGGGCAGCAAGTAAAAAAAGAGTAATACCCAGCTGGTTTCAACTGAAATTTAAGCCCTCAAAACTCCTTTGGGAAGATTCTGCCAAACTAATTTTTCCAGTAGAAGATTCCACTGCCAAAAAAGTTAATTATAATAAAAATAGAAATAAAATGTCCTTAAAGCACTTTTCTACATAAGCAAATGTAAGCATTAAGATTTACTCAAATTGTACAAAGGCAACTACAGTCATACAAACAATTACTGCAAGCAACTGAGCACTATTTCCTCTCAAACTGACACCTCAACAGTTAGCTAGAGCACAGCAATCATTTTAAAAGCTGCACATCCATGAAAAATATTAGAGGGAAATTTCTTCAGAGTCACTCAGATCTTGGCACTAAGGCTCACCACCCCCATTTCAAGATTTAGGGATGTTGTTGGTCCTGGTAAAGAACACTGCTTTCTTAAATGGCACTATGGAGCACTGCAAATAAGTGTGATTAGCCACTGTCACTGAAAATAGTTCTAACCCTTCGTATGCAGAAGATTACTAAAACTACCAAACCTGTTGTGATCAGGCCCCATTTCAGTGTATTTATATTCTTCCTGAATCTTCTCCTTTTGGAAAAACTGGTTCAGGCGAGCCTTGGCATTTTCCAAGGTCCAATTCCCGTGAAGATCAGCATTTAAGTCCACTTCTGATTCCGAGGTCTAATATTGGAAAAGAAGTGTAATTTACCCGTTTCTAATAGATTTCAATTTTAAACATTCTTTCAACAAGTCTTTTAAATAACTTGTCTAGATGCTAAAAAGTAATTAAGACATCACAGAAAATGCTAAAAAGTCCTCAGTATTTCCTTATTTTCACAACAAAATGTCTATACAAACAACTGGATATTCACAGTATCCAGAGTGATTTATTTTGTTCTCAGTTTAAACAAGTTACCTTTGTAAAAGTCAGCAGGTAAATCTACAACTTAAGCTAGAACCAACAGCAAAATATCAAATTAAAACTGCAAGCTTGATTATAAATGCTAATAACAAATGAAAGGGAGTGAAAGAGATCTATTTAAGAACAAAAGTAAAGGAGAATTACATAGAATGACTTACTGCCTGTGCTTCTTGCTCCTCTCTCTTTGAATAGTACTCTTCCAAATTTGCACCCCGATCCCACTGAGCTCCACGACTGCCACAGTTTCCAGGTGCTGCACCTGGGCCATTGCCTACCACAGAAACAGAACAAACCAAACAGAAACAAAATAACTCTCCCAAAACAAGTTTTAGAAATGGAGAGGTATTGCCTGGCAATCTCAACAGGACAGGACCAGTCCCTCAGATCTCATGCAGTCATTCACACATCTGCCTCAAAGCTACGACGACTTCTAAGTGTCTATTGTCTGCAGAATTATGCTGTTTATGAGAAAAAGACCCACCCAAATCCATATGCATATATTACATCCACATACATGTAAATTAGTGTTTTTGCAGTCTTACCTATTTCAGCCTCTAGAATCAAATGCGGAGGAAGAGGTCCACCCAAAGTAGAACTGGAGCCAGTAACATCTCTAGCTGCTTCATGTCCATCAGGGGTACCACCAGCTGCTGGCTAGGAGAGAGAATGAAGGGAAATACCAGCACATTCATACAGAATGCTTCTTTTTACTATTTAGCTAGAAAACTAAGGCAGTTCAGGCAGTTTAAAGAGATTATGCAATAGTTACCCTCAGTAGCAACCCCCAATAGTAACACCCTTTTAAAAACTGAAAGGAATACAATTGCTGAAAATTTGGCTTATTGTGTGTGTTTTATAGAAAGACTTCCAAGCAACAAGTAGCCCTCACTTACTGAAGTTCACCAATCATAAAACCAACTGTTTCAGCACCCAGGGTAAAATAACAGATACTGGTCCCTATCATATATCCAAGGAAACTCAAACATACTTTGTGAACACACAAATAATAAAAAAAAAACCACTAACAAAAAACCCATGCTGTAAGAAAGCATTAATACCTTTAGGAAATGACAAAATTGTGGTTAATCATTTGTCCTGGTTTGAGGTAAAACAGAACCAATTTTGTTCAGTAACAATTTGAATTCTTCCCATTTTGCGACATGTATGCTTAGCTAACTGATCACACCACCTCTGCTTTATTCAAGACACAGAACATGCTATCCTCATTTAGGACCCAGCCATGCAGCACATTGCATTGCCACGAAACTAACCGGTCCATCAGAAACACTATATGTCCTGCTACCATAGAGCTTCACCTAGGCTAATGAGGTAGGGACACTGATCCTACTGATCAAACTATCTATCTTATACAGCTATATCCTTAATAAGGCACTAGAAAAAGACTCTTCCCTCCCAACATATAACATGTAGCTTCATGCTTTATTTACTGTTCTCTACAATTGCTGTAAAGACAGAGTTACCCACCTCCCCAGCTTTTATGTGATAGTCACCGCTGATACTTGCATGGTTCACAAAACATCATAAAAAGCAGTGATCCTGTTGCACACATGATGAGCTAAGGCAGAAAGCGTTTACAGTTTAAATAATGCCAAATTTTCAATGTCTGGTTTGAGATGTCTGTGACCATTTTTTTTTGTTACTTTATTTTTTTTTAAGGGACACAGTATTATGTACCATACCATGCATTTAAAAGAATTCCCAGTCTCAGGTCCAAGTATTCAGTGCTTTTAAAGGCAGGCTGCACCTTACATGGACTCTGAATTCTCCCCAGCCTCATCAGTTATGCAGACCAAGACACAGCTTTTTTTACTAGATCACCCTAGAATGTTTATGTATGTATTCCAGCTGTCCAGCACTGCAAGCAGAAGTCCTGCACATTCAGTCTGCTTCACGGCACACGGGAGCTAAACTGAGCTCCAGGGATAAAATGCAACCGGATGCACAGCACTGCAATTTAAGATTAGTCTTTGGTAAAGAGAAAGAGCAGCTTACTCCAAAAGCAGGAATTTCTTCTCTCTTCATTTCATTCACTCGAACTAAGTAATTGACGAAGTCTCGAGCCGCATTGCTCTGTGCATCTTTCTTGTTAGTGGAATTACCCATGCCAACGTAGTTAAAGCCTTCCACTCGAACCTGCAAATAAAAATACAGATCTGTGGCACGTGCAAGTGAAAGGATCTTGAAAAGCAGTAATACTGACTGAAATACCAATTTTCAGTTGCTAATAAGTAATATTATTACTAAGTATTGTTACACATCATTATACATATTTATATGTATGTTTCTGTTCATTTTCAAGGTATACTTTATACCTATTAAAGAAAACACCCACAGTCAGAGAGCATGAGTGTTTTCCAAAACCTTGTTGAAGAAAATGAATCAGTGTAAAAAGAGATACTGCCAACACACAGCAGCAAACTCTGCCCAGGTTCACTTTCCTCAACCTTCTTTAATCCCAAATCCTCAGACAACAAGGGCAGGAGTGAATCTGTGTGTCCTCTACTGTAGCTCCACATTATTACAGCTAGCAAGATGCAATGTATTTCATAAACTCAGAGACAAACTTTAGAGCAACAATTTTATGTCCTGCTAGCTTGCCTGACAGGCTGCTGCAAAACTTGATCACAGCAAGTTTATTCAAAATACAGACTAACCAGACACTTCACACCTGCTTTTCTGCACCAACTACCCCTCATCTTAACCAGGTGTCCTAGTTTGAGCGACACAGGACTAATCTCTCTTCTAATACTTGGGAAAAACTGCACTTTTAGAAGACTCCAGTGTCTGAATTTGTGAAAATAATTACTTTACAGCTAGGTATGGTGTGTGGGTTTCAAGGTCACAGTGTTTTCGAGCTAGCCAGGTGCAGGGATGAGGAGGAGCCAGACCCAGGCACTTGACCCAAGCTGGCCAACAGGATTATTTCATACCATCAGCGTCACATTCACTATAAATTAGAAAGTTTGCTGCGAAGCTCTCTCTCTCCCTTGATGGCTGCCATCCTGAGAACTCCATGCCCTGGTGCCGGACTCTTGAGGCCTTCCCTTCCTCTTGAAGCTGTAGCGCTTACAGTGTCCAACATTTACTGTCCACTGCTGGGAGTGCACAGCTTCCTACTGATATAATTGGCTGAGTATAATCTTCGCATATTCTGTATTGGTGTCGGGATCAATATTGGTTCTTTAGTGCTGTTAATGTTAATTACCTAATCTTATTTTATTATATCTGTTTATACTTCAGCTCATGGGTTTCCTTGTTTTTCCTGATTCCCCTTCCCAGGTGGGGAAGGGTCATCGGGCGATAGAATAATTGTCTAAATGACAACAAATTGTTATGGGTCTCTCAAACCATAACACCAGGTATTGTCCTTCTTTTACATTTACAGTCAGCAACTCCATTTCATTTCAGCTTCACTTGGGTAGACTTCTGGCACTTCCGATTTCCACTCTTCACTCTGCTGACCATGTGAACAGCTTTTTACTATAGCTAGTTGTTCTTAAAAAAAAGTAAGCAGACTTGCAAACTTCCAGCTATTCCCATCCAGAGTTTTGTACACCACTAATGCCAGAGTGCATTTGTCCTTCAGTGCTGAATCATACTGGTAGCTAATACCCATTTTCTCATCAAACAACACACTCTGCTAATATTTTGCTTAACAAGTTCCAAACAACAAGCTTCCAATTTCACCAGACTATCAATCTACCAGGACAACGGTATCACCAATCAAACAGTAACCATACTGGATTCACAGCTATCGTACCAGACTGAAAATCGGTAAAAGAGAATGTTTTGGTGACATCTGTCCGTTCAGCTGTTAAGTTTCTACAGATGCTCACAGAGCATCAACATACACAACCCAGAGCAGTTTAACATTGTAACTGTACATACAACCGCTTCAGCTGAGCAATACTCCATCTCAGTCACACCACCTTTAAAACTGGTTTAATATCATTCTGCTTCTCCGTTTTGTTATTGGTGAGGAAGACTAAAGGGGAAGGAAAGGTATAATGGCAAATTCAAGGCGTTTAGTGCTAATCTACAGCATCGCTTACGAAGTGACCGGTTCTGCACGTGGCCTCACACCTACTGTCAGCTCATTCTCAGAGCCAACCTGAACTGAAAGCTCTCTACTGGCACATCCACAATGGCTGGAGCCAGGAGCAGAGCAATGCTAAAGCAGCACACACACCAGCAGCCAACCCAACAGGAATCTTCTAATGCATTTCAGTGCAACTTCAATGGAGGACCAAAGCTCTTCCCGAAGGGGACACACAAAACCCCTCGACGACAATTTTAACTGCGAGAAGGGTCACACGCGCAGTGCAGGCGCACACATCACCCTTAGGAAAATCCATTCCTTTTTGACTGTTGTAGGCTGCGTTACTCCCACAAAGCCCCTACCTGTGCTTTACACCAGGCACACAAAGCCTGGACCGTTTTGGCTGCAAAACGGCCAAACTCCCCCCCCGTGAGCCCCCCCCCCNTCACCTTCCTCCTCCCGCACCAGGCGTACAGGTAGTTCTTTACGTCCCCCATGGCTCGGGGCGGGGGACGGAAGACACCGGCCGCGCCGCGACCCGCCCGCTCCTCCCGGCGCCGGCCTAGCGGCGGGCAGCACCGCCTTCCCGCCCCTCACGGCGGCGGCTGCGCATGCGCGGCGATGGCGGCCGCGGAGGGACGGGGCCGGGGCCGGGGCGGGCCCGGTGGGGCGGTGGGGGCTGCTTCGGGGAGGAACGCCCCGTCACCGGCGCCCAGAGCTCCAGGGCGGGAGCAGCCAGGCTTCAGCGGCTGCATTCACCGGGGTTCAGCGGCGCAAAGCGCTCCCAGATTTGACCGAGTATAGATTGGAGCAAAGTAATCGGGGCCTTTCAGGAAAATTCAGCCTTTACGCCATTTACCTGTGCCCTGTACTGAAATACTCAGTGAGCCACAATTAGCACGGCAGTGCTAAGGTGTATTTTAAATAAAAAAGGGCCGAGCAAGCAATTGCCGTGTCCTTGGAGGACAAGGGGCTCTGCAGGCCTCGGCCACTGCTGCCCCACGGATGGTGCACGGCCAACTTCCTCGGGCCTGACTGCCTTCTTACCCGTTACCTGAGAAAGAGCTTTCCTAAAATTCTTAAAAATACAAGGGGGTTGAAAAAGAAGCCTTTATTATTGCATATTTATTGCTCAGGGGTTACATAGTGAGAGGGAGTTAGTCGATTTTTTTCACGCTCTGGTGTTAGGGAAAAGTAGTAACACGCCTCCATCTTTACCCCTCTTTCTTCCCTCCTTCCAAATGTCCCCTGTGATCATTTTTGCACTGTCAGGAGGTACAGGCAGAGAGGTAGAGGGCACGGGACCTCAAATTTGTCAGACGTGTACTGTCAGACAACGAGAGCTCAAGCTGGTGGAGAGGGGTAAGTCCAGGGTGCAAAAAAGCACCCTTCAGTGGTGACTCTAACACATAAGACAGTATTCTGCATTGCAATACAGAGATGTACAGCTCAGTTCGGGCTCTCTTTTTGTTGTAAGGAAAAAGATGGAGAAGTATCTGCTCATTAGGGAGCCAAAAGCTTTCTGTTGCAAAAGTTCGTTTAAATTTTGCATTAAACAAAGGTGTACAAAGACAATGAGATCAGACAGGATTTTACATACCTAGTCAGTGTCCCAATGGCTTTGTGACAAACAGTAAAATAATAGTCTGAGCAACCAGACAGTGTCATACCAATGTTTAAAAACACACCGTAGTGCTGGAGATGCTTGGGAAGGGAGAGGACAAAACATGATCTAGCTGGAGGGAGGGCAGAGACAGATCTTCCTCCTTTCTAGGCAAAAGGAGTCAGGATCCTTCAGCTGGGGAAAAATTGCTTTTTTAATTTTTTATTAAGAGATACCAGCTAGTCCCGGGATGTGCAGAGCTCCAGGGGAGCTGAGTAAAGATACACAAAAAGGTGGCTACATGTGCACCAAAAAAGGCAGCCCTAACAGGAAGGGGCTCAGGCACATTGCCACTTCCCTGAAAGAAATCACAGCCCATCACATGGGGAGTGTGCCAAGTGACAGTGAATCCCAGAAAAGGAGTCACCACTTCCAGATTGACATGGAAGCGAACATCAGTCGCCATCAGGCCACACAATGCTATCCAGCTTGGCTTTGGCCTTGACAATAAACTCCTCAGAGGCATCAACAAGCGGAAGTCGTGGAGGTCCCATGGGAATGCCAGAAACAAAAGTCATTACAGCTTTAGTCTGTGCAACACCAAAACCTGGGTGGACAAAAGCAAAAACAGGTCATTTACAGATCATTTTGCTTAAAGCAGTCTCTATACAGGTGTCCAAAAAAGCAGCAGCACAGAGTTCCTGTGTAATCCGACATAAACCAGGCTTTAAGCACTTCTCAGAAGTGAGAACAGTGTAACTACAAAGAGATGATCACAATTGCAGACAGGAATGACATTACAGTAAAAAGTACGCCTACTTATTACATTTATTTATTTATTATACCATTATTGTTTCCCTGCTAAAGATACCAAGCAGAATATTTTCTTAGACATGCATTTTACAAACTACTGTGTTGGTTTTACAGAGAACCAGGGCTATATGTTTGTTCCTTTCTCCTTGCCAAAATGTACTGCCATGCAGCCCCGACAACAAAAAAGACAGTGCGAGTCCTCCATAGGTAAACCAAGCAAAAATAAGGCTTCAAACGTACCTTCATTGGCAGGCTGAGCTATCGCAGCCAATTCGTCATCACAGCAACCTGATGTTTGCAGCCTCGTAGCTATTCCCCAATGCAGACTTACATAAAGCCAAGCCCTGGAAGTAGTCACATCCTGCTGGCATGTGACAATGACATTGGGTTCCAGCTTAAACCACCATGGGAAACTTCAGGAGGCCTCTCTGTCCATAGCTCAAGTCTCCTTATGTACCTCTGGAAATTCAGTGTTTGCCTCCTTATCTGTAAGGCTAAATAATAATGCACTTCCTCTGACTTTTAACCCAAGCACTAAAGCTCAGCTACATTCATTGGGGCTTGCATATGTATAGCAAAACCATAGTGAACAGTTCTCTTCATTAAGTGAAAACCATTAAATGTCTGATTCAGCCTCCTTACACTACTCTGACTTGCTTGGTTTTAATTGCTTTTTACATTAAAACTTGGTTTTGTTTCTAAAAATCATTCAATTTTAAAATGCTTTGGCCTTGCACAGCCTTGAACAGACTTGCTCTTAAATTATGCAAGGCAGGAGAGACAAGTATCAGAGCTGTTTTCCACTGGAGCACCACCATTGCAGAAAAATTACTCTCTAGAAATGAAGCTAGAAATGGGCTTTTGGCAACAGAACAACAAAAAAAACCAACCCACAGAAAGAGTCAGCGTAAGAAAAAGGGTAAATCACAGAGTCACAGCTTTAAAGCTGTGAGATTTCACAGAAGGAAGGAAGTGAGAGTGGAATCTGTTGGGGATGTTTGGTCAGCTTCTTTTGTTGAGCTCCCAGCTGCTACTAACTCGGGAAACAGCAAATGCAACATTTTTTCACTGCAAAATCTTTCAGGAAGGAAGTTCTGAGGGTACAGCAACATGAGAGTTTCTGGAGCACCAAGTCTGCATTTTTAGATATAATGAAGGAAGCAGGCAGTGTAGGACTTACCTAGTTTGATGACAAAGTTAAGAAATTCCCCAATGAGAAACTAGAAAAGACAGACAGTAGTTTATTAACTCCTTCGAATTTTAAGCTCTGAAAGCATCTAGAGCTATTGTGATATTTACATTTTATACAATTGTTGCACAGCTTTGAGAAAAGCCCTTGGCCACCTGGCCAGTCTACAGGAAATACTAATTGAATTCTACTGGAATAGGGGAGGGATGGATCTAAGAAAACCATTACTCCCTCTCAGTCTGTCACTCATGTTCAAGCTGTCCCTCACTGCAAGCAGTGTGAGAACACTGATAAGTCTCATGTTGGGCTCACAAATTGTATCAGGTTTACAAAACTGAATATCCACTGTCTAGTGGATACTCCCTTTTTACAAGGAGTCACATGGAAAAGATGAGGGGTAACGGGTACAAGTTACTCCAGGGGAGATTCCACTTGGACACAAGAGGACAATTTTTCACGATGAGAACAATCAGCCATTGGAATAATCTCCCCGGGGAAGCGGCGGATTCCCCAACATCGGACACTTTTATGATTCAGCTGGACAGGGTGCTGGGCCATCTTGTCTAAACTGTGCTTTTGCCAAGAAACGTTGGAACAGATGATCCCTGAGGTCCCTTACAACCTGGTATTCTATGACAGTGAAGAGATTTCCCAGGGCAGATCATCTTTCAGACATCTTTTAGACTTTCATCCTGCAGTCACTTCTGTTTTAAGGCAAAAGAAGGATGACTCAAATGTCCCATAAAAATATTGGGTATAGATTGTATACTGATTGGCCAGAACCCCTCACAAATCTTCAAGCTGCCCAAGACCATGAGGGGTCAAGGCAGAGGCTGATCTGGGACAGCCTTCTGCCCTACATCACGTGGGCTTCTTCAAGGCAAAAGGCCAGGCCATTTCTCACTCTGCATAGATGAGAATAGAGAGTTGAAGGATCAGTGAGGTAGGTCTTGGTTAAAAGTTAGTAAGGACTGGTGAAAAAGGTGAGGAGAGATAAGTAACAAGCAGGGGGGCTGGAGCGGAAAGAAGTTTGCTTTAATAAAGCTACCTCAGGGTATGGATGGCAAAACCACATGGAAAACAGCCTCAGTGAAGCTAAAGGAGAAAGAAGGCTTCTCCTAGTGGGGATAGTGAAGACATACTGTACCTGATACTTCCGTGCTAGCACAAGGTCTGGCTTTGCAAAGGCTTGCAACATCAGATTGGTTTTTCGGCCCAAATAGTTGTATGTACTGCCAAAAAAAACCCAAACCAAAAATAGAATTGGTAAATGCAAAGGAGGAGCTTAGAACCACTGAAACAAAAGAAGTAGCCAAAGGCTTTTGCTGTTGACATTATAAGAATGCCATTATTATGATAGAGATTCATGCAATCTATGTGGGGTTTATACTGTCAAGCATCTGAAGTATGCCAAGCCATACGGAAGAGTTTAGAGAGCAGACTTCTCTTCCCAGTACTTTCCAAATGGAACTACTTTTCAAAATTAAAAATAGAAAGACACAACTAGGCAATATGAAAAATCACTTAATTTTCCAGTTGCTCGTTGGATGGATCATCTACATAAGAACACAGGTATCACACAGCAATTCATCTAAGCAGCTTGGTATGAGGGGCAGAAGACAAATCAGAAATTAAACTCAGCAGATCCCTTTTTCTCACAGACTTCTCATGTGAACTAACGATTTTAACCTCTCTGGGTTTTGGTTCCTTACCCATATAATGAAGATAAAAGCGATTCCCTACCTCAAAAAGTTGCGGTGAGGATAAAGAAATATGGTGATACCTTTGGGTCAGCTTACAGACTGCAGCAATAATCACCCAAACGAACATAATCCGAGATCCCAGGTTATATGACTGTCCCATCGCTAGCACTGGAGCTAGCTTATCTGTCTGCTTGCTACTGTACAGCCCTACCCTGCAAAATCCTTCATTGCAGTGACAGAAGATAGAGAAACACTGTGTAGATAGTGGAAGATACAATACAGTGAGTGTGTCGAGGGGAAGGAGTCCAAGCCATACTGACCTTCCAACTGCTCCATTTGCCCCTATTGCCAGTGCACTCAACAGTTGCTAGTTTGGGGTGGGGGGAGAAAAAAAAAACAAACACATTTTTAATTCACGTAACAAAATAAAGAAAAAAAAAGGGGTGGTGGGAGGGAGCAGCAAAACTACCTAGCACTGAATTTCCAGGATTTCTTTTTTCCTCAAGGCTGAAGCAAGAGAATGCCATAGAAGAACTAATTTTTAAGAGGAGCCTCTTACCTCATCAACACCATAAAGAAATGCAAACTGTTCTCTCTCATTCTTGTTTATACACTGTGCAAGGTCCAAGAGGTCCGTGTCGCTGAACTTCACTCCCTGGAAGGTGGGGATCCACTCTTTTATTCCATCCAGCAACTCTTCAACACGAACTGTGCAGAACAGCAATCTCATATGAAGAAACACACCCCTGTTCTAGGAAATTTCCCTGCCTTGTCCCCAAGAGGGAGACTTACCGTTTTACAAGTTGTTCTCTTTTGGCCTAAGCCTAGTAAACTACATAGCTCTAAAACAACCAGTAAGACAACTTCAGTGTGATTATTTCCCAGAGTTACACAAAAGATATCTTTCCATCCTCTTTGAGGGATTCCTTTTACCAGATCAGAAGGGAAAAACCCTGGGTAAGTGAAAATATAGGAATGAACTGGCAATAACATATTTAAGAATAAATATGAATTCATGCATTCAGAAACACCACTTAACCTGCTGTCTAGAGCAAATAACAGAAGATCTGTATTTTATTCTTCATTCCTCTGCTAAATAATACGACTTGAGAAGCACTGTGATTTCACACATGATTTACTGTGATTTACAAACTGATTTTTCATTGTGATTTACTGGCAAACACAACAATGCAGTCAGCGTACACGAAGTGAGATGGTGGTCACTATCTTGCAAAAAATCAGGATTCAACTACGGTTAACCAAGGTAATTACCTATCCTGGTCCACACTAATTGCAAAGCTATGATCAGCGTCACCTCCTCTGTCCCAGCTGTTCAGTACTCCTAAGCTGTGACTTTTTTCCAATGAAGAGGAATTCAACTTATTTTCCAGTCTTGGATTCACCTTCCATTCTTGGAAAGAATCCTTTCCATTACAGCTTCCATGTGACAAGGGCAGAGGCCATATACTACTGGTATACTGGTAGACTCATCACACCAGCCACTGGGATTACTCAGGTTGGCATGAGCCTATGGGCTCAGGGAGAGCTGGCTAAGTAGTACTTACTCTTCACACCTGTCAGAGGAGGAATGTGATAGTAATAAAATGGAACTGCAGGGGCTTCAGATGCAACCTTCTGTAAGAAAGCAATCAGCTCATCTGGAAGAAAACAAGCAAGTACCCCCATAAGAGAAGGAGACCATCCGTAGTGAAAGACAGTTGAGATTCACAGCAGCCAGGGTCTGTGAAGAGGCCATCTACAGCTTGCATACCATACACAGCCAATCATATAAAAACCTGCACACATGATAAAAATTAAATGTAACAAAACTCAGCAGAAGAGCTCGGCAAAGGCAAAGATGATATCTATTTTAAACCAAACTGATTTCAGTAACTCACACTCATTCTCTTACAGATATAACTTATGCATGCTCTCACACATGCAAACTACAAGACCTGTGTGGTGGTCTTGTGGTCTCACCAGCATCAGTTGTGTGCAACACAGAGGACAAGGGATCAAGTTTACATTCACCTCCCTGGGGTACTGTTCAATGGTGACGATGAACAGATTTTTGGACAACTTTTGTACCATTTTAGGAATCAAAGAGTTACTATGGATGACCTTCTTCCTGAGAATCTTATTCACTGCATCCTTCATAAATCTTAGGCAGTCTTCCTGTTGGCATAGCAGGAAAAGCAGTGTGCTGAAACCTCACTGCCATCCTGCTACTATCAGCGAAGGTCTTCTGCTGATCTTTGTGCTGTTCCTCTGCGCTTACCAGTTTCATTGCCACTGATTGTGTCCTTGGCTGTCAATACCAGCCATTCTGGCAATCCACTCTGGTTTCTTCTGGTGCTTTCATATGAACATTTCCATTCATAATTCAGACAACTTTTAACATTTCTGTTACAAACCTCCACTTCATGTGGTTCTTTTATGTTAGGTTCATGGTACTAAAAGCAAACCACTCAATTTATAAATTCTGAGGTAACCTTAGGTGCACAGAACCAAACCTGATCACCTCAATAACAAAAGGCATGCCTGTGTGTCAGCTGTTTATCAACTTGGTCAGTGTCCAGCAAGGGTCAGCATGGAACCAAGTGCTTCCTAGCATGGTCCAGATCAAGCCTGAACTCCATACTATCTATTCAGAAGGCAGACTAGTTAACTACTCTTTCCATAAGCAACTCTTCTTTTTACAAGAGTCTAACAAAATACATCCCCCAAAAGACATCCTTCCCACTTCTTACTGGGAGAATTCTGTTATCTCCCATCTTTAAAAAATGCTGCTTCTACGTTTTGCACGGCACCAGACACGACAGGTGTGCAAACATTATCACCAGAATATTTTCCAAAGAAAGAAGATGGCATTAATCCTTTATCTATGATAAAAGTTTGGAGGGCGATATAAAAGGCCTCAGCAGGTTTGGCAATCACATCTACTCACTTTTGTTTGTGGGTTTGAAGAAGAAAGGGGCTATTACAGCAATACCACTAGCACCTATGGCTGCTGCATGTCTTGCCTATAAAAGAGAGAATGGAAAGTACCTGAAGGTAAATTTGTTTTACATTTAATACACACATAGTGAAAAGGAATCATATCATATACACACCAGTTCTTGGCACTCCGGCAGACTGAGTGCTCCCACATGAATGATCACATGATCCAATCTGCACAAAAACAAATTCAGAAGGTTTGGGGAGGTTTCAGTGATGGTGAAAAATACCAGTCTGCCAAAATGACTCGATTCAGACCAGGGAGCCACAGAACAAGAACTTCACTGAGCTAGATTAAACTGACAAAGGATTTGAACCTGTGTTGACCTGACAAGCAGACACACAGGGAAAATGCTGACAGTGGCAAGCAGCTGGTGGTGGAAAAAAGAAAACAGATTTTGCAAATATGAGTCACGTGTGATTCCTTGCTGTCGTATTTCCAAGGCTGTCAGGAGTGTTAAATCCGAGCATTTTATTAGGAAGTTAAAATTAAGACATTAAGGATTTAAGGGGAAGCTGGGAAAAGGAAAGGATATCACAGAAATCTTTACTTTCTAAACCTATTTCTCTGCAGAACTACCAGAAGAGTTCAACCTCACAGCAGCATCTTTGACTGCTTATCTGCCCCTGCCAAGGGAACCTCCCAGGTTCCAGCCAGTCAGTCTCATTTCTATGTTTCTCCTTTATATCCATACAGACTGTGAGCCTTCACACCAGTTTATTTCTGCTCACTATCCTTCTCACCCAAAACATCTCCTCCTCTCCACTCCTCTGACATAGGAACTAAGAAGGCAGCAGTGGTGAGTGATACAAGACTATGACAGGTACAAGAGATGGAGAATGGGGCTGCAATTGGATACACAGCTGCAGATCTGGGTTGAATTCCTTCTTCTGCCATTGATTTTGCACCTTTAGGGAGGCAGTTAAACACTTTGCACCTCAGCTTCCTCCATACCACATCACTGCATATATTAAAAGGCTCAGAAATGCTCACAGGGCATTAAAAGGCAGATTGCTCTTTACTGAGCAATCAATCAAATAACTTTTTTACTGAGCAAAAAAAAAAAAGGCACAGCTCTTTTTTGTCCCCCTACCTCTCAGTGTACCAAAGAGAAGGACTCTTACAAGCTCTCTAAGCAGCAGAAATGGACACCAGCTAACTGGCAGTGACAAAAACAGACTTCTATGATAAAAGAGCTGGGGAACAAAGACCAACAACAAAATACTCAAAAAAAAAAAGTCATCAGCAAATTTGGCTTTGCAATCAGGCATGCCTATACCATAACACCAGATCTGGAATCCCCTGTTCCCTCTCAGCTACTCACTTGTGTTTTCCTTGGCACACCCATTCTTCCGCCAACTGCTTCCTCTCCTGGGTGCTAAGGGACAGTCCTTCTCCTGTTGTGCCATTCACTGTTTTAACACAACACAACACACTTGCTGAGGCCTGGCCTACATGCATTGGTTTTACTGGAGACAAGAACTGACACTTTTGATATTAAACAGAAATATTTTTCCTTCAACTCATTTTAAGATAGCAGTGGTCTGCACCAGCATCTGCATGGGGATTGCAGTGTTATCATCACTAAACGCTTGTGTTGGAAACCTGGGTCTTTCAGGATCAGAAGCTTTGGGAAGAAGGAAGCAGAATCAGCTGCTGAAACTGGGAAACTGCACCCCCAGCACCTCCTCCCCAGCAGACACTACCTCCTTCTCCCAGCAGTGAGTCAGGCTATGACAAGTGCATAAAGGGATGCCCAGCTAGCCAGGCAGAGAGATTGCCTATCATCCACCTCGGGGAAACAGCCCGACCTGAAATTCAGTGTCTCTGTCGTGAGTGGAACCATATGTCCTACCTAGGCTAAAGCACCCCTGGAAAACAATGAGATGTCAGTTTGTTCAGTGACAAGCAACAGATTAAACTGGGATATCTGAAGTCACTGCCACGCTCTGCTTTTCGTCTTGGCACTCTTTCCACATAAGTTTCAAACCAAAATCTTATCACTGACTTCAGCTTACTTAACTATGTGAATGAAAGTGGCTTAGCAGATGCTGTATTCTCTATCCAGCCATCCCTGCTGCCTCCGCATCAGTCCCTGAGACAGAGGCAGAACAGAGAGAGATGGGAGCAGTGACCACCTCGGTATCACCCAGTGCACGACAGGTCTCCTAAAGAAGCCTGTTTGGCTTTGATGAGCCAATTGAATTCCCTGGACTCCTGAGCTCATGTTTTTTCATCAGATGATTGCATCTTGCCCAGGCAAAGGGGAGAATCATTCAGTTGAGTCTTCTCTGACAAGACAGCATTATCCATTCATCTCTGGAAATGTCACTGTATGAAGGCAATGCTTATTTCATCCCCCACAGAAATGGGGTGTAGGCAAAAGCAGATGCCCTAAGTATTACTTACACTCTCTCCACTGGTGAATATAAATGTCTAGGATGATCCCACATCCGCCGTCCCTCCCACTACAGCTCTTATCAGGCAAGATATCATAGGATTGCCATCCAGGCAAAAGGGGTGTAACACAATTTTGGTAAAAAAAAACACTTACCAAACACATTCTTCACGTTCTGCTCGCTTACCAGATAATCCACATATTGACGAATCACTGAAAGGTTAATTTGTCTGAAATGAAAGGAACCACAGCAACCTTAGGAGCCTAAGTTTCCACCCACAGATATCAAACTTAGAGAAATAAAAAAAAAAACCCAAGTATTTTTGAAGCCTTGCATTTGTACACAGACAAATTACCCCAAGGTATGGTATGTGTTTAAAGCGTGCATTTAACATTTCAGGTAACAGTTCAGTTCTGAGTTCTTTCTTCCAGTTTCTCCCTGACAAGTAGTTCACTGTTCCAATCTTTTATCTCAATTGGTAATTACTGCAGGCTCATCACAGCAAAGGACTTTTTTGGGGAGATATGAGAGCACAAGAGGCACTCAAACCTTTTTGCCTGTTGAGGGAAACAGAAGTCCTCTTTGTGAGCACAAAGATATTTGTGCAAGTGCTGGCAAACAGTTAAACTATACTTATAACTGCTGGACACAGACCGTGAAATGGCACCTGCTGGATGTGACTTTGACCTCTCTCTCATTAAAGGATGAGGAAAGCAACACACTTCCCTGACAAACAGGGGAAATTGAATTCTCGGTTTATCTTCTCTGCAGCACAAACCAATTTTGTTTATCGGTGTATGATATTTCACCATTGTTTTCGCTTGTCAAACCTACAGACCAACCCTATAGTCTGGAAGTCAATTCTGGGACCTTGACTGGGTTCACACATCCCCCAAGATTTCACAGCTGCTTTCCCAGAAGATATCTTACAAGGGCCAGGCATGCCAAGCAGCAGGCCCAGATCACTCTGCAAATACCATGTTGCAATAAATTTGAGCAGTAATAAAAAATTAAACTGGAAATAAGTTTCCTTTAAAGCAAGAAATGAAGCAGTGACTGCAATGCAAATGAGCTCCCTGACTGAGACAGTACTGTGCTTTACAGCACTTTTAAAAAGCAAAGGATCACTTTCAGAGGATTGTACTAGCAAATCTCCACTGTCTCACTCAAAAACACATACAGATCTTGACACGTCCCCCATCAGAGAAGCTCAGGGTCCTTTGCTGACTCCAAACAACTGTGTCTTGTAACATCAAAATGCAGTAGGGAGGACATCTGTTTACCATCACTGCTTTGAGGAAGGCCTGACTTCAACTTTTGATTTGATGTTATTTTCAGAACTGTGCAGTCCTTGCAATATTTTCTTCTGGTTTAGACTCATTCCATGCACACATATACACATGAATTAGCTAGGGTAAAGAAAAGTGTAAAAGGACATCAGATTTTGACAATTATTTTCTAGCTCTCAAGAGCTCTTTTTAACTAGGACTGTGATCTGCCTTAACAAATGTGAAAATACTGCAATACTCTGTGTATATAACCTTACTATGATTTAATTTGGACCTACAAAAGCAACAGAAGAAGATGGGAGACTGATCCAAACTCTTTAAACCCAGACCTACAGTGCTTGCTGGGCAACAGGAGGACACAGAGGCAAAGGGAACCCACCCTAGTGATAGTGGGACCAACCTAGCAGTTTCCCCATCCTATCAGAGATCCGATATAAAAAAAAAACCAAACCCAAATCTGCTCCGTTCCAAGTAAGAAAGAAAGAAGACATGGTTTTAAGGTAAAAGTAAGCAGTGCAGCTCTGACAACAAGCCATGTTGTGATACAGGCTCCTACTCACCCATCAGGAGTCATTGGAGTGATTGTAGCAGCTACAAGACCCTGTAACTTCTTTCCGGGTGTCATTGAGCTCTTTGGAAAAGAAAGAGATAAACAATGTTCCCATCTTTATTTAAGCAGAGTTTCAACTAAATTCTGTTAACAGCAAAACTAGCCAGGCAAAGTTCAGAAGAAGTGGACTTTGCAAGGGTGTTATTTTTGGTAAGAGAGAATTATCTTCTTCTTGTTGTTGTTGAAAGAGTGGCTTATTGCAGCCAGCACCATCCCAGGACAGGACTGGGACCACCAGGCGCAGTTTACATTTCAGAAACATGTTCTGTTTTACCTTTCCTTTCCCACCCATAGGTTGTGGTCTGGCACATACCTGGTAACGCCTGGCAGCCTGGAAAGGAAAACAGTTTTGCAGAGAACCGGGCTCAAAACCCCTTCCCCCGAGAAAGGCAACCTCCCGCTGATCCCCTCCCTGCCCCAGCAGACCTCAGCGACCCGCCAGGCCGGCGGGCAGCAGCCGGCCGGGCCGAGCCGAGCCGAGCCGAGCCGAGCCGAGCCGAGCCGAGCCGNGGCGCTGGCCGGACTTGTCAGCGGCGGCCCCGGGCTGAGCCCGCGCCCCGTTCCGCTCCGGCGGGCTCCGCGCACCGCGTTTGACTGCCGGGATGTAGGAAAGCGCTGAGGCGGCAGGAGCGGAGTGCCGCCGGCCTGAAGGGCGGAGGAAGCCGGCATCACCTGACAGCTCTGCGCTGAAAGCATCTCCATCACCCCTCCTCCGCCTCCTCCCCGACCTCCTTTGATGTCCCCTTAAAACAGCCGCAACCCCCGCAGTCGCCCTGTAACCTACACTCTATAAGTCATGTTTACAAGCTAAGGCTTCTTGGGATTATTAATCGCTATTTGCAAACTTTTAAAAGTTAAAAAAAAATTAAAAAAACTTGTACAAATAAATAACTAACAAGGTGGAGAGATAAGAGTCTGCATGTCTGAGGAGATGCCGGCCTCTACCACAGGCTTTGCTGGACGTACGGTACCTACCGTAGCCGAGGCGGACGGCAGCACTGCAGAGCATCAGGGCAGGAGATTTGGGAGCGTTTGGTTAACAGCCCTATGAATTTCAGCAGAGGTTTCTGCCCAGGCACAAGTCACTGTAGAAAAAAAGAGGTTATCTTTTTGTTGATGGCTGAAAACAATGAGGGAAGCCTGGCTGCAAACTAACAGCGTGTTCGCCTGAAGCCACTCAGGCTCAGCTCCCCTTAGGTTGTCTACCCACATGCTCCAGAGCTGCAGGAGAGAGAAGTTCATGCTACTGCTGCGATCAGCAGTGTCAAAACGCCCTCCTGGAGCTGTCCGCGAGAGAGACACATCCATTGTGTGGTGCAATAGAAATTAAAACACATTTTCTACAGTTCAGTGCCACTGAACGAGAAGGATTTCAAAAGGCTTGTCGTGGTACGTGAAGAAGCAAACCCACACTGCCTTGTGGTAAAGGGAACAAGCATCAGAGGACATGTCAAAAGCTTGTGAAGGCCTGGGAACTGTGATAAAAGAGCATCTCTGAATAAAAGATTATTTTTTCCCAAACAAATTAGTCAAATTTCATCTTTTCTCTGCTCCCAGACAAAAACAAAGGTGCAACTAGAGATGAAACCCAAAACTACAGCTCAGTAATTTAAGGGTAAGTACCAAAATATTATCATTATGGTAAAACAAAATCACATATGCCCAAAAAATTCAGCATCATTCCAACTCCTGTTTAATATCTTTATTAATGATCTCGACGAGGGGGTTGAGAGCACCCTCAGTAAGTTTGCAGATGACACCAAGTTAGGTGGGAGTGTTGGTCTGCTTGAGGGTAGGAGGGCTCTTCAGAGAGACCTGGCTAGGCTGGATTGATGGGCTGAGGCCAACAGTATGAGCTTCAACAAGGCCAAGTGCCGAGTCCTGCACTTGGGCTGCAACAACCCCATGCGATGCTACAGGCTTGGGGAGGAGTGGCTGAAAAGCTGCCTGGCAGAAAAGGACATGGGAGTGTTGACTGACAGCCAGCTGAACATGAGCCAGCAGTGTGCCCAGGTGGCCAAGTAGGCCAATGCCATCCTGGCCTGTATCAGGAATAGTGTAGCCAGTAGGGCTAGAGAAGCGATTGTCCCACTGTACTCGGCACTGGTGAGGCCGCACCTCGAGTACTGTGTTCAGTTTTGGGCACCGCAGTATAAGAAGGACATTGAAGGGCTGGAGAGGATCCAGAGAAGGGCAACAAAGCTGGGGAAGGGTCTTGAGAATAAGTCTTATGAGGAGCAGCTGAGGGACTTGGGGTTGTTTAGTCTGAAGAAAAGGAGGCTGAGGGGAGACCTTATTGCTTTCTACAACTACCTGAAAAGAGGCTGTAGAGAGGTGGGCGTTGGTCTCTTCTCACAAGTTACAACCAATAGGACAAGAGAAAATGGCATCAAGTTGGGCCAGGGGAGGTTTAGGTTAGACATTAGGAAAAACTTCTACACTGAAAGGGTTATCAAAGACTGGAACAGGCTGCCCAGGGAAGCGGTTGAATCGCCATCCTTGGATGTATTTAAAAGCTGTCTAGATATGGTGCTCAGGGACATGGTTTAGAAGTGGGCCCGGCAGAGCTAGACAACAGATGGACTTGATGATCTTAAAGGTCTTTTCCAGCCATAACGATCCTATGATCCTATGAACTCATCTTACATCTCTGCATTTCTTTTAAGTGACAAATGTGCATACTTCACCCTCTCAAATCTGTACTTGGCATGCAATTTAAAAGTTGTAGCACTGAAGAAATAAGTTATATATTGATCTCTGTGCCTTATTCCCCCTTTGTAAAGTAGAGGTGGCATTTAGCCATGGTTATCTTGCTGCAAGCTCTGCAGATAATTGTCTCTGATGAATGCCCGCTGTGGTGAGGACCTCCTGGTACTCAGTGCCTCCAATTTGTAGTTCTTTTACAAATCATCACAATTTGAATAAGAGAAACTTAAACCAATAACATATAAAGATGTAATGTATGAATAGAAAAAACATGCCATAAACCAAAAATCCACAAGATGCATAGAAATGAGAAATTAAGGGGAAGATCTGGTTCATTTTGGCCTTGCTATGTACACCACCGTGACCTGGGTACAGCTCACACTGAGGGTGCTTCAGGACACCATAGGAATTCAATGAGGAAAGGCTTTGGCTGCCAGTTTCCTCATCTTCTGCCCATTTCTTGTTCCACTGTGGTGCTGGAAGCACTCCCAACACCAGTGCAGTGCCCTGGCTCTGGGACACACAGCGTGGGGAGCTGAGAGGATCCATGTCACTGCATGAGAAAGGCAAGTGGAGGTCAGGCTATGACAAGCAAGCAGAAAACAATGGCTCATGGGGAGCTAAAACCACTCCTCGCGTGCAGCCCATGTGGCTCCTGTTTCCTTCTCCAACGTGTGGTTTTACCAGATGTGTACCACGTGGAGTGCAGAGTCTGGGCCCCATGGCAGAAAGGCAGCTGTGCACAGCACAACCCTCCTCCACCCCACCAGAACTGCAGCTGGTCTGGAATGCAAATCTTCTCCCAGTAGATCTGATCAGCAGACCCCCAGCACCTCTTAAGACAAGGTAGTGCCCTGCACAGATTTGTGGCTGACACTTAGCAGACTCAGAAGAAAGGAGGCTATGAAAGGCCATATGGACTGACCACCAAAAAGACATCAATAGGTCTTTCTTGAATACACCCCAATGCCTGCAGCTTGCAGCTCTCCTGTAGGCTTGCTTTGCTTCCTGGGGAAAATAATTTGGGTTTTCTACCCCCATCCATAAAGCAGGTGCAATAAAACACTCTGCTTTCAGTGTGCACTTTCAGATCTTCCGTTAGAGTGCGTTTTGAGAGCACCCAGTGCCTGCAGTAGCGAGAACAATCCCCCATTGTTGTGTGCTCTGGGAGCACATTTTTCATGTATTCACATAATAATCTCAAGATTTTGGGTTTGTGGTATTCCTCCTCCATTCCAAAATATGCTCACTGTGGGCTGCTCACATGCAGAGATCACTTTCTCTGGGGTTTGGTTTTATTAACAGGTTCTCACAGAGCACATGCATTTTTCTTGTCTTTGAGGCTCATCTCATTCTTCCAGAAATCTCCTCTTCTCTATGCTCTTCCATTCCTATGGGTAATTTCTCTTTTTCCAGGCTGAACAGTCCCAGCTCTCTCGGCCTCTCCTTGTAATACAGATTCTCCAAACCCATGATCATCTTCGACGCCCTTCACTGGACTCACTCTAGGAAGTTCATGTCTTCCTTTTACTGGGTAGCCCAACATTCCAGATGCACCAGGATGACCTCCATCAACCTGCTGGCAGCTCTCTTCCTAATGCACAATACTGCAGGGGCACACTACTGGCTTACGTGCCGCTTGTCTGCCAGGACCCCCAGGTACCCTTCAGCCAAGCTGCTTTCCAGCTGGGTGGCCCCCAGCCTGTACTGGTGCATGAGTTTATTCTTCCCCAGCTGCAGGACATTGCACTTCCCTTTGTTGAACTTCGTACGATTCCTGCTGGCCCATTTCTCCAGCCTGTCAAGGTCCCTCTGGATGGCAGCACACTGATGGCCTATCAGTCACTCCTCCCAGCTTTGTGTGATCTGCAAATTTGCTGAGGGTGCTCTCTGTTCCATCATTCAAGTCATTAATGAAGAGGCTAAGAAGCACTGGCCCCAAAAGAACAGCGTATTTCAGTAAATTCAGAGACAATTCAGTGCTCTGTAGAGCCATTTAGAGAAAGTTCAGAAGATTTTCTGGGTGTTTTAAGGGAGTTTTAGAGCTACCTGGTGCTGCTGACAGCATAAAAGAGAAGTCTTACAGTAGCTTCGAGTGGTGTAGAGCTGCTTAGAACAGTTTGTAGAAGTTACAGATTGGTTTTAGAGCTGCTTAGAGCTCTTTAGAGGAATTTTAAAGCTGTGTAGAGGAGTTTAGAGTTGTACAGTAGAGATTTAGACACATTTTAGATGTATTTAGAGAAACATTAGTGCTGCTTATAGCAACATAGAGGAGGCTTTAGATCAGTTTAGAGGTGCTCTGAGGTTTTAAGAAGAGGTTTAGAAGAGGTAAAGGAGTTTACGGTTGTTGAGAGTGCTTTACAGGAGTTTTGGCACACTACAGGACTTTAGAGCTACTTAGAACTGTTTATAGGGGTTTTAGAGGAGTTAGATCAATTTAGAGCAGTGTGGAACTGCTCAGTGCTGTTCAGAGCAGTTTTCGAGGACTTCAGAGAAGTTTTGGCACTTTTCCTATAAACAGGAGTTACAGAACTGCAAAAAGGAGTTCTAGAGCAGTTGCAAGAAGACTGAGAGGGGTTTGATATATTGAAGCGTTTTACTGCTGCTTAAAGCTGTGTGGAGGAATTTTAGTTATTAGTGCTGTTTAGAGGATTTTCAGAGAGGTAGAGTGGAGGTTTTAGAGGAATTTATAGCTTCTTGCCATTGTTTATAGCTGATTAGAAGAGTTTTAGAGCTGTTTAGATGTATTGTAGAGCAACGTAGTGCATTTTAGAGATATTCTGGAGCTGTTTTAAAGAAGTCCAGACTGGTTTAGTGGCACCCTAGAGTATTTTAGAATCAGTTAAATGATTTATAAAGGTGTAATCTAGGAGGTGTAATAATAGGTCTTTAAGAGCTCATCAGAGGTGTTTTGTACCTGTCTGGTGGTATTTTAGAGGAGTTTTGAGCATCTCAGAGCATATTCAAGGAGTTTTAGAGATCCTTAGAGGAGTTTAAGAGGCCCAAGGGAAATTCAGGGATCTTCAGATCAATATAGAGGAGTTCTAGATAAGATCAGATGAACCTGAAAGCTGCTTAGAGGAGGTTTAGAAAGATGTTACTGCAGTTTAGAGGACCCTAGCACTCTTTAAAGGGATATTACAGCTCCTCAGAACTGCTTAGTGTGCTATTGAGTAGTTTTGGAGGAATTTGGAGTTATTTTTCAGATCTTTAGAGCTGTTTACAGGAAGTTTAAAGGCATTTCAAAGGTGGTAATAAATCATTAGATATTATTACAGCCATTTAGTGGTAGTTTAGAGGTGATTAGAAGAGTTTTAGAGTGGTTTAGAGACCACTTAGAGTTGTGTAAATTACTCAAACTCAGAGTTGCCTCATTGCAGCAATACAGAGGTCCTTACAGCTCTTTAGAGATGATTAAAGGACTTTTAGAGCAATTCAGAAGAGGTATATAGTGGTTTAGAACTTCCTAGAGGGAGTTAAAATCTTACAGTAATTTAGAGACATTTAGAGAAATTTTAGAGTTTCCCCAGCCCATTACCTCTCCAGTTCAGTGCTGGTTCGGGGTTGGGACTGTCCTCCCACATCCTTCAAAGCCATGATCGCTGTTTCTGACTTCCCTCACTGCCTCTGTCCCTCCCTCTCCCCCCGTCCTTGGGTGAGGGTTTTGTGTTTCAGGGCAGTCTTTGCTTACCTTTGGAAGGAACGCAATTAAGAAAATGATGGTAAAGATTCTCAGAATCTCTGATATTTACACTGATAAGGCCCTGTGTAATTACCAGAAGGAAAACGAACTGTGCTTTAGCCAAAACCAATACACAAGTTATTCCACAGAGGTTTGAAGGACAGCATAGGTCCAGTTCAGCAGCACTACACAATACAGTGGATAATTAGTAACACTCTTCATTCCTCCTACAGTCGTCAGCAAATGAATACCCGCACGTCCCCTTACACTAATCTCCCAAGTGCTAGCATACCACATGCAATCAGCAGTGCCAATGATGTGTGAGTTCACAGTCTTAAGGATGAGAGAAAGAAGAAATGAATTTACTGTCGCCTTTTAAAATACTTCCTCTCCTTTATACTCATTTCAAATGCATGTTAAATGCCAACTATATCCTTCCAATGAAAAAAACCCTCAAACCCACAAACATTTAAGAAGGCCTAAATCGCTGTGGGCATTTATATTCAGGAGAATCTGAATAGATGAACTCACATTCAGGTTCCAAAATCTGCATTGTAAATTTTAGGCAAGGCAGAAGAAGAATTTAGGCTGTCTGCAGCTGCAGCATGCTGTGCAGTGACCGGAAAAGTGTCTTCCCGTTTACAACTGAAATAAGCAATAAAGTGTCAGTGGTGCCAAAGCTTGGAGGATAATAAGGCCACCAGTAAAAACAACAATAAAAATTAGTTGCTATTTTTTCCAAAAACAAATATAGGAATGAAAATACAGTTGTATAGATTTAAGCAATTTTTTCTATAAGGAAAAAAAATGAACGTTAACGTCAAAAGCTTATCTAAATAACTCCGTAAGGTAATTTCAAATAAGGAAGTTATAATCGAACCACATTTATTGCCATGTGCCAACATAGAGGATTCACATATCTATTAAGAACTCCATTATTCAAATAACTGATTTGCTGAGGCAGGTTAACTACTAAAGCCAAAGGCCCTCCAGGCTTCCTCCAGACTTTTTCATTGTTGCTTCCAACATTTTCTACACTGACTACAATTTACCACCCCTGTCCTTTACTTCTACTTTCCCCAAACCACACTTCTCTCTACCTATACACCATTTTGACATCTGGATCTTCCCATTTCTCAAGCTACCATGAGTGCAGTTCTGATTGGGCATAATTAAACTATAGTCTTGCTTCTGTTTCTCTCTGCAATAAATAAATGTATCCAGATACAATTTTTTTTTCAAACTCAGACCCAAGTCTATTTTCAGAACAAACATGGAGTACCCAAGCCTAAATGATGAAATTAAAAAAGACAACACCTGTGAAAGCGATGAAATTCTCTTAAATACCGTCTTGGCTGGCTGGTATTCAGAAGTACATCATCTGAGAAGCTGATGTGATGTCATTACATGTAGAGCATCTACCTCATTTTCACTGCTCTAAATGTAAAGGTGCAAAAATGAAAAGAAATACTGACCTCTCAGATTTAAAAGTTGAGTTTTAAACTGTTAAGTTGATATCAATTCTGCTTGGAAGCTTCCCAGTTCAAGTCTTCTAGAATTGAGCGTAACCTGGAGGATTTTCCTAACTTTCAATTTTCTTAACTGTCCTAACACAGACATTCAGACTGGTGTGTCTGCTGCATAAAAGATGTTTAACATGCCAAGATGTTAATTTTTTTTAGGTGTTAAGATGCTTAAATGTTTAATCTTCCCATTAACAGTTCACTAATAGATAGCAGAGTATATTCAAATGTCAAATTTAGAAATAGAAAGAACTGTCATGGTACACTGGAACCATTAGTGAGCTAAAGTGACCATTGGCAACCAAGAGAGTTTGAGGGACTTTTGAATCAAAGTAGAACTCACCTCTGAACGCAAACAACAGTGCCATCTGCTGCAGAATGCAGCATTGGCTCATCTTGAGAAAGGAAAGAGAGACCAGGTTCTTAAAGAAACCATCTCTGGAGGCCTTACTTGCATAATCTAAATAACCAAAATGCCCACTGAAAACCCACACCTACTACCAAAATCCCCACTGTTAGAAGATGGGAGAAGTTCTGATGTGATCCTTACTCATGCACCTAAGATCAGCAAGAAGCTTAGGAGACAAACCCTCAGCTAGGGTAACTGATCAATTTGTGCTTAGGTGGTTAGCTGGACTGACAGGCCAGAAAGAACACTTTCCTACAGCCATGCATCACTAATGCCTGTGTGCTGACAAATACATTCACAATTAGATTGCAAGGGCTTTGTAATGGATTCTTCATTCTGCTTCACATTACCACAGTGGTCCTCAACTTGTACTGCTGGAGAGCTATCACAATAGAGACAGACATAGCAAGAAGCTCACGCTTTTTTCAGTTACCTCTTCATGTCTTTCCGGAGAAAGTGGAAAATATTATTATTTTAGAAGACCATTTTCTTTAACACTTCTTTAACACTTTTTCTAAGTCCTTATACTCTGGGCCTGTTTCCATCGTCTCTGGACATGTTCTCAGGTCATTGAAACTCCATAGGGAAACCCTGGCCTCTCTAGGGGAATTTCCACATACCTGGGTCCTTTTCAGACTATTGGGACTGTTCCCATCATCTCAAAATAAGCCTTCAGCAGAGTCAAGAGTAAATGCCTGTTCCTGTAAAGGTTGGGTTTTTTGAGCCCTCTCTCTGAGTAATATTCTCAGGTGATTGATGCCTGGCTCTTTCCTCTTCAGAGTTGTGCTTGCAAAGATGGTGTATTCTCTCTCACCTTAGGCTATAGCTTAAGTCATTGTTAAATACCATTTAACATTGTGTCAAGGCTTTTTTCTAGCAAACATTGTTACCTATGTGACCTTAATCCTGTTTCCCTGAATGAGATGTTCTTATCTTGAAGACAAAAATTCACCTTGTTTCATGTTCTTGTTTCTGAGAAGAATCTGTCAATAGCAGAATGCAGATGAATTTGTAGGGGAAGATGAATTCATTTCCTCTCCTTCCAGCATTCAGAGAGGACTGCGAGTTTTCTGTGGTTTTAGATTATTAATGCTGGCTAGAGAAGTTTGCTGAGACAATTGCTTGTGGGGTTCAGCTGATAGCTAGACTCCTAAACAGATCCATATTAAAAGTAACCCTTATTTTGGAAAGAAGCCAAGTGAATAATGCAGTATATAAAGCTGAGCTTCCAGTCTCTCTCTGGGCTCCATGGACAGAAGATAGGAAAGTTTAGGAAGGTTTCTCATGGCAGCTGGAAGGAAGGATTAATTTAGGATTAATTCTCCAAACCTAGAATGATTCCAAAATGTGACCTTCAGCAGAGAAATCTTGGAAAATGCCAAGTCAAGAGTGCCCTGGAGTGGTGTTGGATGTAGGAAGGTTTTGATTTGGTCAAGAGCAGTCAGTTCCATGCAATGTCTGATGAAGTGAGCAAGGAGTCACTCATTTAGCAAGATTTTAGGTAATGCTGTCATTGAGTCAGCTGTTCAAGGTAGCAGGGAGATGCAATAGTTTCACATGTCATTTGTAACAAATCAGCTGGAATCGGGCAAAAAGCAGATGGACAAAATCCACATATACATTTCTAGAGAGCGAATTATTTTTGGCTGAAGGCCAATCCAATGGTAACAAATTGGTGTGCTGACATAAAATGCGTAGGTTAGAGCATAAGTTCTAAATACCATCATTAGAGTTATGGCAGGGATTTCATTTCCGTAATTTGCAAAGGATAATATGGAATCTCCTTGGAGCAGTACTATAGTGCATTCAAATGCTTCTTTAGAAGATGGTACACTTATGGTTCTTCATTTTTCTTGCTGGAAGTGCGAATGAGATATAAAATGGAATTTGCTAGAAGGCTTTCTCTTTCTTTAGAGCAAGAAGGCTTCTTTTGGGAGATGAATTTGCAGAAAACCACAGTTCATCTAACAACATAAAAAGATGCTTTTGCTGCACTGGACTATTATTTACAGTAACTATAAACATCACATGCTCAACTTCTGTGTTGTGAGGTAAGTGCTTCTGCATCATCTGATAAGTGTGTGTTTGCAAAAGCAAATGCCATTTTTATGCGATAAGTATCAGTTCTTTTAAATCAAAATCATTATCAAACGCAAGGCTAACTGATGCTCTCACAGGCTTAGGCAGAAATGCAGAACTGCCTGGAGCGTTTGGGTTGAGGCCACTTGTTAGAACATATGAGTGGCCATACTCGGAGACATGTGCATCCCTCTCTGTCCCTCACACACAATTTTTGCTACAGACTTGTCGGTTACAAGAACATGACTCGAAGTTATCATTAACCATACTGTAACAAAACATTTTTTCCTGGGTTTCTCCAATCCTGACACAATTAGGTCAGTGGAAAAGATTCATCTTTTTTGTGCAAGCGGTCTGCACTTGCCTCTAGGGATAAAGGCAACTTACAACACACTTGCATGAATTTGACAGCAGCTATTGTAACGTTGCCACAGAGCAGACGTAAGCATTTTTGCTTTACAGCATGTTACTTAAGGTCTTGTCTGGGCTCGTTAGAGACAAGTGTAGATAGAGTCTACAGAGAGGAAAATGGGAATCACAGGTGATCGTATCACAGGCTTGTCCTTATATTTCTCCAATAGAAGCTGCTTGCCTGAAAAAACATTACTTAAGTACAAGTTCATTATGGTGTTCTGCCCAGAAGTACCTGCTGAAAACAGTAAAATTAAGCTACAAACGGCATGCTTTTATATGCTTGTGCTCTCATCTCTACCCTTTAAGGCAAGAGTACAGAAAAGCATTGCTTTGTCAGCTGTTCTAGAAAATACCAGCCAAGTCCCAGACAATATACATATGACATTAAACAGTGTCATAGGCTACCTTTGAGACTTGATTACTGCCTGTTTATTTAGTACATTTAGGGCTCCTCTGTGGGCAGCAACTCTGCATTTAATTTGGTGGCCTTCTACGAAGGGGTCACAACGGCGGTGGACAAAGGAAGATCGACTGATGTCATCTACTTGGACTTGTGCAAGGCATTTGACACTGTCCCACACGATATCCTGGTCTNCTTTCCAACCTAAACGCTTCTATGATTCTATGATTCTATGATTAGAGGTATAGTGTACAAGCAGAGGTTGGTATTTATATAAGCAGTATGAGCCTTTACTACTGCCATTTTTGCTTTTCCCCATGCAGTACTGAGGTAGCCAGGCAAAACAGCACTATACGTATGCTGTTGAACTTCCCTGTCATATGTTCTGCAAACTACTGGGACATCAAGGTGCTAAAGGGCAAGGGGTACAGAGTTAGCATACTCAGACGTTCCCCTATTTGGAGGTACCAGTGAGACTGTGTGTTGGCTTCCATCATAATCCCTTCCCCATCCCCCAGTTATATATGGTTTGGGTATGTATATAGTTATGTATAGAATACATGTCCTCATGCCTGCCCTACTGTCTCTGCCAACTGTTGACATGTTCTCTCAATTTATATGTGAAAAACAAGAGTGTTGGAAAACAACCTCTCGGGAAAACACTGATGATTGTTCTCCAACCTCGGGCTACTCCACCAGGAACAGTTAGCTCTTTGTCAGGGACAGAAACATCAGCTGGACATATACAAACTGACTGGGGATTTGTTCTGGGTCTCTCTGCTTCAGAAACAAAATGAGAATTCACAGGGGGCTTGTGTTTCCCTACAGATTAATCGCCCCCCTTTCAAAGCAATACTTCTCTGTGCTAGTGATTGGGGTAATTTGTTGAGATTTGCCAAACTGTCGTGGCTGGGTGTCTTTTTACATGGCCTTCTCTACTCTGGAGAAAATAATTACTAGTACACACTTGACAGGAATGCTACGGTGACAGAGTAACGTAACAGCTAACCTTACACAAGCACATGCCTTTGCTTGCCCTAGCTCCCAAGCAAAGACTATGAAGTAGCACCTTCTGCCTCTTCAAACCGCCCTGCTGATTTTCCCGTTTGACCTAAGCAGAACACAGGTAAAATTGAGAGAAAGTTTACTCCGTAAAGTAAAAGTACAAAGCACACAGAGACCCGGTTCAGCATGGGGGCATGCTGAACCTCAGCATGTTCTAACAGGCTCCATTAGTAAACCACTTTTTACACCACCACACTTGTGTGGCTTTAGAGAGCTTTATGGCATTAGAGGTAGGTTTGCAATTGCTGTTTGGCATGGTTTTGGGTTTTTTTATTTCCCCCCTTTGGAATATAAGTGTATCACACAGCATGCCGATGAAATTTCTCCACAAGCAAAGTGTGCTTTCTGTTAAAAGTCATTCTCTGCTATTAATTTCAAACGTCCCAGAGAGCTTAGCTGAATTTGGCTGCAAGGAATTTGCACAAACCATGACAAACACAGGAGGTGTTCTCAGAACTCAAACTGTGAAGTTTAATCTGCCCTATTGTGCTGGTACCTAAAATATGTCTGGAGCTGCAGCTGGTTAAATGAAGAGTCCAGCTTCACTTTGTGTATTATAAGCAGGATAGAATTTCACAATAGCTTTGTATAACCCCTTTGTGCAGATATCCAAGGGCTAGGGGGGCTGATTAGTCTCAAATACCGCGCAAAACAGACAGCCATTATAGAACACTGTCTTTCATAACATGCCAGGAGAAATCTCGTGAGGATGGCCTTAGCTTAGTTTGCAGCCAGATTTCTACCTACCATTTTACCACAGGGGTAAAAAGGAAAAGCCGTCATTCTGTACCATCACTCTCATGTAAGCTGAGTCAGAAAGAAGAACGTTACTTATGTGAAATTCTTTCTCCCAAGAGCACAAAACCTGCCGCTGACCCTGAGAAAAGTAGGCACAAAGCCATGGAAACCAGGGGAAGTTACACAAGGGTGCAAAACTGTTTATGCAGCCAGATCACACACTGGACCCAATGTTGCCTCGTGGGTAGTAGGTGGGGCTTTCGGCATTTGCGTGGGAGCTCTCCAATGAAACCCAGAGGAGGACAAGTCTACAACCTTCTGGTTTTCGTAACAGCATCACCCTCCAATAGGGCTGAGGCATGGGCGGAGTTTGATGAAACTAAAATAAACACTGACAGGCAGCACCTTGTGAGTATATGCAGCCTCAGAAGGATAGATTGCAATAGCTAGAAAGGCAAGTACAGCTAAAAACGTAAGTATGTCTACTTTCTCCACTTTCTTAATGTAATTAGCAGCTTGTGGAACAGCATGTTCTGGCTATGCTTACTTGCTGCATCAGTGTAACCTGTGAAGATGCCTGCTATGCTTTCTGCCTCTTTGATCCATGTGTTAACAGCCGCAGAAAAAGACTAGACACCCCACAGTAATATCTATACGAACAGATGGAAATCTCAAAGTTAAGCTTTCCTCTAGATCTAAAAATTAATTCAACTGTAAATGAGGAGTTGT
Source organism: Anarhynchus alexandrinus (assembly GCA_008711295.1). Lineage (NCBI taxonomy): Eukaryota > Metazoa > Chordata > Aves > Charadriiformes > Charadriidae > Anarhynchus > Anarhynchus alexandrinus. The sequence continues at coordinate 2,174,199 of VUYV01000113.1, forward strand.
CTCAGTTTGTCCTCCCCCCGCCCCCGTCCAGCATTGGTTTATGTAATTCAAAAATATTTTGTACATGCAGTCATCAACAGTACTGGCCACAAAGTTAGAGAAGATAGAGCTGTGAGAGATGTAACCAGCAGTTAAGAAAAGGTGTGTTGGGGAGGGGTTGAAATTGGCAAGTACTGAGACAAGCCAGCTCATACAGCAGCTACTACAACAGCGTGTGTTGAAAAGGAAGAACATTTACTTCTCCACCTTTTAACATACCCAGGGAGCACATGAAGAGAAATGTGTTTTCTATCAAGTTGTAGCAAGGAGAAAGTGAAGTGATAGCAAAGCAGCATCACCTTTGCCTTTGAAATGGCAGTGGATAAAATAAATTACTGTAGCAAGTTTCAGTATAATTGCTCACATTTGCTTCTAATAAAATGATTGGATTCCTGCTTTATTGTTATGTTTGTTGATTTGTAAATACTATTGACAAAAAGTGTATTACAGTACAACTGTCCAGCTTGGGACTGTGCTGCAGTCACTGGTGACCAGTCATTCTGGTAGACTGCTGAAGATGATGTATCTTCAGACTGAGACAGAAAGGGGGACAGCGCCTGCTTTTAACCACTGGCATCAAGTCTCCTGCTGTGTGGTTCTCTAATCTTCCCTTGCTCTATGGTGACAACTGAAGGAGCTGCTAGAATAAAGCTCAACGCGTGAGTGCTCTGTGCACTGCTTATTGTAAGGATTGTAAGTGAAATCAGTGCCAGCAGGTTTTTTTGGGGTGTTCTTTGGATTTTTTTGATAAAAGCTTTTCAACCTCATAGATCCCAAAGAGAAAACTCCTTGTAGCCACCTCTAAAACAGGGTACAGAAGGGGATTAATAGTATTCAACAGTATTGTACATAAGAAAATGGAATCAGATAAGGAAGTAGTCAGGTAGCAACAAGGCAGTTCACGATTTTACAAAAGCAGCCATGGTACAAAAATAGCCATTCACAAACATCATGTTAAAGACGGCATACCTTAAAGACCTTACCACTGGAGGTGGGACATGCTGTGAATTGCATCAGTGCAACTTTAATACTAAAATTGCATGAAAAAAGTAGAGCCACGAGTGACAGAGCAGTGACTTCTTGTGTAGGCTGCTATAAACAGTTGAGGAGGCAGAGAAATGAAAAATAACCCCCGAGTTTGTTCTGTTACCCAAGAAACATCCAGTTAAGTTATACTCTGAAAAGAAAACGTACTATGATCCAAGAATCAAGATAATTGATGAATTAAGTACACGCTGTCTTTACAACATGAAGTGCAGAGGACATTGTAAAGTAATAGAAAGCAGACTTTCTCAGGACGTAGGTTATGCACTACGATCTGCCCCACTATTGACAAAAATCATAATTCAAGGCTCCTAAAATCTCAAGAATTTTAACCATAGGTGATTATTTCAATAGTGATTTTTATTATTTTCACTTGCTTAATTTTGGGACAGTGAGAGGAAGTTGAATGTTTTCAGCTTTTTCCTTCTGTGTGTAGCTAGGAAAGTAGCTACATATCAATAAAAATACAGGATCTCATCTATTCACAGGACTCCAAGGCTAAAGGCCTTAAGAAAGGCATAAGCTATTATAAGAGACCAAATAAAGTTATGGGTACAGTCAGTACCAGAGTAACCATCAACACCAATACCTTTTCATCCAGGAGCAAAGTGGTTAAACTTCTGAAGTCCCTTTTACTTATAGATTTCCACAAAACTACCACTTGCAAAACTACCCCTGGCTGCTTTGCAGCCAGAAAATGCCTTCACAGAGACACAAAGGCAGCACATGCCGACAGATGAACGCTCCCGCATTAGCCTAGAGGTAGTTTCTTGGTCCTGGTTCTCTGTTGGTTCCTTCAGGGCTAAAAGGACTTCAGTCCTTGTTGAATCATTGGGGACAAGCAGTGGAAGCCAGGCCTTTCACAATTTCAGGGACAACTGACTTATAGAAAGCACCTTTTTTTTTGCCTGAACTTTTGCAGTCTCTTGTCAGTGTAGCAAGTGTTACAAAAGGTTGGAGACCAGAGGCTGAGGAAAAGCTCTTTGACATTCGGCAGAAAAGCCCTAGTGCTTTCTTCTGCCCCATTTATATTGCATTGATTGAAGAGAGGACAATGAACTGTGTCTGCCTTTCAGCTTTGGCAAGATGATCAAATCCTTCAAGCAAACGTTTCTGTCCCTGGATCTGCAGTCCCCTCGGTGGAGCTCAGCAGAGACGATGGTAAATACTAAAGGCCAGGGGAACAGAGCTCTCCGCAGTCAGGGTGCTGTAGACCTAAGGTGAATTTGGGATTCTCAGTTTGCTGAATATGAAGGAGCTGGGAAGTGTTACTATGGACACTGTTAACACTTAATTCTAAAGGGGAAGATGGAGAACGCTTATAAGCTCTGAGGAGCTCAGCCTAAGGCAGAACAACATGGTTTTGGCAAGAGAGGCATCAAACAGTTTCACATTGGGGGCATGCCTAGTCTGCAGCTAAGAGGCTGCTCAGTGTTATCTGATATATATAAAATACTTTCATGCTGATTTGGAAGGAGTAGTTATTAATTTATGCCATCTTTAGTATTCATCTCACAGTTACTGTGACTTTTGCTACCTTTCAGGCAAAGGATTACGAACTGCGTCAGTATGAGACAGCAAAGTGGGTCAGCACAGTCATTAGGGGAGAAACCCAGAAGGAGGCAATGCGCCAGGGCTTCTGGAAACTCTTCCACTACATCCAAGGGAAGAATGAGAAAGGTACAATGTGCTCATTTTGAACTACAAGAAGCACAAACAGGAGACAAAGCTAAAGAGTATAAAACAACAGACTGGTATCTGCTTTTACAATAAGTCTGCATCACCCTGCGCTGTCTTTTCTTGCAGCTTAGACTTTTTTTTCCTCTCTAGAAATGAAGATTGATATGACTGTGCCAGTGACATGCCTGATAAAATCTGGCTGCACAGACTTCAAGATCTCTTTCTTTGTGCCATTTGAACATCAGGACTCCCCACCACAGCCCACTGACTCAGATGTGTTTATTGAAGAGCGGAAGGCAGCAAGCATCTTTGTGCGGTAAGCAGCATCACCACAGCTCACAAGTGAAGGTAGCTACTGAAAGGGGTTCATCTACCAAAAAATCTGGACTATTTTTAACTGTGGATATATTCTAATGTTCAGAGCCTTGATAGGGAAAACCTGAGCATTTGGAAATCTTTCTTACGCTTCAGTGTCTTACCAAGAACAAAGAGAAATGACCAAGTTTTGAAACTTCCATTTTTTCAGCACTCTTGAATACTGTACTGAGTGGGTTTTACAGAAAAGCAGCCTAAAGAATCCTCTTCTGTGCTCCATCTAAATCACTCTTCCAGCCCCCTTTATTTCCCACAAAACCTACATGGCAGTTCTTTGTTTCAAGAAAAGCACTCAAAGCTGCATTTGCCCTCTCTGCATTTATTAAAGCCACAGGCAACAATATGTCAGCTAATGCTCCCAGAACTGCAAGCAACTTAGTTTAATTTAAACCCAACCTTTTAAAATAGCATACATGGCCTTATGCTCCCCGACAGCTAGTTCTGCAGAGTTTACCTAATAACTACAAGCTGCATCACAAGTGCTCAAACACCGCATGCTTTGCAAGCCTTTAAATTTCCTTCTGTGAAAATAAAAACCTGGGGCTTGAACAAAAAAAACCTCCCTTTTCACTTCTACCAGGTCCTTCGGTGGATTTGCCTCCCCAGAGAAATATGCAGAGGAAGCTGAAGTCTTGGCCAGAACCTTAAGAAACAGAGGCCAACCATTCCATGAAGATTTCTTCTATACTGCAGGCTATGACAGTCCCTTCAAGCTCTTTAACAGGCATAATGAAGTGTGGTATTTTAAAAAGTAATATGCTAGTGGTGGTGGGTGGAATATTAAGAGGCTACTAATCAGCTCTGGATGAAAACAGACCTTATTAATGGCTTTTGCTTTACTGCAGAAGAGATTTAATTTGCACATGGACACAAGATCATGTCTAATTTGTTTTCTCTAGGATGAAATACTATTCTGGCTAAAAAGATTCAGCTCTTTCTACAAGATGAGATATGACACAAACCTATTCCTCTTACTGAAAGGTTCTAGGGAACACTAATAATCTGAAAATATTTCTGCAGAACAGTTTAGATGTCTAGTTTTACTTCTCATTAGAAGTGGCACAGCAATAGCTCAAGTGTTATGGAGAACGAGTTCTTCATAGAGCTGACTTTTCCCATATTGATGTCACTCCTGAGACAACAGAAAAATGGGGGAAATTAAATTTTTCAGAGAAGAAACCTACCATTAATGAGTTCTGGAAGCAGCAATACTTTAGCAGGCCCTAGCATCTGATAAGTAGTAACATTTTTCTTTAAACAGTTATTAAAATACTCCACCTCTCTGCTCAACTATTTTCATGGAGGCTGGATGCTGTCTTGCTCCAGACTAACACCAGTGACTGCATTAGACTAAAAGTCCAGGGGAAAAGTATTAACAGCACCCAAGCTGTATGCTTATTCTGTGCGTTATCATCTGTGCCTGAACAAGCAATACCAGACTTACTGGTGGCCTGCAATTTTAGGAGCAAATACACATGCAGTAGCGTTAAACTCGCCTACGAAACACTAATTATACTTTAATTATTTAGCTTTCTCTAAATCTTGGTATTAGTCAGATCAACTGCAGTCTGCACACTAGCAATATCTGGCACCTAAGACACTTGCAGGACTAGCATTTAAACTAGTTTACTTCCTGCTCTAAATCAAGTATTTGAAGCTTTTAATAAAGTAGCCTAGAGCTGTTTTACAGCAAGCTCAGCAAGCTGTTCAAGTCAGAAAGCAGTTTCCAACAACAGATAGAGTTTACAAACTTTTATTGGTTCCAATCAGTACCATGCAAACGTTACCAGTGTGGTAAAAAAAAAAATTGGCTTTAGTGCTGTTCCTGCAAGTATAATTCATTATTCTGCAATCTTCCACCTATTAAGAAAGACATAAGAACCATTATAAGGCACCAAACCAGCACAAGAAGCTTGCTGGGAACAACTCAGACCTTAGATTTTCATCTCTGTTCAGAGAGAGAGTTCAAGCTAAGGTTATCATCATTTGTTCCAGCAAATAAATTTCATTACTACAGTTACACTGACCTTCTCTGTTCTTCATACAGTAGAGTTTTAAAGTTGCCTCATCACCTAAAGCAAGAAAACACAATTAACATATGCAGTAGCACAACTGCTAAAAGCTCCGCAGCAGCTTTGTAACCTCAGAGAAAAGTGGAACGGAAATTGCAATATCACAGTAATTCATTTGGCAGAATCGAGTTTCATCAGTGGCTACAAGTACTCCCAGAAATTTTTAACAGAATTCATCTGCTATGTGGTCTTACCCAATGAAGTTGCAGTCAGCACAGTCCTTTCCTGAGAAAGAGAGACATTTCAGAATAACAGACATCACTATATGCAAGTTTATTTGAAATTCTATTCACCAAACTAATTTTACCTACAAAGAGGCTGCATTTCAGCTGGCAACTGACAAGAACTTCAACTTACAACACCCAAATAGGATATACAAAGCTTACAAATCCTAACTGAATTGGAAATACAGAATTACTAACTCCGGAAGAATGGGGGAAAAGTACAAAGCTACTATTTTGCTTTGTGATATTGTCTCTCCCCAACAGAAAGCTGTTTTCACTGAGTTTTGACACCTAAAATACAAGTCCCATAGAAATCATCCCAGAAAATCTATCCTTAAAAATGAGAACCAGTCTGTTGGAGGAAAAAAGTTTGTACAGCAATTATCTAGAATTTGACCTAAACTTGTATAGAGCCAACCAAGATTGGGAAAATTTAGTGAGTAGTGACAACTACAGCATATAGGGTTGGTGTTTTGTTTAGTTCAGGAGTGCAGTGTTACAGTGTCAGTTTACAGAATAGCCAGATACATCAGGCATCAGTTATGACAGGAGTTATGTTCACTGCTCTGCATTCTGCTGTACTACATTATCAACGCTGTATTGGCTAAATTGTCTCCACTGATTCAGCTCCTTTACTATTTCCTATTGTGTAAAGACATCAAGCAATAAAACCCCAGGTTTTAGAGTCACTGAGGCCATGTCTGTTCATAAAAAGAGAACTTTACATAAAGTTTACCACTGACTGTAGTTCAGGAATTGCCAGGGTATCTGCTCAGAAAGAGCCCTTCCTTTTTAAGTCAAATTCAGAACTATGCAGAAAGGCATTCTTGCTTCAAGCATGTTATATTTATTCCCATAGTAGCTGAGAGCAGCAGAATCAGAATACAATAAAGGAAGACAAATCAGATCTATTATAGGACTACACCCAGGTACTCTACACTTACCTCAGACATAAGTTAGTTCTGTTTCTCACACAAACTCGCCACAAGCTTCACCCTGTAACATGTGCAATTTTATTAACACATTCTCCTTGGCAGTGCTTCAAGAGTTAGTTTGAATGTGTGTACTGTTTCAGTGCAAGAGTCCTCCTCAGCCTCTTTCAGAGAGATTCCCATTGCTTAGAATTAATCATCACAAACAGTACACCCTTAGAGAAGCTTAGTGTTTTGTTAGTTTTGTTTCTGCTTAGAGGAGGACCTGACCTCAGCATTTCAGACCTTACCCCAACCACATCTTCATTCACATCACATAAAAGCTCTAATCTAACCACTGAGACAAATTATTTACTGCATTACTTTAAGTATTTAAGATCAGTGCTACTCCCTACAAAAGCCCACTACCTAGTTTAACCTGTAAAAAGAAAAATAGTAAATAATTGTACTGGTTTTGGTTAGCACAAGCTCTGCACTGCCAGGTTACCACACACTCTTCCTTATCAACTAGAAACATGAGCAGTCCATAACAGCTACATTATTTCAACTGGTCTATACTGTTTCTTTTCAGTTACAGAAAGCAATTAACATTATTAAGTCATAAAAAAAGTCTTAAGGCAAACTGAGAAGCAAGCAGCTTACCAAGTAAGAAGCATCTGTCACAAAGTACCTGGCAGTTCTCCCAGTCTCAAATCTAGGATACACAAAATTAAATGTCAGTACAATGCTGATGTTACTTCAGAGCCTTATTAAGGCCTCCAGAAACTCCTTTGTTACAATCATTACGATCTCTTATCACTGTCTTTGGTCCCAAAGTATGAGATTCAGTCCCTAGCACCTCAGGAAAATGAACCCTGCAGGCTGCTGGTAACCTGTGATCTATTGACAGAGGTAAGAAAATCCTCAAAGAACCTTCTGCTTAATGTTGCAGCTACACTGCAATTAGAGCCCAGCATCTAGTAACTTCCCCATCACCTGTCACGCAGTTCTGACCAGTCATATGCATTTGCTGGCAACTTACTTTTGCTGGTAGCGTAGCACTACAAACTGCATCATTTCACAGCTCAACCACACCAGCCCTGGAACAAAGAAAAGTCTCAGGACAGCGCCCAAGCAAGCACACAAGGATGAAATCTAGTCAGGTGCCTGAAGTCAGATAGAGCTAATTGCAGACCTCCATGGTTGAAGTCAAGGTAGTCACATCTCATCACACAGGCAGTTCACACTGTCAGTCACTGGACAGCTATCTGCTTTAGGCTAAGGTTGCTATGGGGAAGAGGGCAAATACACAAATACTGCTACCCAAGCAACTTCATGAGCTCACAGGCACACAGTGCACAGTTTAGCACAAACCAGCCTGTCAAGGGTGGGCCATGTCCAGCAGTTCTCCCCTTAAGCATCCTCCTGTTTCAGCCAAGATGCAAGCAGCAGCCAACACTGTCCCCTTGCACCTCCTCCCCAGCTTACATTCAGTTAAATACTTAATTTCCTAGGCATATTCTAGGCATTTATTTTTTTAGGCTAATACTTGGCAAGTTAAAACAAGTACTTACATCATTATGAAAAACCCTTTGGAAGCCTGCAAAGGAAGAGTTGTTTTTAGATAGGGTCCAGCAGAAAGTTTTAGCATAGCTGAAGTTCCAGGGAACTACTGTATCAGCGTTTAGTCAAGTTTTATCCTCACTGGGATCAGAGACCTGATTCAACATCATCTACAGTAGACTCCAACACTTCCATCCCCTTCCACAAGGGGGGCATAAAGCCATCTCCCAGCACTCCCCCCAACACCCTTGAGATGTTAATTCCTCAACTTGAGAGTGCTGGAATTACAGAAAGGAGCAAAACTCTAAATTGCAGAGTTCAACATGAACTTTGCGTAAACATCTAAGTTGGCATAAACTGGGAAAAGCATTTCAGATACTGAGTTCATAGTACTGCCACATTCACCATTCAAGGCATTTAGTCTCAACAGGCACATTTTAGAAATCTTTTAACACTACAAAACAATTACTTAATGCTTTTATTGTGAAGCACAGGTGATCTGAAGGTACACTTAGGGTACTAGTATTTTTGCTTCAGATTTTCCAGACACAAAATGGATTTGTAGACCCTCTTATCTCCAAAAGCAAACTCCCAAGTTCAAACACAGCACAGCCAAGTGTAGCATCCATCTAAAAAATGTTTTTAAATTACCTTCAATTAGGAAGGCCTTGTCTTCAACATCAGTAACAGGTGAAATAGCTTCTCACACTAGAGGCACAGGTATCCTCTGTTTAGGGCAGCCTGCAAAGTAACAAAACACATGGAACTTGGAGCACTATCACCAGATTCATCGAGCTTTTACGTTACTGAAATAACAAGTTTTATCTGCTGTATTTGTGCTTAATTTCACAAGCACAGCCTACTCTATCCTTGCATTCATCCTACTTAATTTTTTAGTATTTCATCCATTTACTGACCTCCTGAGACAAATTTGCAAAACACTGATGGAGCAAAAAAAAAAAAAAGTAGTGTTTTAACCCTCAGCTTTCCACGTGAATTGTCTGTCAAACTTATTTTAAGGAACAGGAGGCTGCATCAGACAGGAGCGAAAGACAGTAGCAGCGTGATCACCACGGGTCATCTGCTGAACTATGCTGTCATCACACACAGCCTGTTCACTCATGAGCGATATAAATTAGTTTTTACAGATGCAGACAATACAATATTTACCTTGCACAGCTTATAGCTTCATCTCCCAGTGCCTGAAAAAAAAAAGAAAAAAAATCAGATTCCCTCAGCCTCCATGGCCAAGCCTACACCTAGCAAGAGATCACAAGAGGTAGATACATCAGATAGGAGCGAAAGACAAAATTGTTCGTCACAGGATATTCTGCTGAACTATGCCATCATCACTGTATCTGCTTTGGAAGAACAGTACCAAGCAATGGCCTCTTGTGACAGCTTTGAAAAATTAAGTTCTCCAAATAAAACATATGAAGAAATATTCAAGAGTTTTTGAATACCAGCAAGTATCAATTGTTTCTGCATATTAGTGGAAATTAATCCAAAAGCAATTCCCTCCCATTTTACACATCCCACCCTTTCACAGCAGCTCCATGGAAGAAACCCCTACACAAAATACGTGTTTCTCACCAGGTGATGTTTCTTCTGCAAGTCTTCCAAGTACACATTTCAAAGCCTGGAAGAAAAAAAAAGCTTATAAACAGTATATTCAGAAGTCAAAATATCAAGAGGAATTCTAAGATGCTGTGCCTCAGATGCAAGTTATGGTGGTAAAAGTGCTCATCATTCTCTTGGTCAAGAGTAGCAAATAAGTGTCATCATTGTGGCACCAGAGGGAAAACAGCTCAGGGCATAAAGTGTGCCTACTGATGTTATTAGAGCAAAAGATACTATCTAGACAACCACTAAGCACATTTTATGTTTCATTTTCAAGAACTATTTTTTTACCTTGTTAAGTAGCATCAAGTCTCCATATTCGGTGGCAGATCTGAAAGAGACACAAGAGTTTCAGATGCTTGTAGCACAAGGGGGAGAACCTCCAGCAGTGACACTAAGCACAGAAAAAAGCCTCAGCACATAGTTTTCAGAAATCACTTCTGTCCACTACTCTTATAATGAAACCATCATAGGCTCTCCGAGTTAGTTAACATCAATCCAGATAGTTACAGGTGTTTTCAAACATGGATCAGTCCCTTTTCTCCAAATAAACTATTGCTGTGTATGGTGCAACAGCAGTAATGAAGGACAACAGCAGTCATGAAGGATAAAAGGTATCTAGGGTGCTATTGTAGTCTGGTTAGAGACTGGACTACTGATTCAGAAACAGGAGCTTCACATCCACTTTCCAGCACAAAGACATGAATTTCCCAGTAGAAGACTGAGGACTGCCTGAAGAGACACCACAGGCAATTACTGGATTACAAACGCTGGTCCTATAGTTTCCTGAGATGCAGGAGTACTCCAGGCTAGTTGATATAGTGTACTACATATTATTTCTCAATTTCGACTTCGTATTTCATAAGCAGCACCTACCTGTTTTGAAGCCATGACAGGGAAGTGTAGTTGATGCATCTTAAACTGAAAACGAGAGAGTATACATTAGTTTTTCTTCTTCGAAGAAATGATGTTATGTTTACTCATTGTCTTTTGAAAAATGCAAGTAAAATTTAAAACGATGGTCTGAGCCTTACAGCAAAGCTCTCCCTGATGCAATCTACACTTCAGCTCTTTTGAGAGATAAGGCCACAAAAATAATTGCTAGCCCGTATTTTAAAACAGGACAGAACCACTAAGGTTTATTTTCTACGGCTTTGATTCTGGTGTATAACCACCGGGTCAGTCTGGCAGCCGTGAACTTCATTTGGCTGTTCAGAAAGGACCACGTGGCGTTTCAGCCATGCCAGACACACCACTACACTCTATTCCATGTCCAGCTCAGATATGTTGGTATTCATCACCCTCTCAGATGTCCCTACCAACATAGTTTTCATCATGTGCAGGCACATGGAACTCCAAGCGAGCTATTTTACTACTTTGTTAACATGAGGTATTTAACTGTAACACTTAGAAAGCCAACTATTACCCAGAGCACATGACACAGGTAAAACTTGTCTGCCCATTTACCAGTAGGCTATTCTGCAGAGGACAACCTCCACCTTCCCCAAAACGAAAGGACTCTCCCCAGCCTGGCATCTGCTTCCGAACACTAATTCATAGAGGAGGAGGCAAACCTTAATCCTACCACAACACTTTTTAATTTATCAAAGCTACCTAATTAAAGCCTAGTGCAGAGTTAAAAAAAAAAAGAGAGAAACCTAACGCTTATCTCTGCAGCAGACACATGTCATCTCGCCCTCTTCCAGGAGCATTTCCCATGCGAGACCCCGCAACGCGAACAGCCCCCCAGTCCTCAGCACGCACCCCCGAGCTGTTACCCCTTTCAAAACCCCAGAGACGAGCCCAGGCCGCCGGCTCAGCCTCTCCGGAGCGCTCACACCCAGAGCGCTACCCAGCCCTCCCCTCGGCGCCGCGGGGTGTCAGGCCTCAAGGCTGAAGCTCCAGGGGGCCGCCATCTCGGTGGGGCCTGCGGTGGCCTCTCCCTTTCCGCAACCCGCGTGGGGGCTCCACGGCACTCCTTCTCCCACACGACCCCCCGCTAGGGTCTCCGCTACCTGCCGTTCCCCGCCCCGCCACCCCCCGGGGCCGTCACGAGGCACAGTCCCCTCAGAGCGCCACAGCGGCCTAGGCCGCAGAACGGGCCGCGCCGACCCAATCCACCTCCATCCTCCCCCGACAGCGCCCATCAGCGAACAAGCCCCACCCGCACCGCCTCCACACTGTCCCCGGAGCGGCCTGGGCCCACACCGGGCGGGAAAATCCTCCCGCACTCACCGCCAGGGCCACGCCGACCACCCCTATCCACAAAACACCGCCAAGCCAAAAGGGCCGCTGGCTGCCTGCGCGACCTTTATATAGTCCCGCCGCCGGTCACGTGAGCGCGGCGCGGCGGGCGAGGCGGGGCCCCTCCCTTCTCGGCGTCACGTTTGGGGGCGTGGCGTGCCCGGGGCGTGGCGAGGGGGGGCGGGCCGGGGGGGAGCGATGCGCGCCGCGGCCTCACGGGCGGGAATTTTCTTCCGGGGTGCGGCCCGCTCGGGGGGTTTCGCTTCCGGGACGGTGCTGCGGGCCCTTCCCACCCCCGNCCCTCAGGGCCGTGGGGTGAAGGGGGGACCGCCGGGCCCGCTCGTCACCTCCTCCGCCCCCGGGGGGCCTCCGCCGGCCGGGCGTGTCCCTCAGCACGCACCCCCCGGCTCCGCCGCCCCTCTCCGTGCTCGCCCCGTCCCTCCGATCGACGCTCTGCCCTGCGGGAGGGAGAGCGGTGCGTTGTCAGTCCCACGGGCGGAACGCCGTGGGGTTGGTTTAGTCCTGGGGGTGAGGGGACGGTGGGTTTCGGTCCGCCTTCTCCGCGCACCACCCGGTTCGGGTCTTCAGGCGCTTCTCTGCAGCTGTCAGGGCTAAAAATTAACCGTAATTGCCTGGCGCCGGGAGCAAAGGCCCGGAGTCGTCGCTTATGAGCGATTTAGTGGGGAAAAAAACCAAGTACTGTTAAATTTGCTCATTTAGCTGAGGCGGGGAAGGAGGAGAAAGGCAGCATCTCTCATCTCAGTTTAGAATTGCTATTGTTTTTTTCTTTATTAAGGTCCCATTGTAATTTGAAAGTAGTCAAGTTGACCGGTGGTGGTAAATCTCAGCCCCAAAAGCTGAGACTTTTCAGTTCCACCTCCTCTATACAGCTCCTCAGCTTGGCAGTTTTCTGACAAAGGATATATTCAGCATGAACATCGTTTGCTGCAGATGGTGTGTCCCAGCTTTATACAAGGGCCCGATGGATCAAGAATTTCTCCAGGTCTCAGTAGTTGCATTTGCCTCACAGGGTGAAAGGCATTTTCTGAGATAAGTAAGTCCAAGTCTCAGCTGGTGACGCTTTAAGTTGTATTAAAAATAGACAAGTGTCTCAATATGTTCTCTGTGAAGAGCATTGCTCAGCAGGAGATCCCGTTCATCCTGCAGGTAAAGGCTGAGATGATGAACTTGCGGTCCGGCACCAGGAAAGACAAAAATTGAGATGTCATTGCACTGCTGGCTGAGGTGCGTAAGGTTATTATAGACCCTTAAAGATGCTGCTTCTTTGACACTGAGGTAACAAAGCGACATGGGTCCTTTTCTCCTGCCGTCAGCAGCAGATGGATTTTTCCCTGCCTTTGGAGCAAAAGCTCACAAATAGTTTTTTGAGCTCCCCTGGGAGCAGCTGACTTCTGACCGGGGCTGTATACCGCCACACTCGGCAGTTAGCATCTGAGTACTTTTGTTTTTTTCCCCTTCTCTTTCTGTACGTCCCCAGCTGTGACCCCCTGAGAAACGAACGTTCAGCCTCTGCCCCAGCCTCACCTCCCTGTGTGAGCCTACTGGGGCGCTTACTGCCTCAGCAGGGGGTGTTTCACCTTCGAAAAGGATGCCTGCCCGCCTTTCCTTGGCTTGCCTGCCTTAAGAGACTGCTTTGGAGTTTATAATTTTAGAAACTGGTGGTTTGGGAAGATTATGAGATTACAGGCTCCCCAATCCTGTAAACATTTGCACATACCCGACGTCATTTAGGCTGTGTGAGTGTTCCTAATGGTATAAGTGAGACAGCTCATTTGAGAAAAACCCCACGTGTGCTTAAATGCTGCAGGGTTAATGCTAGAGATACCAGCCCCATAAGAGAGGAAATGACTTACTCAGGTTATTTGCACTTCCATTTTTTATTTTAATGACCACCAGTACAATACAAACACTGAATAGACATTGGGGAAAAATCAATTTGACAAGATTCAGTGCTTCTCTGTGGTTTGGGGTGGGACATCATGTAATAGTTAGCTAATCCTGCTGCTGTATCCTCCAGCAAAACAAAGAATGACGAAGCTTGACGCTCTTGATCGTGCTTGGGAGAACCCGATTCCTCCGTGCTACATTTTTTATTTATTTTCTTTTTTCCTTCTAAAGGGGAAGGGGGCAAAAAGTTTTCAGACCTTCTTACTACATCAGAAGAAAAAAGTAAAACAACAAGATACCACCCCCATTTGCTCCCCTTTGCATGTTACTCGTAACGTTACAGGTAAGATGTCGGATTTCTTATTTCACTGTGTTTGTGCGTTTGAAGTTCTGCTCTTAACGTTGTGTAGATGCACACCTGTGTGCTACAGTTGCTTCCTTGGTTTTTGTGGGTTTTATTGCTTTCTTCGAAAAATAGGGGAAGGGGAGAAGAAGCCTTCAGACCTGGCGCTGTTAAGCTGCACCTTGGGAAGTTTTGTGCACCTCTGATCTCACCTACCCCAGGGACGTGCAGCCATCCGGCCATTTAGTAATCTCTTTGCACGACTTCACAAGATTGACAGGCTGTCCTGCAGCTTCAGGTTTAGTAACATATTTCGCCAAGTTTGCACAAAGTCTGCTTTGGCATCCGAACGTGCGCTATCCTGCAACCTTCATAAATTAAACAAAAAAAAAGTCCTTCAAAGGCACACATGCTTTACTGTGTGCTAGTCCCTTAAATTCTGAGTATTCTTGGAGTAGGCACTGTGAGCCTTGGTATTCCTGGCCTGCCTGAAATTGTTTTGATATCTACAGCACTCTGCTTAATCAACACTTCAGATGCCATCCAGCTTGGAAGCTGTTCATGCCACGAGTGGTCTTTAATGAGCATATTTACTTTCCTTTTTTGTGTTTGGTTTGGGTTTTTTTTGGGGGGCGAGTTTACATCTAATTTTGGATCATTCTGAATTTTTACCATATATGGTCAGGGCTCCTTTTCAAACTTTGCCAAAACGAAATGTGATGATTATAGAAAAATGAATTATGGAAGGAAAACTAGGAGAGCTAGTTTGTTAATCCCCATTGTTCGTAAGTTATATTTTGCTGTATGCAATATCTCAGACTACACAAACATCAGCTTCTTTTGCCAGGGAGTCACGTGCGCCCAGTGGATGGTGTGATAAGCTGGTGTTTAAAACTGGATTCTGTTCTTTTTCTTTCACCAACATGTTATAGATTTTCTGCCATGTGTCAGAAATGCCACATATGAATATTTTGGATTTAACGATGTACTTAAGATGCCTTGAGGTCAAATGTGTGCTGGTCAGCTTTTGAAAAGTCTCTGAGGAGGATTTACGTCCTGGTGTCTCCTTCCTGATTCCTGTTCTACAAAGGAAGGATAGCAATATTACTTTCCCTTTTTGAAGTGCTTAGAAGGTATAAGTGCTAAGTATTTTGATCCATTATGCAATCATTTGCCTATTTTTAGTACCTGAACCATTTTTAATGTTCTTTTTTACAATGCAAATGTGCTTTTATTGAGGCTGACAGAACGAACTGTTTCAAGCACTTAAGCCACAGGGAATGGGGATCTATCGGGAACTGGTTTAACATAACTCTTGTGAAATGTGGTGTACAGCACATAAAGATCAGACGACTGCTGCGAGGCGCTTGTAAATTAAATGGTGAGAGACTTCTCTGAAAATCCCAGTATTTCAAACTGCATGAAAGTAGGTGAAAAATGTTTTAAATGCAAATGATAGACTAGCTCTGTTAACCTTGGTATTTTTTACCCCCTTTCCAGTAGGGTCGTGCACCTGCAACTGGGAC
Source organism: Anarhynchus alexandrinus (assembly GCA_008711295.1). Classification (NCBI taxonomy): domain Eukaryota; kingdom Metazoa; phylum Chordata; class Aves; order Charadriiformes; family Charadriidae; genus Anarhynchus; species Anarhynchus alexandrinus. The sequence goes on from VUYV01000113.1 coordinate 2,189,748, forward strand.
AGCCATGGAGAAGAGTGGGAACATTCAGCTGGAGATTCCTGACTTCAGTAACTCTGTCCTGAGCCACCTGAATCAGTTACGCATGCAGGGTCGCCTGTGTGACATCGTGGTCAATGTCCAAGGGCAAGCTTTCCGTGCTCACAAGGTGGTGCTGGCTGCCAGCTCGCCCTACTTCCGCGACCACATGTCCTTGAATGAAATGAGCACCGTTTCCATTTCTGTCATCAAGAACCCTTCTGTTTTCGAGCAGCTCCTTTCCTTTTGTTACACCGGTAGGATATGTCTGCAGCTGGCTGACATCATCAGTTACCTAACGGCTGCCAGCTTCTTGCAGATGCAGCACATCATAGACAAATGCACACAGATTCTTGAGGGAATTCATTTCAAAATTAACGTGGCAGAGGTGGAAGCAGAATTGAGCCAGACCAGGACAAAGCATCAGGAGAGACCACCGGAATCTCACCGGGTGACACCAAATCTAAACCGGTCTCTTAGCCCGCGTCACAACACCCCAAAGGGGAGTCGTCTGGGCCAGGTTAGCACAGTGCTGGACATTCGGGAGCTCAGCCCACCTGAGGAGTCCACCAGCCCCCAGATAATTGAGCAGAGTTCCGACGTGGAAAGTAGGGAGCCCATATTACGGATTAATAGAGCAGGACAGTGGTATGTTGAGACGGGAATGGGAGACCGCGGGGGACGGAACGACGACGATGTCCGGGTGCTGGGAGGCGTACGCATTAAAACAGAGAACCTGGAGGAGTGGCTCGGGGCAGATCATCAGCCGTCGGGAGAAGATGGGAGCAGCGCTGAGGAGGTCACTGCTATGGTGATCGACACCACGGGCCACGGATCGATGGGCCAAGAGGCTTACGCATTAGGGTCCTCCGGGGCCAAAATGGTTAGGCCAACCAGCAGTGAGATTGACAGGTGAGTTTTCTTTAACTTAATTACTGACCTTGGCTGTAAGAGGAGATTGTGCAAGATTTTCACTTGGCTGGGTTGGTCGCTTTGGAACATTTCGCCCTTCCATTTCCTGTGGCCACCTTAAGTATAACCACTGAAGGATTTTTTTTCCTGGTGTTAGGAAGTGTATCCGGTTTGGGTTCTAGTGTTTTGGCTGGGTAGTGATCAGACCAGGATCTCTAGGTACAGGCTAGCTTGAGAAATTAATTAGCACTTAGAGGTGCATAGGTTGGATTCTCTACCTCTCGATGTTTAAACTGAGGTGGGATTTTTGTCTAAAGATGTTCAGTTCAGCCTCAGTAGATATCAGGCTTAGCATCGGAATTAATGAGGTCACATACAATATGTGTTACACAGTGTCATTGCAATGATGCCTTCTGGCCTAAAAATCTGGGGGTGGTTCTGTCTGAGAAACAAGCCGGTCACCAGCTGTAGGTCAAGAGGAAATTTTCTTCCTGGTGGTCCAGGACAGCAGTGGGCTTACATCTTCTGAAGCAGTTGAAGTGGGGAGCCCATCGGCCTCCAATGTTGTTTTGATTTATATGAAAGAGCAGAAAGCCTTTATTGAAAATAGGTGATGACATCTGCTGTGTTTTGATTCTCCATCCATCTGCTTCCCCTCCACTCCAGCATTTGTTTTCTTGCCCTTAGCTCAGACCAAAGAACGGATCTGATAAAGGGCAGATCTGTTGTGTTTGGGGGGTTTGTATTTGTGGGATTTCCCTTCACATCTGCCTCTTCTCTTCTAGCTCAATCGCTCTGCTCCCATGGGGGAACAGCTACCTGGAAGCAGTGGATATTCTGTCACTTGTCGCTTAATAAATCAATGTGTGGGAATGATCTTGAGCTGGCCCTTGGGAGAATGATCCTTTCCTAGTTTCTTAACTCTTTTCCGCAGATCAGCTAGCCTTGAGCATCTCTTTTTGCACTGCGCTCAATATCCACTGTTTCCTTCCTGGAGTCCACCACATCACTTTTGTTTCACACTTAGAAGGGGGAGGAGGGCGAGGGCGGTGAATGAGAGGTGCCCTTAGAGAAGTGGTTTCTTCTCCTCTTGTGCAGTTCCTGAGTCACTGGGCCCATATCATCTTACTTGCGATAGCAACCAAAAAGCTCTCTGTTACTAAACTGGAAGCCAAATGACTCAGTTTTATTTTTCAGATGTTAAGACTGAAACCACAGACCAGTATGACTTGGTTTTTGCTTTATACTTGCACTGTTCCGCCTCCTGTGTGTTAGCTGGTGAGGATGAAGAGATGCTATACAGGTGCCTCTATTGCTCACCCGTTGTTCTAAACACCATAGTGACCTGATGCCCATTAAAAACTCCGTTTACACTCTTCCCCCACCCCACAGATTTAGCCCTTCTGGCAGCATGGTTGCTGTGACTGAGCGGTACAGATCAAAAAGCGAGTCTCCCGGGCGGATGGATGAGCCCAAGCAGCCCAGTTCCCAGGTAGGCAGATCAAGAAGTTTGCAAGTAAATGTTGGCATTGAAGGTGAAGGGGACTGTGTTGTGATGAAGTGTACAATATTTTATATTTACAAGCAATACTGTTTGTGAAATGAGGACCTTTTACTGTTGCAAAGGGTTTAGTTGCTCACACTGAGAATGTATGCCGTCGGTATATGATTTAAAACTGATTTTGGCTGTTGTTTGGGATTTTGGCCAGATACCTGGAAAACATGAGGAGTTTGTCTTGTTGTCTGAGGGCATAAATATGAACCCTTGTTCTGGGCAGGCCACCAACTCCTGAGGAGGAACCCCATTTGCCTGCAGAGTTGGCTCTGCCCTAAAACACTGACAGCAAATGTCTGAGCTGAGGGAGGAGGTGTTACTTGGCTTCTGTGGAAGACTGAGTGGTGACAACAGCTGAACCTTTCCATGCTAGTGTCAAAACCATTCCAAAAAGCCCTCCAGGCACTACACCAGTAAACCTTTAGGGTGGACTGTCAAAGGACTGTGGATTTGTAGAGAGGTCTCTGTCATCCCCAAGGGACTGTGTTGCATAGCAGAATTTGCAACCTAAAGTAGCTCTGTATTCTCTGCTTTCTTGGGGTATGGGCACAATTTTGGGGTAGGACGGAGAGATATGCAGAAATGCAGGAGAGCAATACACTATAGGGTGCAGCAAAGTAAGACACAGTGGTAATACCTGTGCCTAATCATTTTGATCTAATTTTTTTGTTGGATGCAGTCAGCATTGCAGTGCCACTGTAGTGCAAGTGTATCACCCAACACTGTGTAGAACGACTCTTGTGTGCCTGGCAGATAAGTAATGTGTCGGTTTGTAATCAGATGACTTTGCTGAAGGCAGGTGAGGAGTTACCAGGCTGCTTTGCCCTTGAGTAAGACCAAGTGAAGCAAGGGGAAAAAAAATCATGATTGCTGTCTGCTAACTTTGTAATACACTTCCGTAAAACAAAAGATGCCTTTTTGTTCCTGTTTTGCCAAAGCTTTATTTCGCGTCCTCAGAATACATCTAGAAAATTTCAGGTCAAACTAACCCTCCAGGGCAAACGTGACATACAAAGCAATTTTAGCTCTACGTACAGAAAAGCTGCTATTATTTCTCCATCATGAGATGGCCTCAAACATAAAACCATAGGCTACCACCTACATGGGAAGTATCATCACCTTCCGGTCTTCTGGTATTGCCATATCGATGCTAAAAATAGTCTGCCTGTTTCCCCTGCCCGGTGGCAGTGGTAGAGTGGAAAGAAAGTACCATAGCTTTGTGCATCTCCTTTAGTCTTGAGCATCTTACCAGTGCTTGCACAGTTGGATTCAACAGCACCTGGCAGAGTTACGCTGCTGCTTCTGCGTGCACAAGGAGAGGCCCTCCTGCTGTTGCACTGCTTGCTTGTCCGTGTTTGGCATTGTCCGGAAACAGTGTAAGACTTGGGACTGCAAATACTGCATCCTCCAGCACAGAGGCATTGAGGAGACTGTCTGTGCTCATTCTGAATATGATAGCCAGAAGCGGCTGTCCCAGAGCCTGAGCTTACAGATCAGGGTTACCCTTGGCTGTTTGTCTTTCTGGCTTAAGAAAATAATGAAGAGCCAGCTAGTCCTTGCTGCGTGACTCGGGCCAGGTGTGCTAGCTCTCTGGGCTGCAGATCCTCCCCTCCAACACTGCAGGGCTGGGATGGGTTACACAGCCATTTAGGCAAATGTGATTCATTATAAAATGAATCCTGAATGACACCTGAATAAATACCTCTGTAAAGTGACACCTGAAGAGTTTCAGATACGACTTGTAGTGTATTCCATCTTCGTTTTACTGCAAGCTCATTGATTGCCGCCTTCTTTTAACCTTTAGTAAGTAAACCAGAACGTGGTATACAGCGTTTTAATCAAACTGGCCCAAGTTTTTAAAAAAGTAACATGTATTGACACGTTTCATCCACAACTCAATCGGTGGCTAAGCACCTTCCTGATAAGAGCTGTCTTTTCTTTGCTGGATCTAGCGAATGACTTGGCAGGAGGGGCCGCCATAGCAGAGGTTTCTAATTGATTGCTCATTTGTCTTCAGCCCCAAGGCTCCAGTTAAGCACTTAAATGTGTGCTTGAGGTTGAAGACATTAGTGCTGCTGATTTCGAGGTTTGGCACATGCTTCAGTGCTTTACTGGCTGGACTGGGGCCTGATCTTCTTTCCTGCAATTTGTTTTAGGCTGCTTGTTATTTAAATCTCTGTTGCTTCCTTTGCAGGGGGAGGAGTCAGCCATGCTTGGAGTGAGCGGTTACGTGGAATATCTCCGGGAGCAGGAGGTTTCAGAGCGCTGGTTCCGGTACAACCCACGCCTCACTTGTATTTACTGCGCCAAATCCTTCAACCAGAAAGGCAGCCTGGACCGGCACATGCGTCTCCACATGGGCATCACGCCTTTTGTCTGCCGCATGTGTGGGAAGAAATACACCCGCAAGGATCAGCTGGAGTATCACATCCGCAAGCACACAGGCAACAAGCCCTTTCATTGCCACGTCTGTGGCAAAAGCTTCCCTTTCCAGGCCATCCTCAACCAGCACTTTCGGAAGAACCACCCTGGCTGTATGCCTCTGGAGGGGCCTCACAGCATCTCCCCTGAGACCACCGTCACATCTCGAGGGCAGGCGGAGGAAGAATCTCCTCCACAGGAGGAGGCTGTCGCTGTGGGGGAGACGGCACAGGGATCTGTGTCCACGACTGGGCCAGATTGAAACACGGCTGCAGAGTCTGGGGAGAAAGGACCGTCTTCCCATTTTTGGCTCTAAAGAGTCAGCACCAACCTGGCAGGCTGGTACTGTAATTAGTGCAATGCCACCACTGGACAGAAAGAAGCTCCCAAGATGTTGCCAAAATTGCAAAATCTTTCTCTCTCTCTCTCTCTCTCTTTCTCTCACACCACCCTCCCCTACACTCATAGAGCGTTGAAAGTTTTTCTCCCTTATTCCTCCTCCTCTTGGAGAAAAACGAGACAACTGTGTCAATCAACTTCTTATTCAGGGATCGACAGGATTTTAAATTTTTTTTAATGTTCCGTAGTGATCTGGGACGAGCCGTCATTTGTATTTCTCAACAGCATTTTGGCCCAGCAGCCAGGTCCCACTGGCTGTCGGCCGTGCAGACCCAGTGAGCCTAGCATGCAGGGCTGCTCCTCGCCATATCTGCTGGTCCAGCTCAAGGGGAAAGCAGGGGCAAAGTGCCATTGCCTTCCTCCATTCTCCAGGTAGTTGCCACGTTAAAGAAAACAAAAAGACTGTCCTGGTGGAACCTGCCTTGCCCGAGTGTATTTATCCCTGTCTTATTTTTGATGTGTCTCCTTTTACCTTTTTCCTTAAACTATTATTTTAGGGCTTTTGGCTTGCCCATTCCAGGTGTGTGGCCTCAACGCCCCTCGTTAAAAGCTGGCTCGGCTGTAAAGTGATACTCTAGAGGTCAGCAAAATTTGAAGCGCTTTGGCTACTGAAAGTGAAATTTAGCAGCTGTGAGGTTTGCGTTAGACTGATGCGTTGGGAGAAGGGTTGGAGGGGTCTTTCGGAGGAGGTTGTCCTTTGCAGTTGCTGATCTGGAGAGCTCAGAGCACTCTGATGTCCTGATTGGTGCACAGCCGTGCTTCAGGTGTTGCCGAGCGTTAGGAAGAGTTTTTCTGGACGGGCTGAATTGCGGAGTTAGAGGCTGGCTACCAAAGTCGTCCTTCACCCCTACTCCCCCCTCAACACGCACTTGATCTTTTATAACAGCAATATGGTATACTGAAATACTGTTGTCCCAGCCAAGCAATCGTGGGTGGTTGCTTTTAAACGTCTTTCTACAAACTAGTTTGATAACTTTTTTATCAATGAAATGCAAAAAGAAAAGAAAACCCTACTTTATTTCCTTGTAACGGTTCAGGAAACTTAAAAGTTAATGGTTCCTAGAGCAATCACAACCCTGTCCCCTTGCATGGACTTAAACTTTTGTATTCTAAGCAGCTCTGATGTTTAGAGCAAGTTAAGCAAACCTGGAGAGACATGCCTGCATTGTGTATTGTAGGTGTTTGCACGTGCTTACGTGTTTCATAAACGGAAAAGCATGGGACAGGTAGATAAGTGCAAATATCTTGACATCTTTTGAAGAAGTCTTTTAAAAAATATGCAATACTTTAAGAGTTTTCTCTGGTTCTGATGCCGAGTTGTTCATGATGGAGGGGGAAAATGAACGACAGGTTGCGCAGATTGGGTTTGAGAGAGGACGTTTGGTTGAAGGAGTTCTCTTGACGATGTGTAACATGTACAGTAAGGAAGGATAAAGTTCTGATCCTTAAGGTTATGGGAGGAACAATGAGACATTGAAAAAGGAATACACTTCATCTTGCTTTGGCAAAGCAAGCCGGGCGAGCGGTTAGAGCGTGGGCTTGGCAGGTAAGAGGCTTACCAAGTGAAAATAAACCTTGCCACGCAGTCTGACTGCGCAGTTTTGGGCACGTGGAAACGTCTCCAGCCCTCGCTTTCCCCACCTGCAAATTGGGACTCAGGATCATTTTCCTGCCCTTTTGAAGGGAAGAATTTGGAGAAGGGTGATGTATTCCTGTCTCGCTTTATATGTTTTTCTCATAATTTGATAAGTGAGGGGTCTCACTGTTCCTCCCATGTCTCTCTCAAAAAGGAGACATGGCTCTAATGTTTTTTTTGGGGAGGGGGGACGGGAAGGGATCCTAAGGCATGTCACATGTGCCAGGATCACTTGTAACGGGAGTGTGCTCCTAAGAGAGGAAACTTTGCAGGTGTTCTGAGCTGAGCACCTACAAAGTACAATTTCATTGACCATTTCAGACAGTAAGACTGATATTTCACCTTCATTTTCCTTCTGTCCCTTCTTCCTCCTCTCCTGTCAAGTGCATCGTCACACAGTGAATGATTTTCTAAGTGGCCACCCGAGGGACCAGCCTCATTGGGTTTCCTGTCAAAGGCCAAACCGGATTGTACCAAAACAGTAAGGTTGCCAGAGAGCAGTCGCAGAAGATGAGAGATAAGAGGGTGGCTAAGGTAGGTTTTGTTGCAATCGAGGTGCGGGGAGGAGCGGAGATGTGCAGAGTATGCTGCTTTAGTCATAGCTTTTGAAGTAACCAAAAATCAAAAAGAAAAAAAGTTAAAAACTTTGAAATCCTATCCTGTTCACACTAGAGAGCATCAAAAGTTACTTTTAGTTGCTTAAAAGATTTTTAAGTGTTTTAAAATAGAACTTTTAAAATAATACTACCAAACTATAAAAACATAAAATTATTTATATACATATATTATATATAAATATAGTGGGAAAGTTTCCCTGCTAAGCTTGCTGTGAAGAGAAGGGTGAAGGTGCAGTAACTGCTATACAAGCAACATTTTTCTGAAACAGATGGCAACCGATCCATCAAAGTGTAGTGATGAAGGGCTGACATAAAATGGTGAATGCCTTTATTCGTACGGCATAGCTGTGAGTTTCCTGAGCAGGTTTTTGTTTTACTGTATTGATACTGTGAATGGAAGAGCATCCTAACAGTCCAGGATGCCAGCGGTGCGTCCTGTTTTGCTGATTCACTACTTTCAATTGGCCTGGTGAAAACCATGAAATTGGTCCTTCATATTGTACTAGGCTAGTCTGAAAACAAAGCTTGTGAAAGGTTTTTATTTTTTCCTCTTTTATGTTGGGTTTTTTTGGTTTTTTTTTTTTTTTTTGTTTAGGGGTTGCCAGAGGTTGCCACTGTATAAATTATCATTTCTGATTGCATGCAAAGGAGCCAATATTCTTGCCTGGGCCTCACTGAGGTGAAGTTTATAGCTTGTAGCTAGAGTCAGTATAAGGTATGGTAGTGGGAATCATTTTAATATTATTTCTGTACATTTAATGGATGCGTATGTGTATGTATGTGTGAGAATCATGGTGTCTCTAATGTTTTCTTGAACAGTGCTGAAAGCAGTTTAGGCCCATCTGCACTAGAAGATGGAACCAGTTCAGAGGAATCGTTTATTAAACTTTTCTTTCAGTAGTTGACTTCCTCAGTGCGGATAAGGCCAAGGTTCGAGAAAAAAGGGGTTGGAGGTCATATATGGTATGGAAAAACCTCATGTGAATTTTCCAGCAGTGGTGTAGCTACTTTAGCTACTTGGAGCTGCTTTCCATAACAGAATGATACCATCTTTTGTTGCCTCTCCACTGGCAAACCGTGTAGCTCTATGGTTGCACCAAAGCTGTGGAGAATCAGATGCCAACTTTCCAAGTGCGAATGCTTCTGTGACGGGTTGAGGCACGGCTTTGCATTTCCACGTCTAGCTGCAGCTTTTTCCCCTCTGCCAAAACTGTGATTTCAACTGTGATTTAAGGAGGATGTGAAGAGAACTCTGTCGTATTTTAATACCTCTGTATGTAACATTTCTGTCCGCTTCAGAGTTAGGGCTTACTAACCCATTTGTTTGCTTGCCTCAGGCAACAGGGGGAACACGCTCTGTTTCTGCAGTTTTCTTTCTCGGAAGGGGAACACATTTCTTAGTTCTTTGCTGCGGCAGAGAAACCTTCCAAATGTGAAGTGTTGTGGTTATCTCCTTGAGCCTGCAGAAAGCCCTGGTGCCAAGTCATAGCAGAGTGACGTGACGGTTGCTGTGGCCATTCCCTACTGCTGCCAGGTTCCCTGTGAATAGCTGTGAAAATAACAAGAATCATGTTAATACTGTGCTGCTGCTTTGGGGAAAAGCTAAACCCCTTCCTCTCTGGAGGATGACCGATGTGAATCTGGGAAAGGGAAAAAGCAGAAGGTCTTTTCGCTCTCTTGCGATGGGAGTATGTGAAAGCAAACCGTGCTTCTTATTTCCAGCGTCTAGATAGAGAGGGATGAATGAGGAGGCTTTATGAAATGTGAATATATAACAGGAGGCTGAGAACACACTTAGAGCCGCTTAATAAGATCCAGAGGTGTCAGCCTGGTAAGAGTCAGGGCAGCCGATGCAGATGGGCGATTCCTCACTTGTCCTCCCAGCATTGTCCGGCCATCAGGTTCAGTCCTTTGACTTACCTACATCTTCTCTACAATATTTTCAAGCTGTGATCTCTATAATTTGACTTTCAGAAGTTTGGGTGGCTGAAAGGCAGGAAGAATAGAAAGCATTTTGTGTCTCTGCTGCTGTTTTAAATCCAGCTGAGGTTGGTAGCAACTGACTCTATTCCCATCTGACAGCTATTCAGGGCTGTAATTGCATTTGGAACAAACTACGGTCTTGCTGAAAAGCATAGCAGGGCAGGCTTGGTGGGGAGGGCTTGGAGCCAGGATTTCAGCCCTCTGTGAGACTAAGGTTGAAATAAATTGACAGGACAGATCTCCCTGCTTATCCTGCTCTTGTTTTGTGACAGCTAGGTGACTTTGTTTTCCAGGGCAGGCCCTCCCACGCCTCTACGCAGTAGTAATTTCACTTAAAATTGTGATGCCCAGTTTGGCAAATGATTCTAAGCAATCTGGTCTTCAAGCAGAGTCCTTCTGCCGTCTTTGGGTGATTCAACCCTAATGATGCATTTCCAAGAGCAGAGTTGTAGCTTTTATTTGCTGCTGACTTCATCTCTCCTGCAGAACCCAATGTATAAATAGAAAGACAGCTGAAACGGTGCGATTTATTTGGGTGGAAGGTAGCTTGTGAGGTAGACCAAGTCATGCATCTTTAAAACCAACAAATCCACGTTATTTAAAATTTCTAGAATTCTCCTCTTTGATCCATGACATGCCTGCCAATTTAGCTGTACCAGCATCCAAGTGTTTCTGCAGATTAGTGACACCAAATGCCATTCTTGCTCTTCTGGAAGTATTTTGGGGATGGGAGAAGTCAAGGAGCTGTAATTCAGGAAACTTCTAATTTTTGTCAGGGTTTAGGCTCTGACTTTCCCCTGGCAGCTGAGCCCATAGTCAGGACTGCGGTCAGAAAGTCTGGGGTCTTTCAATGGAGCTGCCACTGACCGCCGGCGTAGCCTCGTCTGGCAATAACGATATTCTCAGAGATGAGCATTACTCCTGCCATGAGGTGAGATCCATGCACAGAGCTTTGATGTCTTCAGTGGAAGGTCCTAAAGAGGAGTTAAGTATCTTTATTTTAATCATTGTCATTCAAAGGATATTTTAATATAAAATACATACATATATGTATGTATGTACATTTATACATATATATATATTTGTAACCAAATAAAAGCTAGAACTATGCAAACGCTACTGGCTGCTGCTTCAAACTAATGTCTACCAGAACATTTTGAAATAGAGTAGATTTGGAGTAGATTTGTTAGGTTTTTTTGGTTTTAAATAAAATGCAGCAGACCAAAGTTTTGCTGCAGTTAGTTTTACTAGAAACTTAGGTTATTCCTAATCTGGAACCCACTCAAGTGGGTTGTAAAATTATCTGAAGAGTCCTACCATCTCTAAAATATTTCCATCTGCCTTGGTATTATTGCTGAAAGGCTTTCTTTTGCGAAACATAGGAAAACACAGAGGCTGGGACTAGGAGAGACTGAATGTGATGTTTGGGATGATAGAAGAGAAGTAGAATCAAGAAAGGACCAGGAGCATTTTCTTTCGGATGTAGGATTGAGATGGCTTCAAAGAATCTTCCTACTTGTGAAAATGTCCGTCGCTGAGACGGAGGCAGTGATTAAAGCATCACCAGACTGAATTCTGGTCCTTGGTGGAGGTATTGGAAATCTTCCTGCTGAATCTGATGGTACCGGAGTTTAGTCTGCTGGGAGAAATTTCACATGGTTTCTACTGTTTCTTTGTGTCAGATCCGATCTTTGCTTTTAGGATTAACTACAGTATATCCAACTGCAATCTTCAGTGACCTTTGACTTTTTATTCCTGGGGACTGTAGAAAATTCAGGTTTCCTATAACATTATCCTCATCCCAACTGTGAACAAGTTACTACTGCTTCTTATAATTTATTGTCTTTCTGTTCCTGAACGTCTGTGTGATCCAGCTGTTCACCAGCACCACCTTCCAGTGCTTCATTAGCTTTTATGCACAGGGAATTGTTGCAATGGATAAGTTGACCATGCTAGTTGGAAGAGTAGAAGCCTTTGGAGAATGACTTTTGCTTCCTCTAGCTGTCATTAGAGAGTGCACACACACATACCTGTATATACATATATATGTATACATATATAAAGTGTTTCAATATAAACTCATTTAGCATTATTCTTATTTAATTTATATTTTAATCCAGTTGTAAACCAAAGTATTACAGCTTGTGAAATGATGTGTCTCGGAAATAGGAGGAACCTTTTTAGATGGTAGCTCTGAAAGATCTTTGCTGACAAAAATGCGGATATGAATAAGACTTAAGAACTTGTGCTGGTGAATCCTAGAGATTTGCAGCCTTGGAAGGATTTAAGACTTACTTGCTGGGTAAAGTTTGACGGTGGGGAGGCCAATGATGTGGGTTACTGTTTTAAAATACTGTTGGTTTGTTGTTTGTTTGTTTGGTTTTTTCTCATTCAGTATAACTTGGTATTGGAGGAATTGCTACAAGAGCAGCATGGCGGGGCGTCTGATGGAGATGAGGCGCATGGTTAAAGCTAAGAGGGCGATGTCAGGTAGCGCTGTTTGTTTCTGGTGTCTTCTGTTCACAGACCTAGATTGAGGTGTGCTGTGTTCAGCCCTGGTCATCTCGGTACCGCCTTGTGGAACAGACCCTGCAGGGAGCTGGTCGATTGATGATTTGAATGAGTGCTTTAAATGCGTGACTCAGCAGCATTTCTGCTGCTGGGCTTTTCCAGCAAAATCACTTTGGAGTCTCTGCCACCCGGCTGTGCCTGCTGGTCACAAAACCCCGGGCTTCTGCCCTGCCTCTTGAATTGGGATGCTTTAAGGAAGCACGAGGACATGCCTACTAGGATGCCTTGAGGAAATCCCCTGCAAGGGAAAATGAGGCAGGAATTTAGGCGTGGGTTTGCTGTATATGCTGTAACATGGATCTAAAGTGATTCCATATGGTCCCCTTCCTGACCCCTTCCTTGTAAATGCAGGGTTTGGATGAATTTTTGTAAACACGCGTAGAAAAGACAGGACAAGCTGTCTCAGTGCTGGCGCAAAAGGCCACAAAAACAACTGCTAATGTATTTAGTGTCTAATTTACAGTTTTGGAAAACAGGCTTTTGCTATTTACTGATGTCTAGGGGTGCTTTTTTTTTTAAGTAACCTCTGTGGAGGTGCATGTTCTGCTGTCACTGATGGAAAGAAGAAATTAGTTCAAAGATAAAATCTTGCTGATTCTTCTGTGCCAGGGAGTAATTACCTTTCCAAGGAATTAGCAGACTCTGAGAACAAATTCACCTCTAACAATCTCCCACAGGCTTGGTGGTGGCTGTGCTTCCCCTGGCTCTTCTGCTCAGCCCGCACGCTAGAGTCTCTTTTTATAGGTTTCCCTGAGTCCCTTATATTGAACACAGTGATGGTTCACCTACCTTTGTTGATCAAGTAAGTTCATTTAATACTCCCCAGCAGGATTACTGCATACTTGCAGCTCATGCTGTATCAAGCACTCTGCCAGCTACATGCAGTACAATTTTTAGCTACTAGATCTGGCAAATATAAAAAGACTGTAAGTTAATCTATTTCTAATTGTAGTCACCAGGTACTGTGGGTTGAGTACAAGACCTCTTCTGTGCCACGTGCTGTACCAGTGCGCAGGAATATCATCCATCACATCAAATTCCCTTTGATTGAGGCATCCTCAGTACGAAGGTGCTTCTTAGGGCAGCAACAGATCCCGTCTGGCTGCTGTGTCAAATAGCAGTTGCTCTGATAAACCAGGCAAAAGAAAAAGAGAAAGGAGGCTCAGGAGAAGAGGTACCTTAGACCAAGAACTGGCTGCTAATTGGGTAGAAAAGAGTTATTTGATGTGAGACAGTGGTCTGTATGTGGAATTCCTGTCATTTTTATTCAAATAACTTTCAATAACATATCAATTTTTTTTTTCCACCAAAAATTTCCCAAGTTGATTATTAAGTAGTGATAGTGTCAGTATGCTGCATCCAGTGACTCCTTGGTGTTTAGTGGGTTGGTGATGATATGTAAGCCGGAGGCTTTGGGTGAGGGGGTTGTGAATGCATGCTGCTGGCTGTCTTTCCCTATAATCATTCTGATGGCTTTGGGACATGGACCAAAAATGCTTCTTTTTGTTTTAAAGCTTTAATTCTTTTCATGGAAATGTTGAAAAATCTTAGCTCTCTCTCCAACTATTTTTATGTTCTGTTTAGTTAAATTCTCATCCGGCATCAGTTTGTGGTCTAAGAACAATTTCTACAACACCCCCGGCTTGGACTTTGTAGAACTTTGTAGATGACAGAGGTTTAAAACCTGTGGCTGCAGGAGGTGGTGTTTATAACATGGTTCTTATGCTGCCAGAGAGGTAGTGTCAGCAGGAGGGACAAAGAAGGGTCTTTGCAGGAAGCCGGTCTGTGTCGCAGTGTGGATCCAGTCACTGCTTGCTGGGGTCTTCAAGGTTAGAGGTACAGATGGGATTTACTTCAGAGATTTTCCTCGCGGTTTCCCATTGCCTGAGTGTTTCAGCTCCCCGCTTTGGGAACAAACAACAGACTCTGCTGCCTTCAGCATCAGGAACGCTGCCAGCGTTGAGGCTGTGCATAGGGAGCCTGTGGGGAAATCTCAGGAGGGTAATTGTGCACCTTCAGAACAAAAAAAGTCGGACTTGTCAAAAGCTTTTGCAAATGAGGAGTTAAACCTGCTTTCAGCAGGGTGGTGGAGTAGGCCTGGGGGTTTTGGCTGTTAACATGTGTTCAGACCCTTGTTTTTGCAGGGTGAGATGCGCCATTTCAGAAATCTGGGCAAGAAAAAGTGGTAGCGTTTGAACCCCGTGTTCTCATTCCAGGTTTCAACCGAGAACTGCACCAGGTAGGTTGATGCCATCGATGGGGTGGAGGGGGAGTTGTGCAGCATTATGTTACGTGGCTGGGAAAGCGTATGTGCTGCATTGGGAGGTGCTGGATGCCAGAGATGCCCCAGGTAAATGAGCACCTGTTGAGACCAATGGGATGTTGAAGTGTTCCCAAAAAGTGGTCTGAGCTGTGCTGGTCAAGCTTGCAAGGTAGTAGTTTTCTGATGAGCTGGTGATTAGTGTTGGGAGAGGAGTGGGACACATTTCACCGTAAGCTCCTTGCAGAGTGCTTCTGCAAAGCCACAGGGCTGTGTCGTACCAGCACAGCCCTGGATGAGCTCCCCCTGCTCATCCCCTACTGCTGCACGCAGCATCAGTGAAGCAGGCCAAGCTGAAACTGTCTCCCTGGAAATAAGAGGGCATATCCCTGCAGAACATGGCGCAGGAAGGGAGGGAAAGTGCTGTGGGATTTGTGCCCCAGCTAGAGCCTTTTAGCCCTGCGGACAGAGAACTCAAGATCTGTTGCCTGTCACCAAGGGAAGGTACTCAGATGGGTGTTTTTCTTCTTTGCTAGAGGGAAGCTATCATGTCTGCTGGAAAAAAAACCTGCATGTGGGGCCTGGGGTAATTCTTGCTAGGAAACCAGTTATATTACCAGTTATATTCCAGCAGCAGAATAATTAACAAAATACTTCTTTTCTTTAAAAAATATAGTGTTAATTCTAATCTGGTGATGGTGACCTGCTTACGTCATCTAGTGTGTGATTCACATCACACCTCTTACAAAGCTGTTTTTATTTCCCCACCTTAGAAGTGGTGGCAAATCTCCCTACAGTGCAGACTTGTTGCAGACTGTAAATGGGAAGAGGTCCTTTCCCTGTGTGCTGCTGAGCGCTGTAAAGGATTCAGCCCTCAAAGCGGTTGAAAACAGCAGCACTTCAGCCATGCAGATAGTTTGCCTACATTAGCCAGAGTTTCTTTAGGTAGCCAGGGACACGCCATCTGGTTCTTTCTAGCCTGAGCCATTTGTTGTAGCAGGGAAGAGATATGCAAAGTGCAAACAGAAATAGCGAGGAATGGAGGTTGGCTTAGCAGGGAGGAGGGAGACATCCAAAATTGAAGACAGCTCATGTGTTTTCAGCACTGGCTGGGGCTGTTGGCACTGGAAACCAACAGGAGGTGTTGGGTTTCTACCCAACAGGTGAAACAACAGCAAAGTGTCACTGTGTGTCTAACACGTTGTAGATGCTGTGGGCAGGGAAATGCCAGTTTTAGAACCTGCATGTATTAGGAGCATGCAGGAAACCTTGCTGTCTTGGGAAACAGGCGTGCAAAGATGCCTATACCCTGTCCTACAACGTTAGAGCTGAGCATCACCAGTGTTTTCCATCCTGGAGCCGTGAATGGTAACGAAGGAAAATGAGTTAGTCCCTAGTGGAGGCAAATTTGCTGTGCAGATTTCAGAAATGCCCTTGGAAGGAACTGAAGGGTGGCAAGTGAAGGCTGGAAATGGATAGCACCAGACAGATTTCAAAGTGCCATTTTCTGAACGTTAGGTTTTCTAGCATGTGTTTAAGCTGTTGAAGACTGAAGTTTGCTTTCGTTTCAGTACTCTCTCCTTTATCTATGTCATTTCTTCTATTTAAGCTCAGCAGCCAAGGGCAGGGTGCAGAGAAGATGGAGCCAAACTCTTCTTAGAGGTGCACAGTGGAGGAAGGAGCAGCAGTAGACAGAAGTTTATACAAGGGAGATTCAGGTTAGGTATTACAAGACATTTTTTCACCATGAGTATAGCCAAATAGTATTGGAACAGGTTGTCCAGAGAAGCTGTGAAGATTGGAGATACGCCAAACTTGAGCAGGCAAGACCCTGAGTGACCTGCTGGAAGTTAGCCCTGCTTTGAAGGAGGAGGCAGGGCTGGGACCCAAAGGCCTCCTTCCCGCCCTCCCTTATTTTGAGCTTCTCTGTCACTGCCCTGGAGTATAAAATAGTGCCCCAGCACACACTGCACTGCATAATACAAAACAAGGGGTAGAGAGTTTTATCCTACCAGTGCATTTCAAGTTACCATTTTTTTCATTTTCATCTGTTTCCAGTTTATGGAGAAGTCCAGCTGCCTCCCCATGTGTGAGCGCAGCCTCCAGGTTCCTGTTTCCATTAGACTATGCCAAGCTGTATTTTTGTTACCTTATTTTTAGTATTATCATGTAAAAATGGGCAGCTTTAACGGGCTTCCTAGTTCATATCAGTTAAGCTTTTGAAACATATTCAGGTATCTTTTAAATACTGCTGTGTAAGGTCCTTGTTTAATCTGACATATTCTGATTTATTATTTACTGCAGCTATCTAAGGCAGTACTTAAAAAAAACACATTAGTGCATTAATTTTTTGCAGACTGTCAGCTATGTTAAACCTCCAGCTTTACTTAGTTTTTGTCAATGTACTTAATCCCCTTCACCCTCAGATCTGTGGTTAAATGTCTTCATTATTTTTATATTGTAGTGAAGCTTATTTATTTAAACCTTCCCGTTATCTTTGCAGTCAGACCCAGTACCATTGGCTATGAAACTGTGAAACTAATTAGAAATGAAAAATGAAGCTAGATTGGTTAGTTTTACTACTGGTTGTAAAATACAGAAAGTAGCAGCATAAAAGGAGAAAAGTACAATTGAAATTACTCAGTCTGGGGCGGGGGGAGAAATCACAAAACTACGGCTGAGAAACTTCTTGGAAATTAGTTTTAAACTGATGATGTTACTTCACTGGTTCCCCATTTGGTCAAGTTTAAAAGCTGTGTCTTGAGGCGGAGAGGTGTGTTTGGGGTCCATTTGTTCATCTATTTGTGTAGGGCATTGGTTCGATAGGGGAGTTTGTGCTCCCATGATGCTATTTTCTTAGAGTTTACATGTCTAAGGAAACTCTATGGATTACTGTGAAGCTTTTATTTAATACTTCGTTGTATGTAAATTGGTAACTGAACACAACTCTTGGCTTAAAGAGGTGAGGGCTAGTGGAGAGCAGGAAGGTGCCATTGTGTTGCAGAGACTGGCAGCTGTGGGTTACACTAACAAAAGGTCGACAGTGCAATTCTCCCAATGACAGCTTTGATTTTGGCAAGAGGTGTGAAGCCTCGTCACCCCTGCGGCTGTCCCCTGCCTCAAGGTCAATTAGTCCTAAGTTTGCTCTGTAAAAACACAGGGATGGGGTTTTGTTCGCACAGGCTGTCATCGATGCATGTGTTTGCAGGCTGAGGGCAAACTGAATCTCTGATGGAGATTCAGGCAATGATGATGTACGTGGTGCACAGGTGCTTTTCTCCAGTGTTAGAAGGTTTCCAAAGCCAGGGTTATGCTGTTGGGGGAGGCAGCCGGTCTGGATTGCAGGTGAATTTGGGATGAAGAGTAGAATTTTGTTATACCCTTTGCTTAAGACTAATTCATTTTGGCTCCCCTGAGGTTCTTGCCTGGGCAGAAAGCTGATGTGCAACAGCTTCTAGGGCTCCATTGTCACAGGGCAAGTGACTGTGACAAGGGATTTGAAGTGAAAGGGGAGTGTTGTCACTCAGATAATGCATGTTTCTTTTGTGTTCGTGTATGTAAAATTGCTGACAGTTAAGACAGGCCAAGGGGTGCAAGAGTAATCCTTCTTGGTGGCAAAACAGGGACTTTTCTGAATAAGCTCTTTAAAAAGCTGAGTTAGGAAGAGAATAATATGCAGCTGTATGTTCTTGCGGTAACATATTCCTCACTTTGTGCCCCACGCTTATAGGGAGGGTTAGCGAAGGACAAGAGAAGACTGTATCAGAGGTTAGCTCACAGAAACGAAAGCAAGCCATTCAAAGTACTGCTTTTGTCTGAAAAGGGAAGGGAACAGATGCGTTTTTCCCCTAAGCCTCTGGTATCTTAAACACTAGCAGAAGCTCCCACGAGCTGTGCCCCAGTTGTCCCCGAAGCTGCCCTCTGCCCCCTCCTTTCCCTAGTGTCACCCCCATATTGCCTGTACAACACTGTGAATATGACACCGGTAGCTCTTTTTAACGTTTCCATTAAAACTGCTCAGAGCATGAAACGCTGTCCTACGCTGTCACGCGGTGACGTTGTAGCAGACAAGCTGTGACTGAGAGCCCTGTTCAGCTGAACAATAACCCCCAAACAGGGACACCGATGATTGAGCACTTCCTTGCAGAGCAGTGGAAGAGTTATTGTAACAAGAGTTAATAATGTAAGTGGCTTTGTATAGCAACTTGCTAATCAAATTTGATTTCGTAATGAACTAAACTGACAATCAATTTCTAAAATATAAAAGCCTCTTAGAGGGAATAGTCAAGTATGTCTTCAACAGAAAGATTTAACTGGGATAACTTTTAATAAAGAGCACAGGTTTTTTTTCCTTTTCTTTTTTTTTTTTGAGCAATCACTCCAGAAATTGAGTTGCGTTAAGCAGCAGAAGATTCACAGGACAGTAACTACCTCTCTCTCTTGGAGTGCTGAGGTTACCACACTACACACTCTATCAGCAAAGCTTTCACTTAAAACAGATTTGTTTTCCTTACCTCTGTGTTTCACAAATGCAGGTCTGCTCTGTAAAGTGACTCTATGAAAATGGCATCTGGCAGGAACAGGGGGAAGCCTTTCGGGGTCCATCGTCCCTCTTGGCTGCCAGTTTCTTGCTGTGACCCTTGCAGGTTCGCTCTGGGGCTGTGACAGTTCAGGGTGGATTCGTTACTTTGCATGTTCTGCCTAATAGCGAACTGTCCCACCAGCCAAAGGCTGCTGCCAGAGCTGCAAGACTGAGGGCTCAGCTTCCTGCACTGGGAAATTAGTTAATGGTGTGGAAGGTAAGAGGAGAATCCATCTCCCCCCTGCCTCCAAGGGAGCAGGCAGCAGTAAAAAAGCAATAAAATAAAATAAAAAAAACAAAACACTTTTATATGTTGGTGTTAGTCAGCAGATCTGACTCTGCAAATTTATATATATATATATACACACAGACACATACAGAGAGCAGATCTCTCATGTGAAAAGGTGCCATTTTTTTTTCTAAACAGAGTCCCTTTNTTTACTGAAGAAATGCACTTTAAATCGTAAGATGAGTACGGCTGTTGCTGGCTTTTGACACAGCTGTACAGGGTAGGTGGCTTCTTGTGAGCCAGTGCCGAGGAGGGAGCGATGTTGCCGGACCCTCGGCTGCCATGGGCAGCCCGAAAACTACCGCAGCTCTACCTCCCGCTCCCGCAGCCCTCCCGGCCTGGCGCTGCCCCTGCCGACACTACAGACAGGAGTTTCCACCGCAACCGCAAACCTGGGTGCAGCTCAGCCGTGCTGTAGCACTAACAGGACTGGCATGCGTTGGCCTGTTAGAATACTTTTGTAATCGGTCAAGAAAAACCCACCCTTGCCTGTAAAGAATATTTAAACTCCATTTTTAATAGGTCAGAAGTTACACCCAGTTACAACACAGCAGATGGCCCATCCGCATGCACAGGGCTGAGCTAAGTTGAACAAGCAAAGCCACGACAAAGTTGTTACTGGGGTTGTGGTTTCTTTTTTTTTCCATAATGTGCATATGGAGCCCTAATCAGTTCAGTATTTTATTTTATTTTTTAAATCCAAGTTTGTCTGTCCCACATTGATTCTGCTCTGAGCTGGTTTGCAGAGTAACCATTTGTAAGAAAAATTGTGCTGTCGCCTTCAACTGTTGAACCATAAATCCAACTTTTTAGGACAGGTGTCCTAACACTCAAGACTTACTTTCACAGTTAAGAAATTTCCTGCTGTACTAATTATTCTTTTTTATTATTATTATTAATTTTATTTTTGGTTGCAATCCTTATTTCAAGAAAAAAAGAGTCAGTGTTCCCACTAGTCTGCAGTAGGTTGAAATGTGAGCCTGCTGTGTGTAACTTGTGGATATCAGACTGTTTTTAAATGATTTTTACAAGCTGTTCCCACACTGGTCCTCCACCATCGCTTTCCTTTTCCTCTTCCAGTCAGAGCTGGCAGAGAGAAGCTCTTTGGAGGGGCCGCCAGCTCTGTGGCCGATGGTATACAGGGATGGCCAGCGCTGCTGGAGGGGAGGCAGGCAAGGGTGGTGAGAGAACCAGAGTTGGGGAAGGGGGAAATAAAACAAAGGTAGAGGGGACTGTACAATTGCATTGAAAGCAGTTTAGCAAAAAGAGCGCTCTCGTTGGACAGCTTTAAGAACAATGTGAATGAAAACTTAGCAACTTGGGTAGGAATCTTTGAAAATTCTATAAATGTATACTTGAAATTCTGTTTGTATTAAAAAAAAAAAACAAATTGCATTTTCTTCTTTCTTTTAACACTGTGTAAAAGAACATTATGCATGTGAGTGGTTTGAGAATTAAATGGTTTAATACTCAGAGCCTCGTCTGTGTCTTGTAGCTGCCTGGTTTGATCTGACATTGATTTTCTCTTTGTTGCTACAGCGCTTCAGGCAGCTCTGCACTGCCCCAAGCTTGGCCACATGGGAAAGGCTGGGCTGTGCCAGGCTGCTTTTCCTGGCACCTTAGATGACTTCTGTGTTGGTTTTTTTTTTGTATGAACTTTGTCTCATTGCTTCTGCAGGCTCAGCGCTTTTCAGTCTCACCAGGTGGAGAAAGCACTGTGCTCTCCCTGCCAGCCAAGCACCTGATTCCTGCTGCAGCAGGAGGGCTTTCCAGGCTGCCGATGGTTCAGTGCCATGCAAGGGAGAGCCAGGTGTTGCCTCAAGCCCTCCTCTTTCACCAGCCTCCACCTCCATAGCCCAGAGCACAACCACAAATGCAGAGGTCACAGGAGGAGATTGTATGTTTCTGGAGCTGCACAATGAGGAAAGGAAGCAGAAGATAAGATCCAGCAAGAAAAGACACAGCGGTAACTGCCAAAGTACAACAGGCAGAGAAAGAGCTGCTTTCTGAATTCTTAGTTATTTCCAAAATGCTCCCCGTTTTCTTCCAGGACCCCAGCGTCTGCATTAAACAAACTCTTTCCGAGGTATTACTCCAGGCAAGCACGTCAGTACAAAAAGGATAAGTGCTTTACAGGTCTCTTAAGCATGTAGGGGGCTGATCACTGCAGCTCCGTGATACAGCAGAGGAGGTGACTCTCCATGTCCAAACAACACACCTCTTGCAACACAAACACAGATGCTCAAACCTTCCTGCTGGACAACTAGAACCTTCTTACTTCCAAAGCTAGAGATGTTCCCAGATACCTGCAGAGATGTTTGGTCATGTCTGGAAACATCTTTTCATACCAGTTCTTCCACAGAGTGGCACATCTAATTTAACTCCCTCAGTGCTTGGCTTGCTGTGGCAATTGCTGCTGAGAGGAAGCCTTTATAAAGGCAAATGTTTACTGGTCCTACAAAATCCAG
Organism: Anarhynchus alexandrinus; assembly: GCA_008711295.1. Lineage (NCBI taxonomy): Eukaryota > Metazoa > Chordata > Aves > Charadriiformes > Charadriidae > Anarhynchus > Anarhynchus alexandrinus. The sequence continues at coordinate 2,211,456 of VUYV01000113.1, forward strand.
ACTAAATTGCACACTGGGGAGTGCCACGTACTGGTGTTTTAGTAGCTGTCTGCACACAACACTTCTGCAACGTATACTGGTGACAGGACAGGACCGTGCTTTCACTGCCCTTTTTGTTTTAAACAGCTGCCCTAAATGCAGAGAGCTTATAGGTCATGTTTAAAGGGAGGGCAGGGACAGATGACATTACAGTGGGGATCTGCTACAGGCCACCCGATCAGGAAGACCAAGTGGACAAAGCCCTCTATAGATACATTGGAGCAGCCTCACCTTCGCAAGCCCTGGTCCTCATGGGGGACTTCAACCACCCTGATATCTGTTGGCAGGACAGCACAGCAGGGTATAAGCAATCCAGGAGGTTCCTGGAATACATTGATGATAACTTCCTTCTCTAAGTGATAGAGGAGCCAAAGAGAGAGGTGCTATGCTGGACCTTGTTCTCACCAACTAGGAGGGGCTGGTGAGGAATGTGAAGCTCAAGAGCAGCCTTGGCTGCAGTGACCATGAAATGGTGGAGTTCAAGATCCTTAGGGCAGCGAGGAGGGTGCAGAGCAAGCTCGCTACCCTGGACTTCAGGAGAGCAGACTTTGGCCTCTTCAGGAATATGCTGGGTAAAGTACCATGGGATAAAGCCCTGGAGGAAAGAGGGGGAAGAGGGGCTGGTTAATATTCAAGGCTCACCTCCTCTGAGCTCAGGAGTGATGCATCCCAACAAAGAGGAAGTCGGGCAAAAACACCAGGAGGCCTGCATGGATGAACAAGGAGCTTCTGGGCAAACCCAAACACAAAAAGGAAGCCTACAGAGGGTAGAAACAAGGACAGGTAGCCTGGGAGGAATACAGAGAAATTGTCCAAGCAGCCGGGGATCAGGTTAAGAAAGCTAAAGCCCAGACAGAATTAAATCTGGCCAGGGAGATCAAGGACAACAAGAAAAGCTTCTACAGGTACATTAGTGATAAAAGGAAGACTAGGGAAAATGTGGGCCCTCTCTGGAAGGAAACGGGAGACCTGGTCACCCAGTATATGGACAAGGCTGAGGTACTCAACAACTTTTTTGCCTCAGTCTTCACCGGCAAGTGCTCCAGCTACACCACCCAAGTCAGAGAAGGCAAAGGCAGGGACTGTGAGAATGAAGAACCACCCACTGCAGGAGAAGACCATGTTCAAGAGTATCTCAGGAACCTTAAGGTGCATCCGTGAGACCTGATGAGATGCATCCTGAGGGAACTGGCGGATGAAGTTTGCTAAGCCACTGTCCATCATATTTGAGAAATCGTGGCAGTCCAGTGAAGTTCCCAATGACTGGAAAAGGGGAAACACAACACCCATTTTTAAAAAGGGAAAAAAGGAAGAGCTGGGTAACTACAGGCCAGTCAGGCTCACCTCTGTGCCCAGCAAGATCGTGGAGCAGATCCTCCTGGAAACTATTCTAAGGCACATGGAAAATAAGGAGGTGACTGGTGACAGCCAACATGGCTTCACTAAGGGCAAATTGTGCCTGACGAATTTGGTGGCCTTCTACGATGGGGTTACAGCGTTGGTGGATAAGGGAAGAGCAACTGACATCATCTACCCAGACTTGTGCAAAGCATTTGACACTGTCTGCACGACATCCTGGTCTCTAAATTGGAGAGACCTGGATTTGATGGACAGACCACTCAGTGGATAAGGAATTGGCTAGATGGTCTCACTCAAAGAGCTGCAGTCAATGGCTCGATGTCAAAGTGGAGACCAGTGGTGAGTGATGTTCCTCAGTGGTTCGTATTGGGACCGGTGCTGTTTAACAACTTTGTTGGAGACATGGATGTTGGGATTGAGTGCACCCTCAGCAAGTTTACTGGCAACACCAAGCTGTGTGGTACAGTTGACACACTGGAGGGGAGGGATGCCATCCAGAGGGACCTGGACAGGCTGGAGAGATGGGCCTGTGCAAATCTCATGAAGTTCAACAAGGCCAACTGCAAGGTCCTGCACATGGGTTGAGGCAATCCCAAGCACAAATGCAGGCTGGGTGGAGAATGGATTGAGAGCAGCCCTGAGGAGAAGGACTTGGGGGTGTTGGTTGATGAGAAGCTCAACATGAACCAGCAATGTCTGCTCTCAGCGCAGAAAGCCAACCATATCCTGGGCTGCGTCAAAAGAAACGTGGCCAGCAGGTCGAGGGAGGCGATTCTGCCCCTCTACTCTGCTCTGGTGAGACCCCACCTGGAGTACTGAGTCCAGCTCTGGGGCTCCCAGCATAAGAAGGACATGGACCTGTTGGAGCAAGTCCAAAGGAGGGCCACAAACATGATCAGAGGGCTGGAGCACCTCTCCTGTGAGGACAGGCTGAGAGAGTTGTGGTAGTTCAGCATGGAGAAGGCTCCAGGGTAAACCTTATAGCAGCCTTTCAGTATCTAAAGGGGGCCTACAGGAAAGATGGGGAGGGACCTTTTATCAGGTAGTGTAGTGATAGGACAAGGGGTAACAGTTTTAATCTGGAATAGGGTAGATTTAGATCAGATATTTAGGAAGAAATTCTTTACTGTGAGGGTGGTGAGGCAGTGGAACAGGTTGCCCAGGGAAGTTTTGGATGCCCCATCCCTGGAATTGTTCAGGGCCAGGTTGGATGGGCAACATGGTCTAGTGGGAGTTGCCCCTGCTCGTGGCAGGGGGGTTGGAACTAGATGATCTTTAAACTTCAAACTCTTAACGATTCTATGATTTTATGATTCTATGAAATCTTAGAGGAAATCTCACCATGTATTCTTCTGCATCTTGAAGACAACCCTGTCAGAGGTCCTACAGCAGTATGGCCACCTTGGGTGGACCAGAGGACAGATCACACATGTAGCATAGTAGCAGGCCAGGACACCTCAGCTCTAGGAGTAAACTTGCAGGTGAAATAACAGATTTTTAATGGAGTTATGGATGTTGGTTTTCTTACCAGGGCATTGTGATGGTTCATAGACAGCCCCACTTTTAGCATGGAGCTAGTTTAAAGGTTACTGCTCAAAAAGACAGATTCACAGCCTTGGCGACGCAAGGCTTTCACTAGTGACTGCTCAGCACGTGGACACACCAGAGCTGTTGGCAAGTAGGGGCTCCGGTGTTTGGCAGCTCTTCCACCTACCAGCTGTTCCACGCAGAGCTGTGTAAAGACATTTCTGGCCCAGCCAGCACGACGTGCCATTTGGCTGCTGCTGTTCCACTGACCTCTCCAGCGTGGGGTTGTTCTGCTGGGACTGGGGCGTGCAGGGAAGGGCCTGTTTGTTGAAAAAGGAAAGTTTAAATAAGTCTTGGAAGTGACTTAGTGAAAACTGTCCATTCAGAGATCAGTTTGTTACGTACAGATCTATAGGTTTTTAATGTACCAGGGGATCAGAGTTACAGTTTGAGGCCTGAAAGGGAGGAGGGTTGGATATAAGTATGACAGCAATGCTGGACTCAGGTTTAGGTGCCACAAAAATTCTGGTGCCAGAAAAAATTCAGCTTCCCTTGGAACGACGGATGGAGCAGGTGAGGTGCCCTCTGCCCAGTTTTACGCAGCAAGGAGGAGCGGTAACAGCCCAGCTGGACACAGCCCCTCCCTGCAGCTTGCACCAAACAGTAAGACCAACCACCCCAGGAGCAGCCTGGGCTTTGCGGCAATACCCTACTGCCCCCTTTCCAGAGGCAGAAAAGGGAGAAGCAAGGCCCTGAGAGCCCCTTTAGGAGCAAGGATCGGCTATTCTGCCCATGAAGATAATGGTGTTGAGGGCAGCTTCCCGGATGAAAAGCAGGAAGGGCCTGTTGGCATTGAAGATTTTTCTGTTCATGGGGAAGGAACGGCCGGAGACGGTGACAGCTGTAGCAGCTGATGCCTCGCTGCCTTCTTCATTCACCTACCAACCAAAAGAGAAGATGGGATTAAAATATGGGCATTACGCAGTATGTAGAGGGCTTGGCCTCCTTCTCCATGGAAGGTGAGTGCCAAGCTCCCACCTCCCCTCAGAGTCCCAGATCGCTGAGGAAGTGAACACCATGGGTTTAGAGCTGGGTTTGGTTTTTTTCTTTTTTCCAATGCTTCATGTTTTTAAAAACAAAGAGGAAGACACCCCTGGGACAAAACAAGGCTTACCTCAAGGAAGGCTTTGTGGAAAGCCTCAGATACGTACAGGTCTGTACGGCCCTCAGCAATGATACCTGAAATACAAAATGGAGAAAGTTAAAACATTAAAACTATGTTTTTAGACAGCAGCTCAAGAGAGAACACACTTCCATCCTTCGTGGCCTGTGTTCAAGCAGAAGGTGTTATCTGCCCTAAAACAAAATTATCCTCCGTGAACTGCAGTTGATTGCTTAACTCCCATGTCCTTAGCACAGAGCACAGCTGTGTGTCCATGATGGGACTTGACCGGAGTCCATCACTGACTGCAGCAACATCTAAGTGCTTTCATGTTCTCGTTCCTCACGTGCTGCTGCACTTACTGCCCTAGTGCCTGTGAAAGTAAGTCTTGAGTTACCCCCCGCCTCCACCCTGCACCACCCTGTCTCCACATCTGACCTGGGAGTCTGGCATTTTCTGGACTGAAGATATCTTCCAGCCCCATTTTTCTCAGCTTTTCCTTGACACTGAAGCTGTCCTCAACGCGGAAGCGAGGGAGGTAGACGAAGAGAGAGACCTCCCTCATGGAGTCTATCCAGTCCTGCAGCTTCTGTGATGTCAGGTCTCGCTCCACCTCCACCAGCGGTGTCCCAGCATTGGGCAGAACCAGCACCATCGTGATATCATCCCCTTTGTAAGGCAGCTCCAGCACTTGAACTTTGTCCTGAGGGATGGATACGTAGTGGAATTTGGACTCTTGGTACATAACTGGGACTTTGCAGGTCTCGCCATTGGCTTTATGAAATAAATCCAGTTTTGTGTTTGGAGCTGGGAACTGCGATTTCCAGTGCCCCTAGAAGGGAGATGGGGAGGACAGAGACAAACATGAACATTGTGTTTTCCCCCAGCGAAATGGGCTGCTCTCCCAGTTTTGTTAGTCATACCTTAAAGTAAATGGTGTTGACCAGGACCAAGACCGTGAGATCATCAATACCTCTTTCTGGAATCACTTCTGTAATGCGCTTCTCTGTCTTATTAGCCACCCACTCGTTAATGATCTTCCTGGAAAGTTCTGGCTTCTCCTAAAGGAAGAGACCACAAAAGGTTAAGTCAAGGTTTTTAAACACCTCTTTGTATCCCTTCTGCAGGAGACAAACTAACAAGGTATGTGCTCAGGGAGGACACTGCTCCCAGCGTAGTGCTGCAGCATGACTGTGGTTAAGGTGAGCTGGGACAGGAGGAGCTGCATCCCATACTCCCTCCTGCCTTCACTGATGTCCCATGCACCCAGAGTGGGGCACTCCCCGTGGGCTGCAGACAAAGCAGGAAGAGAGGGGTAGGGAAAAAACAAACAAAAAAAGAAAAATTCTGAATAGTTCAAACTCACTTTGAAGTTCAAGGGCCAGAGTTTCGCTCCATAAACTATTTCACTAATGTTCTGGTAAGTCTCATTGAAGACCAAAGATTTCTCCCCGAAGAGGCGGTTGGCCGATACCAGCTCTGATGATTTATTGGCCTTCTTGTAAAGCCGGCAGTTCAGCTTAGCAAAGAAGAAGTGGATCTGATCAGATGTCTTCTCTGAAATGGTGTCAAATCGAAAGACCTGGAGGAACCAAACAGTGAGAAGGAATCCATAAGCAGGCTCTTGTGTTCCCGCAGCTCCCAGGCCCCACAGCAAGTGGTGATAGAGCCTTTGCCTGCTGTTCCACAGCCTAAATCATGGAGCAGAGAAATTTGCAGGCCCTCAGAGCTTCACCCTCTTATGTTTCATTTGGAACACAAATCTACGTAAAAGCAACACGTCACCAGCCCGAGTCCCTGTTTTGGAGTCCAAAATGGAGGATTAGTACACAGAGGTACCGCTCCTCTTTCTAACTCTGGCCTCCTTGCTCTCCATACTCTGCCTTTGACTGGTCCCAGATTCTGACTGTCTTTAACCCAGCATCTTACCCAAGAGAAGACTCCAGCTCTTGCTCACTGAAGTTCCTTCCCTAGAGCTATTGGCAAGGCACCTGCCGGGATCTGCCTCTCTCCGCCTCTGTTCCCCACACACTTTCATTGCCAGAGCTGTTAGGAGAAGATGCATCATTTTGTACAGGTTTATCTCAAACATGGGCATGACTAAGCTAGACCTTTTAGGTGGTTGTGCAGAAGACACACGAAGGTCTCGGAGGTGTTTTTCTCTGTGCATTCTGACCTCTGTTGGGGAACAGATTGTAGCTCGGCATATGAACCACGAGGCTTTCCCCAGTGCTGTTAAAATTAACATAGTTTATGCACAGTGTTTACAAACCCCCTACCACACCCCAGTGAGATCCTCACACAAGATGAACATTGTGCTGATGGGGCCCGGAAGCAGCTCTCGGGTCAGTGCAGGTCACAGGAAGACTCACAAGGTTTGTGCTAAACCCTCCTGTGATGATGCCAAAGGGTGCTCCTTCCCAGGAGCAATTCTCATAGCCTGCTGAGTAATTCTGGTACATCTTATCTATTTTTGCAGGGACCGGGACTATGTAGCAATCGTTTTGAGGGTAGATTTCTGCAGCATGGTGATTTTTTTTTTTTCCATTTTCTCCTGGCTGCCAGCTGGAAGGACAGTTATGATTTGCCTACTACTATCCAACCTCAGGGCTTTCAGGCACAGAAAATCCCACAGCACGTTGCTTCACACAAACATCCAGGATCTCTGGTACCATTTCCTACAAGGCAAAGGTAGTGTTGCCAGCCCTTTCATAGGGAAAAGGGGGGATCAGGAGCATAGCTCTGCATCCTGGGTGGCTCAGTGAGAAGGGTCCCCTTGCAGCAGGGAGGGCTGCCCAAAAAGGAAGGTATGAGTAAAGATTTTGGGAGGCGTGGTTCACTGCTCTGCTCTGCCCCAGACTGCGTGGATGATGGCAGGTGACCCCAATGTTGCTTACTCCAGAGGCAGGATCTGTGAGGACAAGTGGAGCAGTTTAATTCACACCTTCTTGTTGCAGGGAGAAAGGCCTCTCTGGGCTGTAGTCTCCCATTTGCGAGGAAGGTACGGGCAGTACCAAACCTCACGTGGCAGATGAGCGCCCTCACAGCTGTCAGGCAAGTGGGTCTGACAGCGAGAAGGGTGCTTGGACAGGCAGGGAGTTAACAGGTCCCAGGGAAGAGCCAGAACTCAGGACTACCTCTCAGTCCGGGACCAGAGCTCCCCTCCGAGTTTAGGAGCCACGGATGGAGGGAGAGGCTCCCTGCGTACAGGCTCCCATGCTTAGGAAGCTCAGGCTGTTACTGTGCCACTGTAGTACTGCCCAACACAACCAGACAGAAGCTGTTTAGTCCTGGCTGAGCGCTCAGACTGTTCTTACACTTACTACAAGGAGGCCCTCAAGAAGTAACTGACATTCCTGTGCTCCCACAGGGTGGCAGAGCCCTGGAAGCCAGGTGGACTGCACGGTGTCCCATGTGTCTTATTTTTGTCCAAAGGGAGAGAGAGGGAGTGTGAAAAAGAGCCTCTCCCAATGGGACTTGGTATTCATGGCTTTTCCTGCTTTTTGCGTAAGAAAGGGCTTAGCTACCTGCTCAGCTACGTGCTTGCCCAATCTGCAAGAAACAAACTGTTCCCATTCCCTTCCCTAATCTCCCAAATGGGCTTCCTTTCCTCCAGATGAAAACTAACCTCTCAAACCCAGGAAATCCACCCTGAATGCTGGATCCGAATAGGGAGTCAGAGGAAAGAACTGGGATTTAAACAGACCCAGAGACAAGCAGCCTGCATACGTCCTTCCCAGGGGCTTGTTTAAATAAAGGTCTCCCTTCCCAAGCCAGGGAGCCATGCTGACCCAGAGAGCTCGTTAGCAGCATTCGGCCATTATCACCTTTGCTGTCTTTCAGACCCTGGTGACAGCTACAGGAAAAGGCTGAGGAAATGCCACCAACCTCCATGAGCTGCTGGAGGGTGCTACCACAAGCTCCGAGCTTGGTCATGGCGAAGGCTGTAGAAATGCTGAGGGGCGACATGAAGATGTTTTCCCCATTGTCCTTGGAGTCAGCCAGGTACTTGTAGAAGACAACAGCAAATTGTGAGTTGGCCTTTGACAGCTCCCAGACCCGAGGGTTAGTAGAGTCTGGGAGCTTCCCCTTCCCTGGCTCTTGCCCCTCACCCTCCTGGAGCTTCTTCTCAGGGTTGCGATAGATGCAGATGGGATTCACCGGGATGTCTCGTGGCTTCGCGGTGCAAATGTCTTCCACAACGTAGTGCTCAGGGGCAGCCAGACCCCAGATACCGAAGAGACACACCACAAAAAGATGCATAGTCCTGGAACCAGAAAGAGAGAACTTACACACGCTCACCTGCCAAGAAAGCCTACGCTGTGGCCGCAGCCTGCAAGCCCTGTTTCAGCCAACATCAGAGTGACAGAAGCCCCACGGTCCTCTCCAATCATCCTTTTGTCCCACAGCTGTGGGATAAATGGGGAGGACATACACCATCAGCAGGACAAGCATGCCTCTGAGCACACACCGCTTTTAGAAACAATACACTGAAAATGGTGCTTTCCCAGAGCCCTGGGTGCCCTCTTTTTAAGCAGCGGGCTCAACCCTGACAGTTTTGTACAAAAACATGTGAACTGAACTTCTGAGTCTCCCCCATCGGCCAGCCAGGGAGGCTACAATGAAAGGACCCTGCCCGTGCTGCATTTCCCCAGGCCTGCCTGCGACAGGAGCCAGCACAGAGCCACCAAAGCCACCCGACTGCCCTGATCTGCAGTCCAGGTGCATTTATGTTTCTGTACTGATCCTACCAGTCTTCCTCATGGGGAGAATCATAGACTCATAGAATGGTTACAGCTGGAAAGGACCTTAAAGATCATCTAGTTCCAACCCCCCTGCCACAGGCAGGGACAACTCCCACTAGACCAGGTTGCTCAAAGCAACTCCTGGGTACCCCAAGCTCCACAGACCAGTTGGCCTGAATGTTTTTGACTGTTTCCTTCCCCTTTTCCCTGGGGGAATCTCCTAGTTTTCCTGGTCTCTCTTCTCCCTTCACCTGAGCTCCTCTGTCCCCTTCAACTACTGTCTGTGCTTTCAGGCTCACCTCAGCCCTGCACAATGTAAGTTATCGATGCAGGAAATGCTACAGCAGAGAGGAGAGGTGATAAGGAAAAGGTATCCAGGGGAGTGGGTCCCTCCATGTATTGAATACCTTTAATCCCCAGAAAGTGTATTTTATAAGTGTGTATGGTGTAGCTGGTGCACCACAGCTATTCCTGTCCAAAGTTCACAACACCTCCATGCAAACTGACTGTCCCTGGTACCCGAAGAGCATAGGCTAATGTTAATAACCATGTTCCAGCAAAAGCAGGTCTCTGAAAATCTCCCAGCAAGGCAGAGATAATTTATGTTTTCCACCTTTGCTGAAGGAGGGGATCTGCACACCCCATCAGCTCTGGTGGCAAGGCCTCATCAGCCATCCTAGAGCCATTTAAGTGGCACACAAGATTTCCTGTGCACTGTGGTTTTCAGATGCCCTTTACATGACTCCGTGTTGGGTTTGTTCACATATGCTGTGGGAGGAAGCTCACGGACCGCAGCCACAACAGCTCGGGAAACAACTACTGGAAAGGGCTGGCAGCCTGCCCAGGGCTTGCCTACCACAGAAGACTTTTTCAAACAGATGTCTAACTCGGGTAGGTCTCTGCCTGCCCCCACATATTCACTGCCACAGCTACCAAGCACTGCCTCCTGAGTGACTAAATTAAAGATGAGTTGCATTTGTCACTGATGATCTCCATGGCTGTGGTCTTGCCAGTGCTGGTGGGCCAGCACCTGGGGGACGAAAACAGGAGCAGCTCGATGGCCGATCTGAGATGCAGGAGACCTCTGGGTTCTTTCACAACCCTCTCCCCAGGCTCTTGGGCAATAACTTCACCTCAGCTCCACAGTTCCTCCGCAAAAGCAGAAGTTACCTCATTTGGCACTAAGACCCTATCGAGCCCCAAGGGGCCCTCTCTAGCATACACTAATAGCATAGCAACGAGTACTGCAAGAAAACATGCAAAACAAGACGTACTTGCTCAGGCCACGGCCACCGCTCTTGCTGGTAACAACAAACAGATTATCTTTCAAAAGGTTTAGGATAGATGCAACAGCACAAAGGGCAAAAAATCTAAAAGGGGAGGGAAGTCAACCAAATACAGAAACAAACAAACAAACAAAACCAAACCCAAAACAAAACCCACCCAGGGCAGCAGGGCAAGAGAAAGGAAAACTATTCAGACAATTGAAAGTATTCCAGGAAGCACTGCTCTTCCGAACCTTTCACTCCTACAGGAAGAAATCAGCCAGCAGGCTTCTGTGCTCCGCAGCCCTCGGGCCAGGACCAGGGGGACCCTTTGCTGCTTGCCAGCAGCCCTCCTTCAGTCACACTTAATTCTCGTTGGCTCTCGCAACCCCGCTGCAGAAAGGACAACCTCGCTGCAGTCCCTGCCCTGTCACCGCGCTCAGCTCCAGGGAAAGGCATGTCCGCAAGCATGTGCTGACCTGCCCCCACAAGCACAACTGCCTGCTTCTGTCAAAACAGGCAGACCGTGGTGTCCGCCATCACACAAAGTGCTGCTAATCTCATGTTTAAAACCCAAAGCACGAGAGTGGGGAGAGCACCTTGTCTTCATCCTGTCCCGATTAAATGGGAAACACTTCCTGTTTATATTTCACAGTGAAGTCCTGACTCCATCAAACTGGAGGAGATACAGGACTTCACACCTTAAATCAAATTTATCAGCCACTAAGGCTGATTCAGCCCCTGACGTGTCCAATCTTGTCTCTTACAGGCAAGAGCCCTCGCTATTTCTTAGGCCAGCTCTGCGCTGTAGCGCTTGGCCAAAAAACACTCCTCCTCCCCCCTCCACAGCTCTTTGATACTCCCTTTTCCCCTGCAGCACTGCCACGTGCTCCGTATGTCAACTGCTTTCATCCTGAAAGTATCCCAAAAGTATAACCACAACACCACTGCATAAAAAGGGTTACTGGCAAGGAAGAATGTAAAAATTAGGAAGGGTTCTTTTTCCTCTGCTTCACCCCTGTAAGAAGTGTAGAAAGCCAAGAAACAAGTTGCTGATTCTGCTCAAAATGAGAAGGCTCCATGCAAGCGTACAGACCCCCCCCCCCATCCCGGACCTACGAAGGCAACAACCCGGGCCCGCCCCGCCCAGGCCCATTCCCGCCCCCTGTTTCCCTTCCCCCGGGGGAA
>VUYV01000113.1:2223603-2374035 GCA_008711295.1 Anarhynchus alexandrinus
CCCCCCCCCCCATCCCACACCTGCTGTGCAACACAGCCGGCTCCAGCCAGCGCAGGACATTTCCATCCCACTGTTTCTCATCGCCACGTGAAAGGACTAACTGGGCTTGTAGACCCACAGCTCGTCCTCCAGCAACCACCCTACTGAACCTGCTGGTGCTGCGCACAGCGGCATAAATGTCCCACAGCACCCACAGAGTGTGCTAAAGAGCCCCACAAATGTGAAGTAGCTCAAACCATTTTGAGATTGACTTAGGCTCCTGAGAAGAAAAGCCTTCCCCATCCCACCCCACCCTAAAAAATGGAGTGCAAAGCAAATCAGCAGTGCTCTTTTGCAGCTGGGCAAGAGATCAGTGATTACTCAGGACAAGCTGACCTTATGAAGTGCCCTCCACACCATGAAGCATTGCTACAGGTTGGGGATAAAAGTCAAGTATGACACTTCAGGGAGCTGTACAGAAGTGAAGACTTCATGAGAGCTGGGATGGGAGGGCCCTCTTGAAACAGTTCTTTGGGCTCATGCCCAGAGCAAAAAAAGCACTCTGGCAGCAGCTAAAAATCATAGACTCCTACAAAGGGAAAAAGGACCTGTTACAAGGAATTAATGAACAACAAAAGATTAGCGGAATCTGTTTCTCTTACCTGCCCCTGTACCTCCAGCCTTCTGCTTTTAGGATGTAAATGCAAATCGTTAAGAGGACAGGCAGTCTTGCTTGAGCCCAAACCAGTCCAAAGCAGTTTCCCCACTAGATTTCTGTGCTGAAGCAGAGCCGAGACGAAAGCAGGGGAAGGTGGGAGGGGAGAGGATGCTGAGACCAAAGGCTGATGACCAGCTGAAGAAGGTTAAGCAAAGAGCAAAAAAAAACCCCAATGTTTAGTTTGAAAGAGGTTTTAAAGTTCAATCTGACAAGGGAAAGTTTGACCACCTACCCCACGCAAGTGCCAGATGCCTTCAGTTCTCGCCAATAGAAAATTAACTGCTTATACCATGAAAAAAAATAACCCAAAACTTTCAAGAGTTCAAATGAAAATGTGATGATCTAAGGTATTTGTAAATCCCATTTTAGTATCTTGTAGCTTAGCAAAATGTTTCCCTCTGCCCCAAGTCCCATCACCCCCATTCCCAAACAAACAGACACAAGCTGGGAGAAACTGCCCCCACTTCACACTCTGCAGTTTCAAATGTCCCCCTCTTAACTATGCTCACCTTTTCACTTGCCCAGCTGTAAAGCTGAGGATTAAGAGCATCTTCCCCCACCTCCAGCCCATGCGTAGCAGTGTTGGGAGCAGGACTGAGCAACACAATTTCATATCTAAGATGCAGTTGCTCTACAAATTCAACAGCATTGCTTCCCGAACGTCAAAACCCAGGAGCTGGCTGGCTCAGGGTGCTAAAGCTGCCCTGTTACTGGCCTCCAGTAAGAGCCCGGTTCTTAATGGAAAACGCAGCTGTAAACTTGTTTGAGGGAATGCAAAAGACCTTACTATATGAGTAAGGGCTAGAATTAAATGGGACAGAGATTGTGGAAATAAATGAAAGGACAACATGCTCTGGACCCCTCTTTGCTTTCGTGGGTTCCCCTCCATAGCCTGGGGCCACAAGTGCCACTCTTAAACTGCCTCTGCCCAACATAACATCATTCTTGCGCTCTCATCAGTTCTACAATCAGGGATATCTTCATCAAAAGCAAGCACAAAGGCTACACAATCCCCTCTCAGCACTGCCCAGCAACACACACAACCGCCCGCTCCTCGGAACTGCTGTCTGCCTGACCACACATCAGGCCAGACCCGCAATGCGAGTCGGTGAGGAACCCGCAGGTCAAGTATCTGTAATCTGCTGCAGGAGGTAAAATGTCCTCTATGAAAAAGGACTCTCACCCCATACCTTGTTGCTCCAAGTAGCTGGTGGTTTAGTTTTCCAAGGTAACTCCCACGCTTGGAGGTCCCAGGGTCTTTGCGGGGGGAATGAGGGATTCTCCACCCCCAGCAGAGCGCAGCAGGCAGACATCCAAGCAGGGATTTCCATTCACCCAATGCTTAGGGGTAGTTAATGCAATAAAAACAAGAGCAAACACCTATGGTATTTTGCACATCCCATATAGCTCAAGCTGATGCGAATGAACTCTCACCAGTGTGACAAAGTACACTGGTATTGCGACTGCATGCTCGCTTGTCTGTAAGGGGCCAGACGCCTAAAGCTGAGCATGGAAATGTTTTCTTTAATGATGGTGGCCCTCTTGACAGTGAGGTTAATTCCAGAATTGAAACTGTAGGGCTGAAGGGATCTGCAAAGTTGGCCAAGCCATACCCTTTAGGGTGGCTGATAAATAGATTTGTGAGTGTGGTACGTAAGTAGCGCTTTGTTGCTGGTTCAGCTCAAAGCAACAACCCAGCACTCACGCCTGAGCAGGGCTATACCTAAGGAAGCATCCAAAATGTCAAGTGTGTTAATACAAATCATTAGCCGCCTCGTCTGCTCTAGTGGAGGGACCGTTTTTCTCCCAAAGCTGCTGTTCACAGACCCAAAGCAGGGACGAACTGCTCAAAATCAAGAAGCACCAAAGCTCCAAAGCTGATGCCTGGAGGGAGCAGGCATCATGCCTCAGTTTTAGTCTCTCTCACACTCAGTCCAGGAGATGGAGTGAGAGTTCACATCACAATCACGGGGAAGGTTACAGAACTTGAGACATCCCAGCCAGGACAGGACACCCCCCTTCACTTCAGGGTGCTGCTGCCTTTTCCAAATGCTGGTGGAGCTGTGATGTACAGGACACTGCTGCCTGCCGCCTCTGGAGGAAGATCACAAGCTCTGCTCTCTGCTTTTCACAGAAAAGAGCCCAGAGCAATTTATAGCAGCAGGGAGACAACACGTTTTCTCAACATGCTCACACTCTTCTCTGGATTGCCCCTTTTTTGGAGAAGATGGAAACAGCCCTTATACATACCTGAGTGGCAAGCGGGAACACAAACTGGCTTAGATTTTGGGTTGTGCTTTGGGTGGTCACTGTTGAGTTTTATGGTGATGCACAGGGAGGAAGGTTCATGCATTTACAGAGCAAGATGGGATCAAGGAATCCCATGTTCTGGGCTAGCCTTTCCTAGCTCCATTCTGTCCTGGTATCCATGCCCAAAGGGAAATAAAAAATTTCCAGCAGCCGCCACCCACTTGAATGCAGCTTCCCCTCTTTTCCATATCGAAAAATCTCCAAGTTTCCTCAAAGCTCTCCTGATGCAGAGCAGCCACCGCTCCCTTCCACAGGGATCTGACTCTCCATAGTGCTTCAGATCTTCTTTAAAAGCTGACCATGGCAGAAATACACTTTTTTTTTTTTAATTCCTCACTCACTGAGTACCTGAGCATCCCAGACCCTCAGACTAGTGGGAACAAGGGAAAGGAAACCATCACCAACTGAAACATCCAGTTTTCTGCTGGATTGCCTGCTAAATGCAATTCCAACAGGAACGGCATCCTTCAAGCTATCCACCAAAAAAATACAACTGCGTGGAGGTGTGAGGGGGCCCAACAGTCAGCAGTGATGGGCTTCAGTCCAGCACAGCACACACCTCAGACTGGATCCACAGTACCTGGGCTCAAAAGTAAAGACAGATGTAATAAACATATGCATGAACTCCCGGGGCAGAAGGCTGTGCTTGCCCTGGAATAAGAGTAGGAATAATTTTTCATCAAAGCAGCAGCTTATTCCGTATAAGACTATGTTCAACCAGTCTCAGATTTGTAGCTACTGACTTGCTAAAGCCCACAAAAAGGAGGGAAGATATTAAAAAACACAAACCAGACTGTGGGGCAAAGCTTATTCTCACTTTAAGGCAAGTTCCGAACAGGCTCAACATTAGAGGCACACCGCTTGCTCCTTGCTCTAAAGGGTTTGGTTTGTTCTGTTTTGTTTTTTAAATACGTAGACTCTCTTCAAGCAAAAGAATCCATTTTACTGAGCATCCTTTCTCATACACCTCTGTTGAAGACATGAAGAAGCCACTTCGCCTACGGGCAGAGTCAGAGGAGAACAGACCAGATGCCCAAACAGAGGCACACAGCTTGTCTGCTATTTGGCACCTCTTATGCTCCAGCCCAGCAAAGAACAAACACACCTTGACCTGGAGAAAGTCATACAGTCAGTCTTACCCAGTCTTACACCTCACACAAAATTTAGAAAAATGTACACTCATACCAGACAGAAAAAGAGAGATATTTCAAAGTGTTCTCCATTAATTTTTCATTTAATATAAATGCTGACAGAAAAGCAGATAAGATCTTGTAGACACTTCCATCTATTTACAAACCAAGTAGTGAATCACCTCCTTTCCACTCGGTATTTTTTTGTTGAATCTGCAACTCAAAGGACCCTTAGACACTATGTGGAAGCAAGGTGAGGCTGAGTCAGCTTTAAGAGGAAGAAAAGCAAGGTGAAAAGGGAAGAAGAAATAGCATTTCAACATATGGCTTTTTCTATATAACCACCATGCACACACAATAGGTCTGCACTTCCTTGTTCTTTAATACAGAAGTGACACCATTGGCTCTATAGTTCTAAAAAAGAAATAAAGGAGACAAATACTCTGACTTTCAGGTCTCTGGATCCTCTTGCCTTTTGCCTCCTTCGATCCACTCCATCCCACTTCAGCATAATATCTAGAAGGCTTTTATTTCAAGTTTAAAAAGTATGATGCAGGACTAAAGACACAGGAGTTGGATATAGTGGACTCTTTCTTTTACTCCTTTTGTCACCTCAGATTTTTTCCAAAAGGCAGTAAAGAATCTAGCCTTTCAACGAAAGTGATCTCAATGCCTTGTGTGCCTCGGAATGTCTCCCCCATTACCAGGCCTGTAGGTACAAGACTTCAAAATTCCCCTGAACTTGCAAAGAACTCATTTTATGGAATTCTTCTCAAACGTTCTACTTTATCTCTACTCCTATTAAAAATGTTTTGACAGTTACAAACAATAAATATTCACAATATCAACTCAGAGTCAGCTATTCCCACAAAAGCTCAAGGTTTGGGGTTTTTTTGATGGAGAAGAGAAGCAGGAAAGGAAGAAAACAGCAGAAGGAGAAGAAAAGCACAAAAAGAACCAGTTCAAACAGAAAGAGAGAATTCATGACATTTTGTTTAGCATTGATTTATGAGAACAGCAGACAGGGAATTTCACTTATGCAGGATCCTAAATAAATTTAAGAAATAGCTCATAACCTGACTCAACAAATCTCATTGTCTCCTTTATTACCTAGACTATCCTTTTTATTTTTTGTTAAATATACCTCTGCAGGGCACAATCACATACAATCAATACGATTGGAAAATTACATGAGCTCTATCCCAAGCATATATGCACCAATGTTAAAAAGTTATTTTAAAAAACAAACCAAAAAATAAAATAAACTCCACCCAAAAAGGTGATAATGACTGCAGAATGTCTCGGGGAGACTTGTACGGAACTAACAAGATCAAAGAAAACTAGGCTTACAAAAAAAAAAACAGGAAAAAAAGTCATCTATAGAGAAATCCCACAACTGGAAGTAGATGATTTCAAAGAGGGGGTGTGAGCTGTCACATAGAAGATCCCACAACTCTTCCTTCCTCCTCCCACACATGCCTTGCCTCACCTCTTCCTCCCCATGGCAACAAATACAATGGGGAAAGAGCTTGACGCTATGCTACCAGTTATAGAAAACAGGGAAGAATAATCAAGCTATAGCACAGTTGCTAAGCTGACTTCAAGGAAAGCTCCTCTTAGCACAGAAGCTGCTTATGCAGCAAGTGGAGGCTAAAGGGCCTTAAAATCAGAAAAAAATGAAAGTCATTTGATGTGCTAGATTTGCCCATGTTAGAGCAGCTTCACTCAGGAGAGGCTGCAGATTAAAGGTACCAATTTTGAACTGTGCAGCAGCTGTGACACAAACAGGGTTTCTCCTCTTCTGTCTCAGGTTGCTTTATACATTAATAAAATGCTGCTACCAAGTTTCTTTTAAAAAAGCTACAAATAAAGAGGTCAGTGCACACATCCAGTTGTGGGATCCATCCAATACACAATTTGGTTTGGATGCCAAAGACTTGTGAGTACTGTCTGCCACAGAACTATTAATAAATATTTTTAACATTACAAAGAAGCAAGTAATTTCTTAAACATCAAATATTCCACAAGATTTTCTTTTTTTTTTTTTTGCTTACAGATATATTTTCCCCATATACATGTCATATGTAATTCCATCATCTCTAATGCTTTTTATTTTTGGAGACACTGCACCACCTGTTGCTTCCCTCTTTCCCAAGACTGTATTTTTCAAATTGAAGTTGATAATTGTTTCCCTAAAATTTTCAAATCTTGGAATCAGTTGTTTCCTGGAATATGAAAACATCCAACCTGTGTATCCAAAGACACCCGCCTTGCTGGATGAAGCTAGGCACCTAAACTTTCCCAAATGCTGAACACCTGGCAATTTGCACCAAAATCATACACAAACTCACTGGAATTGCAAAGATTGCCTGGGAAAGGTCAGTTATTTAGGTTACTAAGCTATAGGCATCCAATTTTGATTATTATGGTCGCACATTTTAAGCTTCAAATGACTGGGATGTTCCCGATGCAGACAAATCCACATTCCCACATGCTCTTTTTATAGGAAAATTTCAGAAAAAGCTGCACCCTCTTTGCTTACCATAGTGTTCAAAGAGTTTCCATGGCATGATATTACATTTGCCATGGGGAAATAAAATTACAAAGAAAATCAATACAAAGTTTGTTCTCCTTTCCCTGCTAACCAAGGCTCTACCTGCATCACAAGAAGTGCCTTGAAGATTGTGACAACACTAAGCAGTTACATTCTTTTTCCTACACAAGAATAAAGACCACATGTTAACTGTATAAGGACACTATGCTGGGATAACATTCCCCAAAATCGCTTACTTGTATTGTATAACTTGAACTAACTTACTCTGGCCTCTTTCACCCCCCTGACATTTCAACAGAAAATAATGCAGTTGATAACAGTTGAGTATGGAAAAAGAAAATCCCCGACGAAGTTTTTGACATTTCAGATTATATTTGATCTGAGAACAACTCAATTTGTGCTACGTAATCTGTATGCTTGTGTACCACAAGTAACAACCACCCAACTTTTAGCACTAAGGCTATACCTAAAAGGTGGCTCAGGAAGGGCTGCTTCACTTTCCTCATAAATTCAAAGTTTATGTTTACTCAAGCGAGACAGATGTTTTCCCAGTTCATGTCTAAATTACCATTTAGACAAGTCAAGAACTTTTGCTTCCTTTTTTTCCACCAAGGACAATTGATTTTGTTGTGATACAAAAAAAGAAATTGCTGTAACACTGACTTTTTTGGGTTGTTTTTAAATCAGTGCTACTAATGTTAGGAGACGGGAATAGAAAGTGTGTGTTTTAGAAAGTGAACAATGACAAAATTTGAATATGAGAGTAACGTCATGCCCCAGTCTGGCTCTGTGTTCCTTCTATCTGTTCTAGGACTACAAAAAATTCTTCATACACACACAGACAAGGACAAAACTTGCACACTATGTTTTTTTTTTTCCACCCCATTTTAGAACAGAGAAGATGAGTCGGCACTCCTGCTGTTGAGCCTCCTGATTACTAGCACTGAATTTCTTGGACCATAAAAGAGGGTCTAAAATAGCCAGTCAACCAAAGATACTATATGTTGTGTTTTTTCAGATAACTATCCTGTAAGTCTGCTTTATTACAGTCCAGATTTATAAATGGAAATGAGGGTTTATGCTACTCTGACTTAAAGATTTCTCTCTGAACCTAAAAACCTTAGTAACAGTCTGCAAGAGTTTAAGTTAGATCAAGGAAGAGAAATGCAAGCAGCTTTCTTGTATTATCAATGAAAAACCTCAGTCCTAGCCCTTTCTAATACAGAATTTGCCCCACCTTACTCAACTCATGCTGTCAAGAGACAATATCATCATACAAGTTTGCTTCTTCCACATCTAATTTAATGTAATGCTACAGTTTGACAAGTCTTTTCAGTTCCAATGGGCTTAAAAGTCAGTCACATTTGCAGCACAGATTTATCTTTTACTGTAACTGAAGAAATTTTAAATCAGTATTCAATTTAGATTTAAACACTTAAAGACAAGGCTTTTTTGATTATATAAAATTTCTATGTTCCTTCTCCCTCCCTAAATGAGCCATTCTATCAGTGGAGAGAGTGCATGAGAGACTGAAAACATGTCAGAATACCCCAGATACATGTCAGTACATTGCAAACTGTATGATTAAATGGAATGATTTTCCACAATTCAATGCATGGATAAGGCTTGACAATCATTAACTTTTGTAAATTGTTATTAGGATACAGTCAACTCATAAAACCCTACAAGATTTGACAATCAAAATGGCTACACCAGGAAAAAAAAAAAAGTGTAAAGCACAAGTCTTTGGCTCTCCTTTAAAGAAAAACAGCAGTTTGCCATGTTTATACAGATTCCCCCGTTTGCCTACCAGTAGGGGCAATATCACATTTGTGCATCACTGAGTAATAACACCATTAGAAAAGGCAACTTCACAGAAGTTATTGGCTAAGCGAATTCATTTGAATGCTCTGTTTTGAGGCAGCAAGCTGTCACTGTTACACAATCAGGGAGGGTGAATGGGCAAGCCACAGAAGGAAAGCAAGGTATGGACAAAAGGGAGAGAATAAGGCTCAGAAGAAACTGGACAGAGAAGAACTTGAGAAGAAAGGGGATAACAGTACTGCAAGTTTGAGAGGTGTTCTGATCTAAATAAAAAAAAGTCCTACTCTGAAATGGGACAGGATACGATAGTATACAAGAAGGGCAGAAGAAAAAGCATACACTTCTCCTATTAAGAAGAGAACTAGGTCATAGGAAAGGAAGAAGAGATGTTGACAGAAAAAGGAGGAAAATAACATTACAGAATAAACAAACATAATTTCTATGCCAACTGAATCACTAACATACTAAAGCTTAATCTAACACTTGCAGCTTCCTATTCTGGATAGTTTGTCCATGCTGGGGCTGAAACCCAGTTATCAATGAGTGTTCAAAGTTGTCTACTGCAGTAGAAAATCTAGCCTACCTACCAATAGATGCAGTAGTGCCCTAACACCATTGTAATACTTTTTTTTTTTTTCCCCAAGCAGAAGGAACTAAACCACTTTCTAGCTGAAACCAATTTCACTGAGGTGGACAGCATTCCTGTACAACTGGAACAACGATGGGCTACAGAAATGAATGTAAAGGATACAGTTACTCCAAAAGTTTTAATTCCCTGCTTGCTTGCTTGCTGTAACCACCAATGCTTCCATTACATGTAGAGCTATCCGTCCTCCCAGGTCTACTAGCATGCTTTTCCACAAAAAAATTTAGGTGCAGCTTCCAGAAAACTTAAAAGCATGTACTGCATTTTGATGTTTGACTTGTTTAATTAACTACACTTCTGTAAAAAAGCAGTAAAAAGGGTAAGAGGAGGAGGGGAAAAAACCAAAGCCAAAAATCAATACTGTTAGTAGATATTAAGCAAACTATTTAACAAGCCAAACTATAATACTGGGCAAACAGGGCATTCACCTGGACACATTGATCACAACAAGGACACTATGCACAAAGTACAGCACGGAGAGCTGGACAGAGGAGAAAAAACAACAGTAAGGTCTCCCTTCTAATCCACAGGTTTTGGAAACATTCACCATATGAAGGCCAGCTATCTGAATAGTTCTGACTACAGAATTCCTCCTGGGAGAAAAAGTGGAGCAAAAAATTAATCCCTAACCTGGCAAGGAAACTAGCTGGCACGAGTAATAAAAGGTAAAAAGGTTTTTGCCCCTCCAGATTCTTTTCCTAGTGTTGAAAATGAATCTGTAGATTCAAACATATCATAACCGTCTTTGAAAATTCCTTTTATATCAAGAAGTATGCACAGTCAAAAAAGGTACATTCTGGGCTTGTCATCCTAGATTAGAATATTGCACTAATTATCTCAACTAAAATGAGCTCCTTGTGTTAAAGACACAGCAGGAAGAAGTAAACTAATTAAAATAGCAACAAGAAGGCTGACCTGACGGTGGTGCTCTGCACTTAAGGATGGGAGAACAGGGCCCTGGTGCCTGCGTCAGTTGACTTGTGAGCAGGCTGCCAGGGGAACACATTAATCATCATCATGCCCAGAGCAGAGAAGGGAGGAACAGACCTGACAGGCTCAAAACTGCATCAGCCTAGCTCTGCCCATCTTGAAGGGGAGCAGCTGTAATGCTAGGCCTCAAATAGGAGATACGGATGGATGGATGGGGGTAAGATGTAGATGAAGCTGTTCTAGTGCAAAGATGATTCTTTGCCAAAAGTTAAGAGGGGTTAGGAAAAAAGCAAGCTTCAAAACTACTCTTTGCAATTAAGAGGCCAAAGTTCAACTAAGCAAAATAAACCCGTGTGAAGACACATGGAAAGTGTGGGCGTGTGTGCTGAAAAATGCCTTTATTTTCATTCAGTGCTTCTACCTCCCAGACATTTGATCACAACAGCTGCGCTCATGCGAAAAAATTCTTAAAACATACCCAATATATATACAGATATAACTATGTATATATGTATATATATATTTATATATAAATTTTTATTTAAATAAAAAAGAAAGCTCGAATCCCAAGCCAATATGTGTATCAAATCCTTGACCAGCCAGGTCTGTAGGGCATAATCAAATTCAATGTGAAATAGTATATAAACGCGGTGCCTTGACTGGGCAAATTAAATAATTGCTACTCAAAAGAGTCTTCTGTTTGGACTCTCCTACTGGTAGGCAATAGTGGGACTGTATCCCCTCCCACCCCCCATTTTGTTTTATTTAACAGTATGATGAATGCAAAGCTTAGCCCAAGGTTTTGCTATGACCTCAGCAGGAGTTAAGGTTAAGGAAAAAACTAAAAACCAAGAAAATTTATTAACTCTTGCTTTACCCAACCAAAGCAATGCAGTAATTTATTACATAA
The DNA here is from genome assembly GCA_008711295.1 of Anarhynchus alexandrinus. Lineage (NCBI taxonomy): Eukaryota > Metazoa > Chordata > Aves > Charadriiformes > Charadriidae > Anarhynchus > Anarhynchus alexandrinus. The sequence goes on from VUYV01000113.1 coordinate 2,234,605, forward strand.
CCAGTGCTTTCTGATTTAGTAGTCTAACTCAGACAGAAAAAATGAGAACAGGCCAAGAAGGTGCAGAGGGAGCAGCACTTCAAAAATTGTTCTCCACAGAGTTCTTCATGTACAGGGGTCTCACCCTGGTGCACGTCAAGAGTCAAAAAATGTGCAGCAAGAACAAAATCTCTTTCATTTCTTTAACTTTTAAAGAAAATATCTAGAAAAGCTTACGGTTGTCTCCAACTTATACTTACAAAGCATCTACTTGGAGAAGTAGCACATCAGATCTATCAAGCAAAATTTGCTTTTCAACACTTCTGTCAGAATCCGTGCTGTACCTTTGAGGCAACTCTACCCCTATGAAAGGGGAATCTAGGAAGGATTCACTGCAGCAGTGGCAGACAAGCTGCAGATTGATTCTCAGGTGTCAAATTCTAATGCACACAGATCTTAAACAATGCCAACTTTAAAAAAGAAATAAAAATTTCCCTCTGTTTTTTAAAGACTGCTATCATCGATGCGCACAAATCAAAGATGTTGGCCTCCTTCAGTTAAAAGGCCCTCATAACAGCATTACAATTAAATAAATTACGTATCACTGAACAAAAAAAAAATCAAGTTATAGAGGAAATTATTATGTTTTTAATAATAATAAAAAAGTAGTAATGAAGAAAAATCAAAAGCAAGAATTGCTGAGAAGGAGGCACATGTGAAAGCCCTGTTTCTAAAGGCAGAGAGGTCAGTAAGTCCCTCTGCATCAACCCAATTGTATGGACTTTGGACGAGCTTGCTTTAAATGCATAGTGAGAAGGGGAGGGGGGGAAACCCCAGCAAACACTGGATGAACTAGCATGGTTCACTGGCTCATCGGCAGTTAACATCCTTCCAGCAAATGCATACCTTATGTTCTCTCTACTTTGTATTTCTTGAGATTCTGCCTTGGTCATGGCTGCACAACCTTCACTGGTTAATTAAGCCTCTTTAGCACAAGCCCCAGATAACCATCTTCAGAAATACCCCATACTGCAGTAGATTGGTCTGCTTTCTGCTGACCTCTTTAGTCCCAACAGAAAATAAAAGGCCAGCAACTTTCAAGCAAAACAATGTATGCCGGACACTTACTTTTATTATCCTCTTAAGTTACCGCACTTGTTGCATTGCAAAGATTCTGCCACTTGTAGTTTAAACTTAAATAATTTAAGCAAGCAGTCGCGCACAAAGCTAGAGTTCAGTTCCTAGCCACAATGGGAGAATTTGTTTTAAGAATGAAGTTTGCTGCACATCTTTTGACACTGTAATTCACAGCTACTCTCCAACCCTCATTCCTTGTTTACCCTTAAACTATACAAGGAAGCGGCCAGGTTGTTTCAGTCATTGAGAAATTAAGGTGAAAAGGAAATACGCACTGGGTATGTAATAATACCAAAATAAAAGAAAAAACCTACTTCATTAAGATCATACAATTAATCAAACAGAGTATATATATATAATATCTTTTTTTTTAAGCCCTGGGATCCAAGGCGTCCAAAGTTATTAAAATAAAGTTCATTCACAGAACAAAAACAAATTTAATTTGAATCGCTTGCAGATACTGCTAATTTTCATTTTTTTAATTAAAAAATGCGTTAATGTGAACTATGTGCAGGATTTGTTTCTAGTAGTTGTGTTTGTGCACATTGCCTCTGGACCTGCTGCTCTGCTACTGCTGTTGCTCCTGGGTTTCTCCAATCACCCCTGGAAAAAAAATGTGATGGAAGCTACCAACACCCCAGCAAAAGAAACTCTGGGGTATGCTGGCCTCACTTCATGGAGCAGACGTGGGCGTAACTCCTGCTCTCTGGGAGTCATGGTTGTCTCCTCCTCCCTCAGGGTCTTCTGACAGGCTGAGAGATGCTGTCTTGTTTGACAGGAGGCCAATGTTCTCTTGTGTCAAGGCTGATCCATTCGGAACATCACTGCTGAAAGTAAGTTGAGAAGGGGGGTAAAGAGAAGTAATTACTAAGATTTTTCATTTACTTCAAGTAAAAGGACTTAAATATTTGTTGCCACAGCATTTCAATGAACAGTTGTGAACACATGTAAACATGCAAAGACCTGCCGTGTACAATAAATAGGTTGTCTCGTATGCAGTAGGTACTCACCAGAAAAAGAAGAACTAATAAAAGGCTAATTGAAAACAAACACTATGTATTTTTACGGTTCTAGATTAGTTATATTTTGCAAAGTATTTCAGTATGTGCCATAAGATGTACAGGATGAATCTGTACAATGCACACATTCCAGAAGATGTAACTTATCTGGATCATTTATCTTAATTCTAATGGTGCAGCACAGAACTCAAGGACAGGACTTCATCAGCAATTGAGAGGGACACAGTTTCTGAATAAATACCCAGATTCCAAACTGCTCACATGAAGTTATGTAAACTTGACTTAGTGAAACATATACAGCATTTGAGCTTTTCTGCTCCAAGTATTAGTCTGAACACACACAGACGCTTGCAGCCATCTGAAGATGGCTGCTGTCTAGATTTCCAGCATTCACAGCCAACATCTTATTTCAATCAATTATCAAATGTGAGTTTAAATCAATCCCAGCATCTACACAGATAAAAATTGCTGCCTACAAATAAAACTGAACTTAGTTGCAAAGTTACATACCTTCCTAGACAACATCCACATCACAAACCTTAGCAGGATGGAATAACTTTCCTCTCACATTTGGAACATTTCTTTTCTTTGAAACTAAAACGGTAGATAAAGATTTCTTTTATGGTTGTTGTTTATCTCCTGCTCTTTTCTACTAATCATCCAATATTGACTAGAGGGACTCTTCTGGTCTTATAAGCATTGCAATTCTTCTGTTGAATTAATCGATATACAGTCTCATTCCACTCACTCATCATCTGAAATGGCCCTTAATTCATGCTTGCACTATAAAAACTTGATTTTTATAATCTTTTTCTAGTAGATGCTTCCACATCAGAGACAATGAGAAGCAAGGGGTATTATTCGTATACCAGAGAGTGACCTTGACTAAGTCATTCTCCTGTTATACAAAGAAGGGTTGAAGGCCCATGTTACCTGAATGTCAATGTGAGGTCCTCAGCCGGAACCTTGCTTTGTGGTTCTAATTGTCCATTTTCTGCCTGTTTAGTGGTGCCCAGTTTGTTTTTTATATCCAGTGACGACTGGCTCTCCTTTAAAAAAAAAGGACAGAAGAAAAATTCTTTAACATTGTGTTAAAAGAATTTGAGACTTCATCCTTTGGGACCGATGACAAAGGCCTGTAAATTGGAGCCATACAGTGTAACCCACAAAAGCCATGAGACAAGAAAACAGACTCAGTAAGATATGCTCATCCTCTCAGGACACACTATTTCCCAAAAGGAAGGGATGATTCTTGTAACAACAAGCAAAGACCATAGACTGTAACAGCACACAGACTTCTGAACACTAGCCTGTGCTTGCAGGTGATGTTTTCTATGTCAAAGCAGTTTATAGAACTCATGGCACAGTGATCTTGGGTACTATCCATAGCTTTCAACAGTGCCACACTTATTTTCAAATGGCGACAAAAAAACAGCACAGTATTTTAAAGTGGCTAGAATTCAAATTCTTCATGAAGAAGAATCAAGAAACTTCTCAGGAGGTGTTGAAGAATAAAGAGGGGAAGAGGGAGATGGATGACTCCAGCTGTGGTCATCCAGCAGAGAGCATTTTTGCCAGGGTGAAAGGGCTGCAGCCAGCTACACAGCTCTCCACTCCACCTCTCTGCCTCCCACCCCCACAGCACTCACCATGCTCAGCTCACGGGTTCTCTTCCCAATTTCCCTTTCCACCTGGTGTAGCTCCAAGCTCAGCTGTTCACTTGAGATCATCCCAGACCACTTGGGAGGTGGGGGTGGGGGCTGTGGTTGGCCTGCCAGGGTAGTCGCCTCCCTCTGCAACAGCAGCCTGTTACTAACAGCCTAAATGCATAAAGCCAAGCACATACACAACTGAGCACACAACACACCAAGCACAGAAAGAGCTCTAGGCCATAATTCTAGAGTATTGCTTACTTGCAAAACCAAGGCCGCTTCTCTCCTTGTTTAACAAGGTCCCAATTGCAATCACTTCCAACGCAAGTTTAAACATTTTTTTACATGCAGGCAAGTCTCTTCACTTTTAAGCAGTGTTAAATACCTTTTACTGTAATAAGTTTGCATGGGTTTTCCCCATATAGCTCTGGTTCTCAAAACTAAGATTAAGCACCTGAATAAAACCACTACTCTTGTAAGCTATTTGTTGAACAAAAAATAACAGCAGATAAGCAAATCTGCTGCTTTGTTTTACAGTAGCATAATTTATCAAATTCTACAGTACAGCCAGTATTATTACTAAACCATGTAAAACATCTTGAGAGATGTGGACGTCAGTGTGTAGCTCCCTACTGACCCAGATTAGAAAGCACAGGAACAGAGAGGGGCAAGTGACTACAGTCAGTCACAAGCTGCAAATTACTAGCAGCCAAGTAAAAGCAGTACTCATGTCAGCCACTCCAAAAATCTGCTAATACTTGGGAAACAGTTCCACAAATGTGTGCTCTGCATTTAAACATGCTATCTACTACTCCACACAACCAAACATCTGGCTGGTCTACAAGCAGAAATGCTTATTAATTTGAGAAGAAAGCAAAATAATCTAGTTCTTCATGCTCAGACTGAATTAAGGGATTGCTACGATCTTGCAACAGGTAAATCTGGAGTACCAGGTACCTCCTGGATTTCAAACATCTACTTGCAGCTTTGAACACAAGAGATAGGTTATTTTGAGTAATAACAGCTTTCAACTTATTAGTTCTGACAAATTCAAATTATGCCAAAAATCAAACCTCAAAACTCAGCTACGCAGGATTTAACACTGACACAATCACAATAATAATGAGCAGGAGCGGCAGGCCACTTATGGTTTTGCAACTTTCCAATACTCTTCTATTATGGCAAAGGCAAACATGCAAGATTTAAAACATTTTCTCCTCTTGTTCCCAAACAAGAGCACAAGAACACAAGTTATGCTTCAAGTAACTAAGAAATGCATACTACTTGTAACTGCTGTGTCTTAAAAACTGTGAGCTCTTACAACTAATCTGCAATAACCCTCCTCTATAACATATATCCTTAGGTAATGGTAGTTTCAGCAGAAGCTGCTATCTACTACTTATAGCAATTTCTTCTGGGAAAAAAATAATATGAATAGTTGTTGAGGTACCTAGAAGAGTTTTCTGGTAAATTTACTGATTTTCCCTAGGAGTGAAAAAAGAGTAACTAAAGCTCTGCTAAAACAAATCTTTCATTATGCCTTGACATTTCTCCTTATGTGTCTCACAAAATATAAACAGAGATTTCCGCTCATTAATTCTTTTACAAATGCAGACTCCCATCTTTCCTCATGTTGCAAGTAACTACATTTCTTTTAAGCGAGGAGACAAAATATTAAGTTTTAATTTTTCAAGCTAAATCTCTTCTATCTTTATCTTCTTGACTCTTGTGGCTTGCGCTATTTAGGAAGAAACAGGTACAACACAAAGCCAAACATGAAACAGATGAAGATCATCGCTTTCTGTACATAAAACCAGACATTTTCAATGGCAGTAAAGCCAAGAGGAATAGGAAACTAACACTACAAGTTTGCCTCTGAGTTAACAGATGAACAGAGAGGGGGAGTAAGTGAGAGAGAGAATGAAAGCAAACATGAATGAGCAGAGTGTAGGTTCAAGTACGGTGTTGATTTGCATGTGACGTTTCTGCTGCTAAGCAGAGAGCTTCAGACTTGTACCATAGCCCTGATGCCTAGCATCACAGAATTAAGTACTGTTATTGAATATCATTACAGTCAGAGAAAGATCATCAACACATGAAAAGCAGCTTTACTAACTTCATCTCTCTCCATACCACCCCTCACCACTCTTCCAAATGTTGGTACCAACCTCTAGTCCTCGCATTTGTGTCTGCTGGCTAATCTGATGGTCTACTTGCTGCAGCTCCATGCGCAGCTGCTGCTCTCGTTCAGCTGAGGGCAACTGTTTCCCATGACCAGCCACATCTGACATGGACAGTCTCTCCCTTTGGGATCAGAAAAGCAAAAATAAGGAGATTTCCAAAAAGAGCTTTACTCAGCTGGCACAGAAAGAAATAGATAAAGAAAATTTAGAAAAAGGCAAAGGAAAAATAAAGCAATCCTACCTGTCATTGAAACGTCCCTGAGAAGGTATATTTTGATGAGGAGAATATGGAGAGCCTCCCCAGCCACCGTGAGTTCCATAAGGACTGTAGTCTGCCAGTGAACAGGAAGAAAACCATGTTGCATTACTACAAAACCATCCTTTAAGTAGTTCAGCCAACACACAGAACTGGACAGAAATTAGAAAATAATCATGAAGGTCAGCCCTCTAAGAGTGAGGGAGTCTAATGTTTCTTCTGCTGAAATGAACACAAAAATACGTGTGACCAGTCTCATGTGCATAATGCATGACTCCTCCTGCACATCCAACAAGATTTGCTACAGCCTTCCAGAGTCCAAGTTTGTGAAGAACTTCAGACACTCAGGGAGATGGGGACTCAAAAAGAATTAAAAAATTAGAGCCACTATGAGAGCAATTATTTTAATTACTGAAGTTCCTAAAAGACTCAAGAATTGATTGACAATTCTGAGATACCTAGTTAACACCAGTTTGCAGATTAAGCTTTCAGGGAAGTCACAGTTCTACCTGTGATAAGTCTAGAAAGTTATTGCTGGAATTAAGCAAATGAGTTTTTGTTTTGTTTCCAGCAGTTAACTCCTGAAAAAAATCTACAGAGAATTTTGGGGGAATATAATTAAGTCTTTTTTAAAGATTATTCAGTGCACTTCAAGGAGGAGACCATCTTTTGGAGTAAGATATACAGCCACACTATACACGTGATTAGAAAACAGATGTGTAGAAAATAAACCATTCCTATTTTATTTGCTTTGCCAAACAGTACACAACACAATGGTTGCATTAAGCTTGCAGCAGCAACTGCCCATAAAGTAGGAGTGCAGTACAGTACTTCATTATGATGGTTTTGCATTATGTATTTGAGAAAGCAGTGACTTTCTGGATTCTACTACAATAGATTTAAAAGAAGCCTCACCTTAGAGGGACCAGCAGAACAAAATAACTTTTTCCAAACAGCAACAACAAATCACCAACACCTATACTATGTGTGCACAAACCTGTCCATGGAACAGGAAGTAGTGGCAGCCTTTTTCCTCAGGCTTCGCCATGTAGCCCTACCTAGTTATTTTTTGTGGCATAACATACATTTTGTCTATATTTCTGAGACAAGAAACAAGTTTACAGGGGTTGTCTTCAACTTACACTACACTGTAGCACTAAGGAAAATAGCAACATCCAGCAAAATCCAAGAGCACGCATCATACCTGAAATGATTGATTTGGTGGTAGCTCCCTGAACCGCCATGGCCTGCATGGGACCAGAATTCTGGTACATCGCTTTGGAAGTACGAGAAATAGCCCCAAATCTTGACACAGTTGGTCGGTCTCCAAATGGAATGAGGTCATCATCACCAGTCTCTGCTGCTCTTCGTTGCATGTCTAATCGCTGGTCACGCATGGCTTTACTATCTACATTCTAGACAAAATATGGAAAAGGCAGTCAAAAACTTATTCAGAAACGAACAAAACCAGATTCCTTTTACGACAAGCTGGTCCTGGTATAGTAAGTCTCTCCTGTATTCTCTATTCCCTTCATCCTTCAACTGGTCTTCCTACTCTTCAGTTTATAATTCCACTGTTAAAATGGTCTAACTTAAAATGACCATTACTGCCACCACTGTGAAATAGTTGCGTAATTAATTGCGAACAAATCCAAGGGAAGGGAGCAGCAGCAAGAGGAAATTAAGACAGAGAAAGTCTAATGGGACAGAAGGGAAAAAACCCTCCACAATAAAGTCAAACAAGAGACAAGTGGGCATCTCTGAGGAATACATACTCCTTCCAAAGTCCAAATTAAATTTCTCTGAAGCCCAGTATTAAGAACCATATCATCTAACAGCCTGCAGATGACTCAAAATGGGAATTATTCAGTACAGCACTTACTTGGACATGTCTAGTACATCTTTTCAGGAATGTTTTTCATTAAGCAGTAGTACTGCTTTGAACATCCTGGCTTCTAACTGAGCTTCAGACTCAAACACCTTAACAGGTCAGCACATGAACAGATAAAATGTTCTTTCTCTACTCAAAGAACATTGCCAATCAGTCACAAAGGAAAAGATGTGCACAGAAAACAAGCTCGATTTAGCAGAATAAGTCAATTTGACTTAACTTATTTAGAAAAAGAAACAAGAGATTATTACGAAGATTTTAAACAAAGCTTTTCCTGAGATAAAGTTAGGCCAGTTATGGGAGAAGTCACCTGGAGCAACCAACTTAAAACCACAAGTCAATGGGCTGTTTCCATGAATAAAAATAAGTTTTAAAAAAGCTTCCTCAACATAAAAAAAAACCAAACCAAAAAATAGTCGTGTCCCCCCCCCAATAATCACCACATCCAGATAAACACAAAACAATCACAGAATTAGACTCAATTTAAAAAGAATGGGAAAAGCGCTTAGTTAAATGTGAAAGCTATCTGTTGGCTGCCAGAAAATGTAACACAGTAAGAATTGCCAAAAATTGAGTTAAGACTTTGCTAGAAGTAGTAAAACCGTTAGCACAGTGCTGTGTACAGCAAAAATAACAAGGTAAGTGGTGCTACTACACAAAAGAGGACTGGCTAAAGGCTAAAAACTTCGGTATGGTCCAAAATTAAAATAAAACTCTGCAAGCTTTCAATGAGGTTAAGGATTGCTAGAAACAGACAAGATAACATAGTTAAGGCAGCAATAAAGGGGTGAAAATGGCAGTCACAACTGAGTTGGAAGCTAAACTCAAGAAATGTAAGATGTTGAAATTGGAAGAGACATTAGACAGCATCTACTTTGGTATTCTGAAAAAATTACATTTTAATCTTGAGTCCACAGGATGCTAATACCAATTTTAATTTATTTCCATTTACTGAGTGGAGGGAAAGAACACAGTAAAGTTGCAATGCCATCTGCATAAATCCAGCATTATGCACTCTCAGATGATACTATTCTTATCCTTGAAAAAAGGAATCTCTTATGAACAATAAAAAAAAGGAACAATTGATTCACTTGCCACCTGCAGTGAAGGTCTCCTGAGATTTTTTTCCTGTGAGGAGACAAAAACTGAAGAGCAGCAGAGACCCTATTGTCTTATCTGGAAACTAGCTCTGGGGCAGAACATTTTGTTTAGCAATGAAAAAGGAGGCTGCTTCTCCAGAACCCTATTACTTCTCTTAATTGAGTACCAGTTTGTTTGCACAGTTTTCTAGCAGCAGGGATGAACGACATGAACTATTTGTTGGTTCCTGAACGCTGCCACTTGGACAGCAATAAGCTGATTTTGAGTAATCTCAGTACTACCCCAGGTCAAACATGACAGCACTATGACTCAAGGCAAACACACCGTGCAGGACAGAGAGCAAAAGGACATATAAAAAACCCAAAGCTGCAGATGAAATGCCTTTTATTGCTCTGCTTTTTCTGGGAGAAAGCCTCCTTTTTGCTCCCACTTAAAGTGCCTTCGAGGTCTTATGGGAAAGCAATTCAGTGGACAGAAACCAGACACATTTAATTCCAGTGAGGCAGAGAGGAAACAGGGAAGCATACTTATGGGTAAAGAGAAAAAGCTGGGCAGAAAAATCCTATGATTTAGTTAAGTGGTTGCAACAGGTGAGCACCTGTCCACAGAAGAATAAATTCTGGACAGAAATTTCTTCCCCCTCCCCTTATTGGCCAAAGAAAGTTGACAGTGACAATATATAAACAAAAGATAAAATACTTTTGCAAATGGGAGGTGAAGGAGAAAATCAGATGCATCTCTAAAATAGTCCCTCAGACTAAACAGTCCTTTCTCTTGAAGACTTGAATGTCTTCCTACTTGCACGGGCTACCAGCATACTTCTTGCTGTTGAGCGATGCTTAAAAGTTAGGAAGAAACAGAATAGTGGTGGTATTTCAGAATCCTATTTCTTTTCTTCTACATTCATAACACCCAATAATGACACCCTAGCAGCTCCTTCTTTTTGCAAAACTGACCTAGCAAAAATGCAGCAGCACAAAATAAGATCAGATACCCATGGCTTCAGTGAAGGATTGAATAAACAGAGTTAGAAATTGCCCTCAAGAAGAATTAGCCTAGTATTATGTTATGACTATGCTTCTCTCAAAAAGCTTCATGCAAGTTTTGGGCATTCTTGTGGTCACAAGTCACAGAGTCCAAGTAAAAACTAACAACACTATTAACAGCAGTCACAATCACCTTAAAAGGATTAATAGCACAAAGTTAAGTTACAGCATCTCCTTCTGACAGAAAGTAGTACAGGAAGCAACAGACATGTTTAATGAACAAGCTGCCAGTAAAGTCATTTTTGGATTTCAAGTAAGTGTAAAGAATCATGGCAAAAATATCTCTTGCTATCCATGGCTTTAGTGCAGAGTGGTTAGCCTGCATCTATACCCAGAGTTTCAAAACAGCTACACAGATGTAGGACTGTTCATAACTGAAAATAAAGCACTCTGCACACTTGCAAATGCATTCTTTGAATGCAATGCACTTTTGAGCTTAAATAGAAGCACTGCCATATTCCTGGAAAGCACATCAGAGTCCTTCCCAATCCACAGAAGTATTAACTTTTCTGAGTTCCCCTAATCCCTACATACCGCCATCTCCACACTCCTTGCTGCCACAACATCTTTGGGTTTTGCATCTTTGGTTCCAATGTAGGAGCCGATGGTGTCACAGGACCAGGGAGAGTACTGACTGTAGTCATTTCCTTTGTATTTCCCAGCTACCTTCAGGTCTTCATCCAAGTACTGTACAAAAACAAAAATCTGGTTCTGTAAGTGAAGGGAAGAAGCAGCTTCACAGCTACCACTACTTAGTTCAACAGCAGAGAACTTGAAGAAAAACACCACCAGGATTATTTTTTTTTTATCAGATACATCATCATTTGGAATTGGGCCACGGCAAGCATGAAATGTGTAAAATTCTGATCGCCTGGCTACACTCCCAGTGCTGACTGTTCACTTGGCCAGTATGAAAGTGATATTTTGACCTTGGTTAAAAAAATAAACCTCTATCAAGCTGTTACTTAACTCTAAATATGTCAGGAGCAAATGAAGCAAAGTCCAATGACCATGAAGACTGACTACTTCAATTAATAATGGCTCAAAACTATTTCTCTTGGTTGCACCAAAAGCAGATAGCTTAGGATCAGTGGTAGATCAGAGAATCAACAGCCAATCAAGATACTGGAGACTGCACTAAAAGGGCTTCCCACCTGAAGCACAAAATCTATGCCTGCAACACTTGCCAACACTGTACTGTTCTAATTTTCTTGTTGTCTTCACCTATCAGCACACACAGACTCCGAAGTATTTTCTAAACATGACAGTAAATCACATTTTTGTCAAAATATGCTTACCTCCTCTGAATGAAAAGGATGAGGCAAGGTTGGTGATGGTGCAAAAGGAGGTGGAGAAATCACCTTCCTCTCTTCTAGCTGGGCCATGATCTCTTTCCTTCGTCGGTGAAGTTCATCCAGGCTAGGATGAGGCTGAAATAAAGACAGAAATATGTTATGCATCTTCTGAAGCACTAATGGACAGAACTAGAAATTTCAAAAATGTTGTTTACCCAAACAAAATATGGCAATCATATACTGTGTGAAAAGGAAAATGCAGTGAATAGTCAGTATCATTACACAATAATTCATGATCACTTTCTTAAAGTCTATCTGTAAACTTTCATGTTTAATATATGATATACATGTTCCCACACTAGCCAGAGCGTTAGTTCAATGCACCCCAAAGGCAGGGAATGTTATTTGCCTAAAACTGACTAGATCCTCAACTACCACAGTGTTTCTAACTTTAAAACTACTAATCTTTTAACTTGCAGGTAGCTCAACATGACCCTGTGTTCCAACTTGGCAAAGTTTCCACTGGAACATGTTGCAACGTGGTAAGTCCCCATTTCAGTCACACGGGGTAAGTGGTAGAACTCTACATATCACAACCTAGTCACAGTTCTTTTGCATTTATTATTAATTTTGCAGTAGAATTAAATATCCCACAAATGTCTCAAAACTGATAAATCTATAAGCTATGTTAAAAATGCTTCCTGGACTCAGCAATACAATTCAGAACCTTTAATGTGAATGACAGCTACAAAAGTCCAACTAGTCTACAGGGCTCAATTCCAGCTGGTGATTTACCAAAACAAGTTTGTACACTTCTCCTAGGAAGGCTCTCCAGTTAGCAATCTTAAAGAAGGGAAAATTTGGAAGAGCAGAATTTTTAGTTCCTTTATCAAGGGATGTACGTTTGTATATTTATTTACTTAGGCACAGAGATGGTCAGTCACAGATGGGCAGTGTAAGAACATACACATAACCATTTGCACACACTGTATTTAATCTGCACGACACAGACAGTGGTCCTCTCCAGCTTAATCTTTACTGGAGAAGTTGGGGCCATATAAGACTTCCAAAATTAATTGCAACACTTTTCTACTTTGAGCACTAAGTATCAGCCTGCTCTTTTACATATTAACATCATTACAATTGCAGAGGTGACCAGTAACTAAACTGCCTTCCAGTTTTTGAACAGCTTCGTCAAATGTACCTCTTCTTAAAGTTCAAACTTCTAATTCCTCACAAAAACCATCACCTTACTGAAAAAAAAAAGTCAACTTCTCAAGTAGTTTATATTTTCTTTCTCAAACAACTACAAAAATACAATATAAAAACCATACCCTGTGGCATGAAGGTCTAATCTGACTGAGATGTGGAGCCACTGGGCAATAACCCTCTGTTTGCTGGTATCTGTCTCTAGATTCAGGTACGTATGAAGGTACAGCTGCTTGTGGAATTTCAATGGGTACAGGGCTTCCTCGGACAATCTCCTCTCGCTGATACGGCTGGACAGGGGGATATACGCGACGGCTGTCGTAGTGTGGTGGGTATATGGGTTGTCCCATAGGAGGATACTGCTGGGGCTGTGTGTACTGTGGGCTCACCACACGATCCTGAAGGTAGGGTGGGTAATGGTCTAAATAAGGTGGACCAGGTTCAGGAGCTGATGGAGGAGGTCGGACAAAGCGAGACATGGATTGAGGAGGATAGTAAACTCCTGAAATAAGGAAAGAGGAAAAAAAACCAAAGAAAGTGATTATCACAAGTGTTCACAAAACCAAATTGTTTCAAATACCCCAGTCCACAAGTATCATGAAGAGAAAGGTATAAATTAACTCATATTTGTTGTTTGCCCCCACTGTCTAACCAATATTTCTACTCAAAAATTAACCACAGAAAACCTTGAAGAAGCAAAAGTTGATCCAAAGCTCAAGTGACACAGTTTAATTATCTAAATAAGATACCAGCAAGGTGTAAAGTTACACTAGCTGGAGAAGAGGTGGTGAGACTGAGCCCACCACCCGTACCCCAGAAGTCCTGCTAGCATACCAAATAGAAATAATTCACTAGAATGTCTCTGCAGATTGATATGAATGCTTTTAGCTAGACAAGACCTAAAAAGTAAACTGAAGATTAGCCTGTACACTTTTATCCACACAGCTAAAATTCAATTTGTCCCAACATATCGGAGCCACTGCCTATGTAAAGAAACTTGGATTAATTAGAATTTAAAGATACCTAAAGATATGTTCTACCTCTTGAACAGTAGAAGGAAATTTCAGTACTGGGAATCACCAAAGAGTATTAAGATCACCTCCTAATTATGTGAAGATTTTAGTAATCTATTTGGGATCTCTGGATAATTTAAAAATATGCATGAATATGTGCACATCATTAACGTGTGCATCAAATTTTGTAGTCAACTCAGATCTTCATTTGCACACAATAATCACATGTAAGCTTTTTCCTCCCTTCAAAATGCTCTGCAACTTTCTCAAAAATGGTTTCCCTCTCCCCCCCTTTCCTTTCTACACCTTTTTCTTTTTTTTTCCACTTCTTTCTTTCCTCATTTTTCTTTCATATTCACTTTATGTCATTTCTCTCTCCAATCTTATGTTGCGTAAGAATCATTCCCTGTCTTTATATATAGCCATTCCTTTGCTTTTTAATCCCCTTCAACATGATCTTTCTCCACTTGGTCTCTTTATACTCAGAACTTTTCCTCTTATTTCCTTTTTTATGATGTTTTCTTTTTTGTGCACAGACCTTCTCTAATTTCACCTATGTCTACCTATCACACACATGTGCAGGCATTTCTGAAACACCCATACACTTTTCATTAAGGATGTAAATGCTTTCACCCCTCAAGCATAAACCCCTCTGCTGGTTAAACTTTATTTCCACTTTCCCTGAGTCAAATTGAATTAAGGTTTACCATATTAGATCCCTTATCTAGTGGGGCTGGGAAGAACTGAAGAAAGAAGGATTTGCTACACTGGATGGGTATAAATATCTGTTTTCACTTGCATTAAAATCCTCAGTCAAGACATAAAAAGCCTGCCAACTTCCTTTCTATTATGCCATCACCACACTAGTGCCTATAGTCCACATGATATGCAAGACAACTCCCAATGCAATGTATCTATAGAGGTCCCAAGTAAACACCAGAGTGGGAAGAAAGAATAAAATCAGTATGAAGATGAAAGATAGAGAGCTTGGTCTCAAACTTACCTTGTTGGTAGGGTGCTGGCTCAAATGGTGGGGCAGCTCCTCGAGGATCTTGATAAAACATATCTGCTTGCTGAGTATTATATAATTGAGACCCTCGTGGTACCATTTGCAACTGCTTGGTGACAGACACTGAAGGCAGATCTGTTGGTGCCCGAGCGGGCACAGGATGAGGGTTAACTGGTAAGGCAGAAATAGAGCTCTTGGGCACAGACTCCAATCTAAAAAGTAGAAAGATGGTACTGCTCAGTAAGGCCTGATATAGCACACTGTACTTTAAAACACTCTTCTTTGTGTATACTCCACCTTCTGAAGGCTTATATCACCTTCTCCAATTAAAATATAAGGAAACAGGGAAGTAAAGCAGTTTGGAGTTTTAGCTTTAGTTTTCTACTCTACTGTTTAATCACTTCAAAACAAAACAAAAAAAAACCCAAAACAACCTGTCCTGTTTCTTTTCTAGAGAATGGGTTTACTTTGTTTCTACTGCATATTTACACACATGACATTTTGAACAACAGTTAGGAAGACCCGTACAAGTCAGGAGGGGATCCAGGGGCACTGCTACTCAGATGGTCCATCTTCCCTGGCTTCAGAGCAGTTTCATAACCGGAGTCTGTCCCTCGAGAAATAAGTTGCGTCACCGTGCTGCCTGTTGACACAATTCCATTTGGCAGAGCAGAAGTTTTCCTATTGGGCAAGTCCACTCCCCCTTCCTCCGAGAGGATAGCTCCTGAAGGTAGGCCCACCTCATTCAGCTGGCCCAGGGAGGCACTCAGGGGTCTTCTGGGAACCAGACGCTTGTTCATTTTACGGAATCTTCAGAAAAAAGAAACCACACATCAAAAATTGAAAGAAAAAAAAAGGAATTGCATTTTCAAGATTTTTCAAACACAGATGCTACCAAAAGCTTCAAGTTTGAATTCAAGTTTCCTAAGGGCTTGTGAGAAATTTATTATGAATACCTGTTAAGACTACAGCTTCACTGCTATTTGAACTTTTAATAGCAGTTCAGAAGAACGAGGGTGGATTTTTAGTGACAAGTACACCAAGAATTCATAGCTAAACTTCACACGGCAGGTTTAGAAGTCTTATTTCCTGTACATATATTCATTTCAACTGTACAGAAGAAAACCACAATCAAACATCACATAAAAACACTACCTATAGTAACAGCAGCTTGAGAATAAAAATCAGACTATTCAAGTCTGGTTTATTCAGAGAAGAAACTAATAGCAGAAAATTAAAGTGACAGAAGATGAACAGATTCCCTTTTGCGTCATTTGTCCAACAATAAGACAAGCCAATCCTTTATCGTCATGAGAATCATAGCATAGTCTGAGTTGGAAGGGACCTTTAAAAGGCCATCTAGTCCAAACCCCCTGCAATAAGCAGGGACTTCTTCAACTAGATCAGGTTGCTTAGAGCCTCATCCATAGCTGTGATAGCTTTAAAACACAGCTGTTAAGATTTATGTTACTATACCAATATGTAGCTTACACCATTTGCATTGTTTGATAAATTAAGTGACTGCAGAGACAAAAACTCCATGAACACACTGCAATTCCAAAGATTTAACTGCTTCTGATAAGTCTGAACAAACATGAGCCTTTTAATGAACTGTTCCACAAAAATCAGGAGACTGATGGTACTGGAGTTGAAGGTCCTCCACTAAACATCCTGCCATTAAGCTTAGATACCAGAACGCAAGTAGGAGAGTATATTTGTAGGTCTGAGTGTTACTGCTGTTTATATTGCAGAACAGGAGGCCATTTCCTATGAAAGAAGGTTTCAACAGGGTTGAAGCCAACAATTTCATATCATATCTAACAAGCAAATTGAGATGGTAACACAGACTAGGAAGGTACACACATTCTTGTAGAAAATAACAAAGGGGGCAGTTATACCCTGCTACTCAATCTTCAGATAATCTTTATCTTTGCCCATGTGCACAGCATTAACAGCAATGCAACAGAGGAAAAAAGGTTTTTTGTTACTGCAGTTTTTTGATGTTGTGGTCATTTTGTATTTCAGACGTGCAGACAAAGTGTAATATTGCTATATAGACTTCACCTGTTCATCTGTAAGAGTTCATTGATTATCTTCTAGCCACATTCCTAACTCTCCATCAACACCCCAGTTTACTGGCTGGATTAATCTTTACCCACATAATCAAACTATAAATTCAAGCTACATATTGTTGACAGCGGGCATCATTCAGAAAGCATTAAAAGGGAACAAACAAACCAGGCTACCACCACAGTAGAAGCATGTGAGTAGGGATAGACTATAACTTTCTAAACCTATGCTGCTCAGAAGTCGTTCTGGCATCTCATGTCAGCCATGCAAGTCAGCTAGACACATGGAGGCAAGCTGAACTTAGTGCTTTACTTTGGCATCCTGTTCAATATCCAAAACAGCTTCTCCCTGCAAAGCACCAGCAGGACGTCGGGAAACCACTACCATGTTCTCCCTGCCAATTACTTCTAGACATCTGCCTCCCATCAGGTCTCTTAGAGGTGCAGCGTCTGATGGCTCCTGACTCTCAAGGCTTGCACACAAATTGAAGATGAGGAGGGACTAGCCATCCCTGCCCCTTCATCTAGAACACAACAGTACGCTCAAGAGAGACAGGTGCACAGGTGTAGACACCCATCCAATCAAAGGTGACCGGAAGAGTTTATATAGCACCCTCCATGATAAAATACTTGGAAAGAATAAAAGCTGTGCAGTGCTGTCCTCTGGATTTTTTCTGAACAATTTTATGAATCTTTGTTGCAGTCTGCACACGTGCAGGCCACAAAAATAATGCTTGCCTACGCACACTAGGTCTTTGTCCCTTGCCAAGAGGGGAATCATCTGCTGTTTAACCCAGTCCAGATTATGATTTGCTAAGGCATTACCACATACCTCCCCATAACCTTCCTGCAAACTTTAAGCTATATATAGAGATACAGGAACTACATAGCAACAACAATGCATATTATTCATACTAAACATTTTTAAAAGGAGGAACACTAATGGAATACCTACTCAAAGGAATTAAGCAAAGATAAAAAGTACAAGGAAGAATTAGAACTCAACGTTCCTCAACCACCTACAGAAACTGCTGCAACCTGAAATAGAACAAGCATTCACTTCACCCCACAACAACATTATTACTAAGGCATACAAACCAGTCTGGATAAAATACGCCTCTTCCACCTACACAGCTGACAAACTGTCCTTCTTGATACACACAACTAGTTTAGAGAGTTGGCATTTGCTAATACTGACTTACCACCTTCATTAACCATCCAAACCAGCACTACCAATCTCCATTTTCTTAACACCATGACAAATGGGGGAAAACCCCAACTGTTTCTGCAGAATATAAGTATCAAAGTCCTATTCTCTGTTCATTTGAATAACTGCCTTTGTCATTCTAACGCCACATGCTTCGCTCTTTTTTTTCTTCCTGTTTTGCCAATGCACTGCATGCTGGCTATACAGCCAATGAACTGTTATATTAATGCCTCACGTTTTGGATTTTTAAGGAAAAAAAAAAGACTGCATACCATTTCCAAATCTTTGGAGTTTTCTTCTGATTAAAAAAAAGCTCCTTTTCTTTAAAGAAGTGAATGATTTTAGCCCAAAAGGTAAGTAAGAAGTTATATACAGTGCCTAAAATACATTGTATTTATTTCTTTTAACTCTTAATAATCCATTTTACTTCAAAAAACAGTAAAACAACCTTCAGAACAGCAGCAGTTTGCTCTTGGATAACTGGGTGCCCCCTCTACATCTACAATGAATGTAACTTATTTGCAACAGACTTCATATGACTACCATTTTTTAACTCTTGAACAATAACTACTTTTAGGTTTCTGTATGTGCAATCTGTCAAAGAATTTCAAAGAATAACCGTTGCAGAAAGAAAACTTGCAATGCTCATTTTTAGTTCTCTGGACAGCCCTAGCAGTGCAGAATAACTACAGAACCCCTACATCTGGAAAACTGCCAGCAACCTACTTTTCATACCTGAATATAAAGGCAAGATGAGAAATACACACAAATAAACCACCATAATGGATGCAGTCAAACAGCATGCTTAGTCACACTTAAGAAATAAGAAAATCAGCCCACCTCAAAAAATATCAAATAACAGTTGTGTAAACAAACTTTCAGAGCTGCATTACTGCTGAACAAAGCAAAACATCCGACATTTAAGAAGTTTTAAAATCTAAGAGATGACTGTTACAAGGTTTTCAAAATGTTTCTTGCTAATGTAACAGACAAGTTATGCCGCCTCTCCCCATTCCTAGATATGATAAATAACTTATGGGTAAGATGAAACAAAGATTGGACTGATTTCTACCATAAGAGGTACACTTACTTTTCTAGCTCCTCCTGTGAATGTGCAAAGGTGCAGCTGGCCCCTCGGGGGCAACCTCCTCTCTGTTTCATGTCTCGGCACATGTATGTCTTGTACTTGCTGTGCTGAGGAGGCTGACAAGGTTAAAGAAAACAGGTGAGATACCTGAATATAAGTGCACCTAACAAAGAGTTGAACATACCCTCTATTAAAGGCCTGATGTTTGACTGTTGATAATTCCTTCAATTTAAATGTTCCAGAAGTACCTAATGTGAAATAAACGTCTGGAGAAGTATTCGTGGTTTGGTCGTTCAACAGAACTAATAAATTCAAGAGTAGGTATTTTGACAACTAAGTCGCTATCAGGTTTTTAAAACATTTATTCAAAATCCTTACTGAAGCTTGATTGGAACACAGCTGTCAGGAAACAGTTAAATGAACAAAACTGATATAGGCTGAAAAAAACAACCATGCTTAATCAGAAATTGCCAAATATTCACCAAGCTTTGTGGCAGACTGAAAATAAATACAACTTAGTCAATTACTTTTCCCTTGCTTTCTGTTAGCTCAAAATGGCACTTGAGTACCCCTTTGATCTCTGAGTTATTTTTCATCAAGTTCCCTTTTACTCCCATTTGGACTAAAAATCTCTTCGCTATCTACGATAATTATTTCCATCAATGGTTGAGGATGCAATCTTACTCCTACACAAATCAGCAGGGTATGGGTTGTCTTCTGTATTTTTCTTAAGTTTCCCAAGAAACAACTTACTGCAGTCTTGCTGTCTGCATGTACGCCCATTTGCCAGTCTCTCTAAATACACTGACAGAAGGCCAGAGGTGGTCTCAAAGACATTTAATTTCCTACAGTTTTTACAGTAGAATTAAATCAGAGGCAGAAATACCTTACAGAGTTCCCACTGAGGGAAAGGTCTGTAAAAGTAAACACTTGCTTTCTGAGAAACTCAGCCAAAAGATGTAAGTCTATAAGAAGCCATCTGCAAACTGATTTTTTAATTGGTTTTTTTTGGCCATCTACTGTAGTGAAAACAGGATTTAGGTAGGGTGTACATAAGCTGCACAGCCCTCTACTGGTCACTGCTGCCAGCCAGCAAAACTCTGCCCAATACTCAGCAGTTGTCCCCTTTCCCACTTGGGAGGCTTTGGGTTCCCTTCCAAGCAGCAGAGCATATACCACCAGGTCTAGGCAATGGTCTTGCCAGAACAAACCCCCTCACTGTTTTTCCTACCCCAATTTCCACTTGTGTATTCTTACTGCTTTTCCTTTTGCTGGTAACACTGCTCATTAGGCATCCCAGTGAATGCAAAAAGGTAAAACAGCAGAAATAATTCACTCTAATTTTGCCAGGGTTCTTTTGTTGTTTGTTTTTTTTGGTTTTGTGGGGTTTTGGGGAGTTGGTTTTTTTTTTTTTTTTGTGGGGGGAATTTTTTTTTTATTNTCTACTAGTTCAGCTCCCTGAACCAGCTCTCCAAGAGGATGAGTGCCAAAGCAAGGGAGGGAGTGGGAATGCATGACAGGCAGTTCTGTCTTTCAGCACCACCAAGCATTTATATCAACTTAGCTATACAATGAAATGAGATCAAAGGAACATGTGATAAGATAACTATGAGATAAGTTAATATATATGTATTTGGCAACACCATTTCATTTCTGAAACAAAAAGTTTTGTTTCAGGATCTTGGATGATACCTTTATATGAAGTCTTCCCAACCTTTAAACTTCACAGACCATTAAGCACAGCTATAAGAATAATTTCATTAACACAAAAATATCTGACTGAAATGTGTCAAACATTTCCCAAGAAAATTCCCACAGATCATAGTGCTAGGCACCCCGGCTTCTCTTCCCCACCCTCTAGTCATGAGGGATGTTTATTCATTTCCCTAAGCTTGCAGCTGGATCAGACTGTTTTCTTTTCATCCTAGTGAGCTGTGCAACAGATACTGGGTGAGTGGGTGTGTGTGTGTTGTGTTGGGTTTGGGTTTTTTCCTTTCTTCTTTTTTGATAAATATGACACAGCAGTGATATTTTAAATCAGCTCCTCAAACCAAAGCTCTCCAGATGACATTGGTAAACCTCTACTATTGGACACAGCCAATAAAATTTAGGGATAAGCATTTCCTAAATAATTCAGCTTTTACCTGTTGCTGATCTGTTCCTTTCTTGCTGTGATTCTGGATATAGTCAACTAAGCCATGAACCACAGTCCTCACAGCAACTAGTCCATTTTCCAGTTGTTCCCATGTCGGAGGTGGAGCATCTATTGCATTGACAGCAAACAGAGAATATAAAAAGAAAAAGAAAAGTCAAAAGGATTTTCCAAAACCAGGTACAAAGACATCATCAGTATCACAAAACTTCACTAGACAACCAAAAAGATTTTATTGGGAATGCGTATCATTAGATAACAAGTGTTCAGCACCTTAAATCAGGGATATGTACTACTTAAAGAATAAAGCTACCTAAAGACTCAAGATTGAGCCACATACAAAATATCAAATGAGTCAGCAAGACTATTATTAGCATGTCAAATTATTTCCTTTGGGCTGAAAATCCCTCTTCACACTCAGACTCCTGTAGGTAATACCATTCTGAACAAGCATCATCCTCACTGGCCTAGATCACGCTGGCACAGTCACTGAATAGCAACAGAAATTGATGCCTCTCACATAGAAAAACATCACAAGGCAAATCTATGCATCAAACCACCATCTAACATACAGCAGTGTGAATAAATTGTAAAGTCTTATTTCTATAGGTGCACTTGTTCTTTCTAGCCAATTTCCTTTTTGAATCATTTATCTGCTGGAACAGATTAACATTCCCATCACGTGCCTACACCCTCTGCTGCAAAACATAGGACCTCAAAGTGCTTCACTAAGCGTCTTTCAAGATCTTTAGCATAATTACATTCTATTCCACTCACAAGGACTAAATTCTTCCAGATGCACTTCAGCATACCTATAGAACACCAGGGAAGCAACTCAACGGTGCAGTAGAGAAATATCAAGATCAGACTCACCTACTGAAACCGAGTGATTCCACCTTCTGTATCAGTCTTTGGCTAACAAATTTGCAGTACACACACAGTTTTGTCCCTGACTTGTTAGAGTATGAAAGATTTGGGAAGAAAGCACTGCATCTCCTTTAACTGTAAAGTACAACTGGCCCTCATTTGAAAGGTAACTTAGTTTCTGTTTGTTTAAACAAACTAAGAACTACAACTTTTTATCTCCTGAAGTCATAGTTTAGGCCTTCATACTATTTTGATATTAATACTGATTTTACAAATATTAACAGGTATAAAATAAAACTTCAGCCGCAGCACTCCCTCAGGGCAGTCCATCCTCACAGTGATGTTGACTTTTTCAATAATTTCTATCTTTCTCTCCTCTGTCAACAGCTTATATTTTCTTTCCCAGTTATATTCTTTCCAACTAACTTCCCCTTCCTAGACTGTCTTTCACACCTTTGCAGAATTACATAGTACCAAGAAAAATACTAAATTCCCCTAGAATAACAAATCTTTCTTGTCTAGACTGATTTTTGCCCAGCTGCTGTCTATTCAATCTATCAAAATTCTGTGTTTTGGATTCCAAAGTAGAAGATGCCTTATGATTTTAAGATGCCTCTAAGACAGTCTTCAGAGTGCAATGTCTGCAGGCTAGAGACCTCAGATCAAAAACTAATACACAGAATTTCTAGAACAAAAGAAAAAGACACAAAATTTTTAGATTAGTTAGTGGAAGTCCTCAATCTGATAAGTGTTTTCCTGAACAATTCCCCTCATTTGTAAACAACTTATTTGCTCTGGTAAAGAACTGGAGAGAAAAAGATATCTCAGAGTGAGAGCTAAGGTTCTGCATTAAGCACAGTGGTTCTATGAATCTTCCTGTTGCTTTGCAAATCTGTTTTTAAACAGCAGCATGTGTACTAAAAAAGGGAAAAGGAGGAAGCTAAGACTGCTGCCACTCCCCCCAGTTAACATTGCCCAATATCAAGTACACACCATATAACCTCACAGTATTATATGTATTCAACATCCACATCCATGCTCACCCAGTGCTGTCAAACAAGGAAGCTCTCTTCAGAGAAGTGGTGAAATTATTCCTACCATACTTCTGAATCTATTTTAGCTTCAGAATATTTCAGTTCCTCACACAGATACTGCTGTTCCCAGGGTGATTATGAATAACACTCAAGAATCTTAAGTTTATGAGTTGGGGAATGTTCCCTTCCACTTGTTGAACACCTTTCAATCCTTCAACAGTGTTAAGCTCCTGTTGCTAAACTGTAAGTTAAAGGTTTTTATAAAACATCTAGAATTACCTGGACTGGGATCAATATTTGCCAGGAGCTCTAGATGAGGTCGAAGACGATTCAGGTTAGCTGGATCTCCAGTCCTCTGAAGAGCAATAGTTAATTCCTGAACACTCTGTGCAAATGAGGCTGGGGTCTGCAACTTAAAAAAATTATGATAATTAACTTTCTAAGGGCAAAGCAATCCTCATTGTTTCTGAAGGTTGCTCCACAAGCTCACAAGAGCTGTCTTTCAAACTTGAAGTAAAATGTTTTTCGCACAAGCCCATTTCAGCACCTTCTATTAAATTCCTTCTCCAGCATTAAGAATGCACAATTCCTTGACATTGCAGGTTAAAACAGCTCTAAATAGACAAAACGAAGGCTGGCGTTATTTCCAGCAACGTAATCTATTTCTTTTCGGTGCTGTGCTGTCACCCAGAAAAAAATACAGACTATTAGAAACCATTTAATTTAGACTTCTGAAGAGTCTAGTATCTCCAATCCCTGAAGCAACAGGTTTGCACCCTGCTTTAAACTGAGTACAGCAGACAAAGAACAAGACGGCTGAAGGACAAAGACAGTTAGCAACATTCTGTTTACTAACATCACACAATTTCAGTATTTCAAATCCTTTAATTCCACCTAGGTCCTTCAGGGGATGTCTGGCACAACACCTGAAAAGGCGGGCAAATGCACAAATACACAGCAAACCAATCTTGAACCTGATCTTCCTGCCTGGCAGCCAAAGCAGTTGTTTCAAAGCTTTTGTAAAGATTCAACAAACCCACCTAATTTAGGCACTTACATGTGAGTCTCCTAATTTAAAAGCCCATTTATCCTGTGCCCCCTCTAAACAAAAGGGGACCTGGGCATTTCCAGACGTCAATTCATTTTAAGAAATATGCTTCCACCTCTCTTACCTACTTCAGGTATAGACTAGGGGACTGATTTTCTTTCAACATACACACTAGCTTCCTGCATGGAAACATGAACTGTTAACCTCTTTTACTACATTGGCAGTTATCAGCTGTTCAGAAAGGACACATCCCAACTGTGCAGCTAACCTTTGTGGCTTGCCATCTGCAGAAAGAGGTAAAGTAGAAAGCGATGGCAGGATGGCAGAGGGAGCAAGATTCATCAGGTTACAAATGTATACTCTAATTATTTAGGCCGTAACAGGTTTTGAAATAACAGGGCAAATGATTAATGAGTAATGCAAGTACACATGGGCACAATTTGTAAACTCATGTTAGGAACATTTAAATCTACTACAGTTGCAAACAAGGTAGACAGGGCTGGTTTTAGGGGGCTTTACCTTGTCAATGATAGACTGCATGTGGGATTTGTGAGACTGGTCTCCATATAACAGTGAGGACCACTGATCTGGTGCAATGCGTAAACCTGCTTCCATAGCTATTTGAACTATCTGGGAATCATGTTCCCTTCTCAGAGCTTCATAAGTCCGAAATTCCTCCTTCAGTTGCATCAGGGACGAATCCTCATCTCGCTTTGTTACCTAGTGGGGAGAAACGAGCCAAATACAATTAAGCAGGATAAAACAGAGATTACATAAAGTCCAAGGCAAGTGCAACCTTCAGTCAGCAACTAAGTTCTTCCTCCTAAAGTAAACTGAACTATGACACTATGCAGTGAACACTAGCCCTACTAAAATAACACACTCTTCATGAAGTGGAACCTGTATGAAATGGATACCAAACATCATTTATTCAGACTCTAACCCAGATATTGGTGGAAGTGTCACACCTCCTAAGCGACTTTACAGCATCCACACCTTACTTCTCTAATCAACGTATTTTGTTTGTATTGCAGAATTTTGTTATAGGGTACAATTGGCAGCAACAAAGCATTCTTCTCCTCATTTAGCAAAAGTGAATGACACTTAAGTTGAGCATCTAGGAATGGACCATTAAATGCTGTAAAGTACAATAAGCAGCTTAAGTTCTCTTTATATAACTCTGATATCCAAGAGCCTCATATTTCTTTTTTTCTAACCACACCACCACGCAATTAACAGAACTTGGGATTTTCCAGCTTTAAGCCTCTTCTAAGGAGATAAGTTATACTGACTTACTGGTTTTGTTACTGTGCATCTATTAAACCTGGACAGAGTAATAACCTAGCTTTACAGCTTGAAGTTGAAATTTCAGCCTACGTTGCCAACATGTGGGACTTAACGAGTACTACTTTCTATAACTACACACATTGTTAGGCACATTTAATATTACAGGACAATGTAAATTGAAAATGAAAAACAACAGTTTTCACAGCATTATGAAATCTCCATGCAGAATCTTCTTCATACCTTAAAGCACGAGGCTCTGTAAAGAAGCTGGACAACATGCCCAATGCTAGTTTTAGAAGCCTGAGGAAATCGCGGCTCCAGCCTCTGAACCACAAAGAGAACCAAGACCTTTCGTGACAACGCAGATCCGTCTTCCAGAGCCAGTAGAACCAGCTTTAAAGCCTCCTCTTGCATTGCTGGTAGGGAAGAAAATGTGAAGAAGAGAGACAAAAGATGGGAGAAGACCAAGAAAGATTTCTGTACAGTTTCTTGTTTCCCTACAAGTGGGAGACCAACTACAAAAATCCCCCAACACCCCCCCCCCACCACCAGCCAGCAGAGGGAGCTGAGCAAGAAGGGAGGGAAAAGAGGGAAGAAACACCTCCAGATTCCCAGACTATGACTGGGGAAATAGGACTTTTTGATATAATTTTTTTTAATTATTATTTGTTCTATATTTGGTATCAAATAATAGAAAGACTTCTTCATTTCTGTGTATACATCTCTTGATTATTAATATAAGAGTTTACTAAGTGTACTGTCTATGTCTCACACCTATACCAGCAGAAAAAGCTAAAAGGCTGAGGAAGGGCAAGATTGGTTCCCATGTAGGTAAAAGAGCAATTAGTGCCCACACAAATAAATCGGGTGCTGTAGCACTGCATATTTTGCCAGGTAACAAGCCTCTCTCTTCCCTGCAGTGGCAAAAAAGTTAGCATCCCAAAGTTAAGTCTTCCTTCATTTGTTTCAGTAGGGTAAAGTTTCTTTATTTTAAGAAGTTAGCTTCATAATTCAAGGCATTATTTTTGTTGGTTCTCTACAAGCAAAGTCTACATTTTCAGTAACAAGACTTCATTAATTTTTTTACGTGAAATTCATTGGTTTAGTATTCTATGAAAAGAAATTTAATTTCTAAGTATGTAACTTTTTTAAAATGCATACTGCCCTCAAATGCAACAAATCTCTCCCCACAACTGTTTTGTATGTTTATCGCCCTAGAGAAGGAAAAGAAGCTATGTCCAGGCAGTTCTAGTAGCCTTATTTTTCTAGAAGTGTCTTACTTCTTCAAAGAACAGCAAGTAAGAAACTAATTTTATCTTATCGCAAGAATAGAAGGACAGACATTATTCTGAATTTGACTTGTAAAAGCACTAAAAAAATGCTAGAAAGTTCATGACAGCAGCTCAATAGATATATCGTTAATTCTGAAGACCTACTATTAAGAAATTAAGCCACCGCCTAATAAAATCCCTCAAACAATTTGACACCCCTTTATAAATCCTCCTCAATTCTGAATTACTTCTCGTATAGAAGTAGTACTGTGATGTCACCTACCTGGTCCAAGGAACTGGCACCCTCTGGCTCTCACTGCAGCCCAAAGATTGGAAGACAGCTGCTGAGGATTTTGATGCTGAAGAATGAGCTCTGTTACTGTTCTTTCACCAAGCGACCGTGCTGCACGCATGGCTCTGATCCGCCCTTCTTCCTCTACTAGCTGGCAATGAACTAATGTCACAAGTTTCCTTTGCATGGGACGACTTAGCACGCTCTGAGTAGTACTGTTAAGACCCACACCTTCAAATCAAAACAAAGCAGGAAAAAAAATAATAAACTACCTCATACCACCTCTTCT
Source organism: Anarhynchus alexandrinus (assembly GCA_008711295.1). NCBI lineage: Eukaryota > Metazoa > Chordata > Aves > Charadriiformes > Charadriidae > Anarhynchus > Anarhynchus alexandrinus. The sequence goes on from VUYV01000113.1 coordinate 2,261,998, forward strand.
TATACCAGCCTTCAACCACTGTACTGTAGAAGCGCAAACCCAGTTCTCCTGATGTCCACTTTGTTAAACAGAACACTAGAGAAGGCATAGCAGAAGTTCATTTTTGTCAGTTTGTTTTACTTAGCATTAAAAGCCAACAATGCCCGGGAGTCAGCTTTCCCACAGGTTTAAGTCTTGTGATTGACTGATTTGGCTCTCTAAGAAGGTGGAACCTCTAATGAATTCTCTCCCCATGTTGGAAAACTGTCCTGCACCCTCCCATACGGATTTCCCAGGTGTCTCCTCAAGGGTAGGCTCATGATGCAGTCCTTCCCTTATTCATGGGCTTCAGGGATCACTGCCTTCTTTGGTATTTGTCTGCTTTCACAAGACATTTAGTCTTTTTATCTATATCTGATATCTCCACTGATTTGGCCTAGCCAAACCGAACTCGTGCTAGTTCAAAACTGTTTGGGTAATGTTTAATTATGTGTAAAAACTGTGATTCACAAATATGCTGGGAGCCACTGAAACCAGGTTAAAGGAACAAGTGACTCGCTAGACATACAGCTGCCATACTATGTTTGTTCCACAGCGCAGAGCTTGTTCATTGGGCCACTACTACTCAGAGCAATACTGCTATCACACTGTACAAGTTGGAAAAGCTTGAGACAGCTTTTTGTAAAAATTCATTTTTGAAAACCTGATGCCCATGATGCTCACCTCTACTGCTTGGGTTGACAGATTTTCCAAGTCCACCGTATGTAACAGATAAAATCTGTACTCTTGAACCTAGTGCAGTTTTGCTAAATTAGAGTTACTCAGATTGATCCAGCTTTTGTACAAGATGTTTTATAAACAGAGTATTACTTATTTCTCTTACATATCCTATATGCAGTATCTTTCTCATTTCAGTTTATTCCTCCTCCACAAACAAGCTGCATCACTACAGTTATCTCGAATCAAAGCAGAACTCAAAAAAAAAAAAGCAGAAGTATTTTTACTTAGTCTGCAGAAGTCAACTCAACTTACTAACTTTGTCTCAACTTACTATACTGCAGCCAAATACCTTGGCCTTTTTCCAGTATAAATTTTGACAAAATGCCTTTAAATCCCCCCCCCACCAAGTGAAGACATAACCTTAATGCTTAGGAAAGTTGTTTCAATTTGTTTCTAAACAAGGTCTACATCCATTTTTTCAAACAGAATAACTAGTCATTTGAATAATTTGTTTTGCATCTTCTTTCCAGTTTTCATTTTCAAAGGAAACAATGCAGGAACTACCTCTCGCACTGCTGAGTGGTTTGAGGTACAACGCTAATTCTTCCACACATTTCTTGCCCTCCTCATAATGCTTGGTATCTTCAGCTCCACTACATAGAGTAATTGGCTGCTGCTCAGGAACCTGAAAGGAGATGACAGGTACATCTATGATGAATATGCACAAATAAGTGGCAGTCATGCTCAAACGCCACATCAAGCTTGTTAATATCAAGCATTTCCTGTTTTGTTCCCCTTCTGTGTTTTTTCTATATTAGTAAGCATTTTTTCAGCTTGTTTAACAAACAAATGGCATTAAAAAAACAGCAAAAATCAAGACAAAAAGAAGTAAAGAATTATCATTAGCAGACTTCTTTCATTTAGTGGCTGACAGGAACTAGAAGCAGAAGACTTATTCCATGACAAAAATAAAATACTACATGAGAAATGACATTTCTTATAACTATAAAACTTTGTCTGAAATAACAAACACATTGAGACACCCCCAAAGCTGGCTGGCCAAAAAAAACCAAACAAACAAACAAAAAAAACCAACCCCAAAATCAGAAAAACCCTGGTTTGCAGGCAAGTACAGATTTGTATCTAGGGCCCCAGCTCTAAAATCATCCAGGGATAAGTGATAGGAGCTACCTGGATTAGTGGGATAAAGACTTAGCAACAAATATACTAGGGCACCCTTGGAACATATTCTGACTAGGCCCAATTACCAAGCAGCAAGATCAAGTTATCCTGCACAGTGTATATGAACACAACCTGCAAGTATTAATCTGACAACACAGGCCAGTTATATTCTTGAGTTGGTTTGTCTTGGGTTGGTGGTTTTCCTTTTTGTTGTTGGGTTTGTTTGTTTGGTTTGGTTTTTTTGTTTGTGGCATTTATTTCTTAATCCAGGCATTCACCAGAAATCAGGATTTTTTAAAGGAATGTTGGACCCCTCCCCCCAAGTTAGAATTTTGTTTTTGTTTTCATCCAGTTATTCTTAAAGCTTTAAACAAATTTGGGGGTGCAGTATAGCACTGTACTAATGTTTCTCAAATTCACTACTCAGCAATCAACTCAATATATGGTAGTATAAAGAACTGGAATTTTGTATAAGACTAAACACAAGCACGTTTTGCATATGCTACCAAAGTGCAAACAGATCTCAGGCTTCAACTTCTATTTCCAAACCAATCACTACCCCACTGGTAGTAACAGCATGTTAATCCCACATAGCTGCTTACAGGGACAAACCAAGGCCCTCAATCTAAAAGCACAAGGGACAAACCAAGGCCCTCAATCTAAAAGCACAAGCCTTTAATGCTTGAGTTAAAGACAGCTACAAACCTGCTACACCTTCACGTGCAACCCAGCCATGTAAATGGTAGCATTATGATAGCAGCAACAAATAAAAGCAGTGAATATATATAAAATATACACACACACATATATGGTTGCCACTGCCCATGTGGACTGGAGTTTTCCTATCAATTTTAATAGAAAGTATATCTATCTATTTATATTAATTGATATAGTTTCAATCATTAGATCACACTTCTACAGGCTTAGACAACTATGCGTGCTAAGTTGCTCATTTGACACGCGTTGCAAAATAAAAAAAGTTACTAGCTACATAACTCTTCCTTTTACAGTAGATGACAAAAAAAGTCTCCAAGTGTAACCTACCAGCTGCAAATAAGAGAGTTGATACCACCCCAAAACTAACATAATCAATTTAGCCTGGATCAGACACCTCTCATTTTACTCCTACTGAAGGGAAAAACAAAACCAAATTTAATCACACCAAGACTGCCAGGTTAGCCTAGATGCTTTTCAAATAGTGCAGTTAACTTGTGAAGTTTGGGGTTGTTGGGGTTTTTTTGTTGTTTGTTTTTGTTGTTTTAATTTTGGGGATGAAGCAGCTTTTGTTTGGGGTGTTTTGGTTTGGTTTTGTTATTGTTTTTTCATCTGTAAGCAAGAAAGTTTTCAGCAAAAGGAGATTTTGCAACTGCATTTTATAGTGGTCAGCCATAACTGTTGCAAAAGCAACAGCCTCAGGTGGACTGGTTTCTTGGGATTTGGGAAACAAATATTAACACCTTCAATATTTGCTTTCATGTTAACAGAATACTCCACCTCCTTTTCAAAGCTGCTGCCATTTTAGGAGCCTGCTTCTGTCTGGGAAGTTATACAAGCAGAACTTGCTTATTGATCAAACAACGTGCATCTCATGCATTTGTGCTGAGACAGAGACTACAGTGTCTCTGCCCTATTTACTGCTGTAATATATTTTGTGCAAATTCCTATTTACTCCTGCAAGCATTCAATCTGGCACTGGCAACAACCTGAAATACAACTACAGCATCGCAACACCCAGCAGACAAAGCGGGCTTGGAACAGACGTGGGACAGGAAGCCGTGTTCAGCCCTGGATTTCAATCTTGAATTAAAGCAGGTTTAGCACACATTCACAGCAGCGGTTTGGAATGCCATACACAGCACAACTCCGCCAGCGAGACACAAGGACTATCTAGGCAACTAAAAGAAAACTTCCCCCTCCCCCAGGAAAAAGCTGGCAAAGAAAAAATTCAAAGAATTAATCAAGCTGCTCAACACTGTATCTGCATATCATTCCCATTTTTTCTCTCTGCAAAGGAAGCTTCAGTGTAAAAAAAAAAATCTAAACACCTTACACAACTGTACTTTTAGCAAAATAAGCCCGACAGATATTAGAGTTTAACTGTCATCTTAAGCTGAAGCAAGTGTAGCACTGAACAATAAAACAAGATGCTTATTTTGAGGTTTCAGGAGTCTTCAGGACCAGAGAATGTATTTCTCCCACACACACACTTCATCTTCACTCATGTGATGCATCTCACAGTAAAACTTACAAATAATTTGCCCTTTTGCTGGTTCTATTATATGCACTTCTAAGACTTTAATATTTCAGGGTTAATATCCTTTCAATAGCATGCAGGACCCTATGGTCACTTCTGTTTACAATGCCTCTTGAGAGCCTCAAAATAGATGCCCTGCAGAGTGAGTTCATTATTTTCATCCTCATTCAATATTCCATTCTCTCAGACACCGCACCCTTATGACAGTTTTCACTGCAAATATATTTACATAATATAATAAACACCTCCCAAGGGGGACTAGAACAAGACAGGAAAAATAATCTCAGATGTTTAATTACTTTAAATTTGTGACCATTTTGCATGCATCTGCCTTGGCAATGACTGCAAGTATCCTGGCAGTGGAATGCTGCCCATCAGCATGACTACTTGTGGCTGTGGGAAGAAGCAGGTTATGACGGCATGAGGAAGGGAACCGGAAGAGAATGCTAAAGCATCATCTCATACCAGGCAGTGATTTTGAATTGGTGATTTAAGTATAATTTGATGAAGGATGTCAGCTTGAGTTGTCACTAATTACCATTAGACATCTAATTGCACAGAATGAGAACGTGTTAAACAGACCAAACCCCTTTTTGTCTGGTTTGAAAACTGTTTCCCCCTGTATTTTTTTCCCTTGTGAATGGATTATATGCTTCCTGCCAAAATAAAACCCAAAACCAAAAAACCAAAGCATACTGTCTTCAGTTCCTCAAGAGCTTGCACTAAGGCAACTTCTTCACAGATAATTCCTCTTTTGTGGCACTTCATTTCACCAAAAATTACAATACAACATTATGAAATGTGCCACTAATATCTCTGCAATTGTAATCTTCCCCTTTGGAAAGGGCTGTGAGTTAAGATCACTCCACCTGTTCTCTCATCATATACATGATTCCATTGCCTAATGCCTAGAATAATATTTATCATGTCCAGCAGGAGACTATGAAAGAAATTAAAGCACCACAAGAATTTCTGCCACTTAATGTCACCTGTTTGGAACGTGCACACTGCTGTTTCATGTGTTAAACAGGAGGGAAGAGATTAGATGACAGATCCATGATTATGCACCTTTAAAACACTGGCCTGGTGAACGTTTGAAATAGTTGCATAGAGTGAGTAATGTGGATGCCTGAATAGTTAAAATTCAAAACCTCATTCCCATAGAAACTGGCTTAAGGGATTTCTTTACCCAAGAAGTTTAAAAAGCAAGATATCCCATGATTGCCTTTTAGATTTGTGTTCAAGGCCATCGTGCCTCTCTTCCCTGACAATACGCTTAGCTCCTGCTTAGGCTCTCAGCTATTTCCAGGTCTCCCAGAAATAATAATTCTCATCTTCCCCTTATAATCCCTTATCGCTGCCATCATCTTATGTGGCTGAACTTATCTATATGTGGGCTGAATTGCCCGACCACTGCCTTCCGGAATAAGACCCTGTAATCACTGTCGATGTGTACTTTGCTACAGTGGGGGAGCAGGAATTTGAGTCTGCACCAGTTAATTTTCACATCAAGGGTGGCTATAACCTGGGCAACAGGTTTCATTTTTGGAAAGGGGTGGGGAGAGGGAAAACTGAGAAACAGCCTGTAATTCAAGTAAGAAACCAACTCTTTCATCGTTAAAGTGACAAAACCTACACAGAGAGATAATGCTATTGTCAGAGAAATAGGTTACTGCTTCCCCGGGTGCCTGTGTGACAAATTTAGTACATTTTCCTCAGAAGTACAGTCCTGCTTATTTCATCCATTATGCCTGCATGAAAGCCAACCAACGTGACTTGCCCTGGAAGCTTATCAGTGCTGCCAGTCAGAATAGATTCATTTCTTCAAACTGCCTGGTCTCCTCCTCTGCCTCCAGCAAAAAAGCGCTTAACACTTACAAATGTGTGAACTTCTCAGAAGCCTCCCCAAAGAGAAAAGAACAAACTGTGCCTTCCCCCCCAGATAAAAGCTTTGATTGTGTTGCACTGTATTTCCTTTAAAATGAATCCTGTTTTTTTTAATTTATAATTTAAAAATAGAAGTATTACACATCTCCATGGACTCAGGTTAAGGTGTACAGGGGTTTGTTGGAGATTAGGGGACGTTAATGACACATACACCCTCCTGAAACTAAACCAAGTACTGGAACAAGAAAACAGGCTTTGTTTCATTAAAGCTGTTGATACTACTCATGCTCTGTAAGCTGGCTTGCTGCTCACAGATCACTTTTATTGGCATGTACTAAAGAGAGTCCACCTTCTTAACGGGATATTGTTCGAAATTACTGTAGTTTCTCTAAAGTACTCTTTTTTGTGTGTCCTTAACCAAGACTTTTTCTGTAAAAAGCTAAAAAAAGGCCTTAGAGAGCTTAGTGGAAAATAGCAACTGTTTCCCTGTCCTTCACAGCAAAGTAGTACATATTTTCTAGTACTCCATAGTCTGGTAAACACTACTACAAATGCCAGGAAGGGAAAGGGAAAGAAGAGAAAGGAGGGTGAGTTATACCAAACGCTGATTTCATTCACATGCTCATTGAAACTAGGAGCTGGAGGGGGAGGTGTTGCAAATTTCTCTTAAGGGGAAAGCTTTTCAGTAATAAAAACACAGCTAAAATCACTTATTATTGTTTAGGTAACAATGCAGCGAGCAGCATACATGCAGGAATGAGTAACATATAAGAGGAAGGGAATACTGTCTCTTTGGATGGCATTTGCAGCTTTAAGGTCACCATGAAACAAGGTCCTATGAATCTTGATTAAATAAAATGCAGGAGGAAAAAGACATTTATCATAAATGTGGACATTTGGATACAGCTGGAACTATTCTAGAAACTCCAGAGAGGAAGGAAGAAGACAGAAGGGTGAAAGAGAATTACAATATTTATTTATGGCATCACCCACAGATTTCACACTGCTTTGAAACTCTTCAAAGATGGCGGCATACACATATCACAGAAATGGAAGAACACAGTCTCATCGCCCTCTCCTGCAGAGCAGGATGAGTCACTTAGCACAGCCAGAAACACAACTCAATTTTTCAACTTCTGAAATATAAACTTCTATGCCATACACCACAAAAGAACAACAAATTAGACATATTACTTGATAAACCAAATGAAAAAAAGAAGTGGCAAACCCATGTCTGGATCTCTAGGTCAGAGAACCTAATGAAAAGCATCATAAGCACGTCTTTCTTTCCTCCACACCTTTTAAATTTCCTCCACAACATAGCTCTTCATCTCATAGAATTTTCTGCTGCCTCCAACTCAGCTGAGCCCAGACACAGAGGCAGAACAGAACAAAACAATAACCCCGCTGTAACAACTGCATCCCATCCACATTTTTATTCCTCACCTGTAAGTTAGACATGATTGTCCCTCCCCTCCCCAAGCCCACAATCCTGTCCACCCTTGGGAGGTATGGGTCACAGGAAACTACCAGCGATCTAACCATGATAAGCTTATGCCAATTTAAGTCTGTGCTGCAACTGAACAGGGCGATTCTGCTTTCCACACATCCCTGCCCCTCTCCTCAGGCTGCTGTCAGTACCAGTGCTGCTGGAGCACTCAGCTCCATCAGATCACTGGTTCAGCTGACTTCATGAGTACCAATTCCAGCAGAAAGGGGTGTCTCAAGCAGGCTTCCCTCATTCACCTATACAGACTTCGATTAACATGTCAGCTCAGGAAATTACATTTCCAGAGCAGAGTTTCAAATTAAACATAAGGCAGTATAAAGGCTGCTATCAGTGGAGTCTATCCTACTTCCCTAACTTGCTGCTGCTGCTTTCAGAACAACCGATCACAAGTCCATAGGGTGAATATGGTAAAGCAAGTAACACAGAAGAAGAATGGCTTCCCACCAGATAAGCTCACTGATCCAGTTCATGCTTTTGGGAGAGCATGGCTAGATACAAGTTAGGGGAGAAAGAAAGGGAACAGAACCAGCCCCTTCTGGTGAAAGCCCACGGTTACACTAAATTAGATGTAACACAAAAATCACAGTCAGCGACTGGTAGAAGCAAGATTTGAACTGCTCTTCTGGGCACCTCAACTACAGCACATCAAAGGTCCAAAACCCATATTCATCAAAGTCATTCTACAAAAAGGTAGATGTATACTCTACACACCATTAACAGAGTCATATTCTTTATTCATGAATTGTTCATGTAAAAGAAAGGAGGAAAACAACATAGAAACAGATTTAAAAAAAAAAAAAGCACTGATACCTGAGCACCCACTAGTTGCAGCAAGGCTGAATTCACAGGAAGGAGTTCAATGTCTGTATTGATAGTGGTCTGGTCAAAAGGGCATGCCTTACGGTGGAGCTTGTTGAGGCACATCTTGCAGACAGTGTGGCCACAACCCAAGCTGATGGGCTTCCGGATTGTTTCGTCGAAGGTCTGTGTGCAAATTGGGCAGGAGAGAAAATCCGTCCATTGTGGAGCTTGTACAGGCATTGCTTCAGGAGTTAATTGACAAGACAAAAATCTAAAGCACAGATTCCACTGGAATCAAAATCTTTGAAAAAAAGTCTGTTTGTTTTTAAATATCTTCTGTAAGTACAGACAGTCAGCACATAGTGTGAAACATAACCTAAAAGAAAACAGAAACAGAAAAGTTAGCATTCTCTACTGGAACTGGCATGTGAAATCCTTAGTGCTAGGTAAACACCACTTGTAAAAGTATAGCTGAACTAGGAGTGCAGTTCTGACATTAAATAGAAGACCGAGTCATGACTTGCTTTAATTCCAGCTAGTCTCTGGCACTGGAAAAGCCACTTAAAACCATTTCTGCTGTTATGCAGCTTTTTTTTTTTTAAAAAAGGATAGTTATCTATCTCATTGAAGTTGTAAGACTAATTAGGTTTTGGTTTTTATGTTATCTTTTTTCTTTACAAATGAGCCAATTAACATCAACTAGATTTGAATACAAAAAGACAATTTTTGAAGTGCTGTTGTGCTTATTCCACTAAGTTTTTTTTTTTTTACAGTATTCATTGTAAGTTTTAAATGATTCTGCTTAGACAAGGCTTCATCCAAAACCTCTATCACAAGCAAGGTTCAGCGGGCTCTGAATTCGCACACAATGACACTGCAGAGACATCTGAGCTGCCATAACCTCAAGAAGAAACTGATGAATGGCTCAGCGTACGGACACTGTCTGCATGCAATACAGCTCACACTCATCGCTAGGCAATATTACGTACTGCTACTACAGCACCCTCACACAAAGTGATCTGTACAGAGCTGCACAGTATCACATGGGCTTATCTGGTTACATCTCAGTTCCCCTGGGAAACTCCATGCATAGGTCAGTATAATTCAGCATTGATAACTCGCCTTCAGTCTGCCCACCAAGCAGCTCCATCCCTCAAAAGCAGGAAGAAAACTTCTGTAGGTCACTTTGGACCAGAAGAATGACAATTGTTTCTCCAGAACCCTTTTCTAGCCCTAATTTATATCATTAATTGCTACCTATATTGACAGAGAAAGTAACATTTTTAATGCATTGAGGGATTACATTGAAACACTGAAATAGAGGAGAACTTGGGGGGTCTTTACTACTTGGCACTTTTGAATCAAAATGCTAAGAGGATCAAATGTTACTAATTATAAGGGAATGGAGGCTAAGACATCTCTTTGGGACAAAAAAAAATAAATAAAAGCAGAACTCCGTGTGTGAGGAGAAATATAAAAGAGTAGACAGATTAAGTGATAAGAAAAGGATCATTAGTCAAAGGGAAAATTGATAATAATAATAAATTTCTGATGTCTGGCTTACTTTCTATCATCAGTGAAGTTAGCAAAAACCAGTGCTGGTCACACAGATTTACTACCCAACAGATTTTTCTAAGTCAAGCAGCAAAACAACAACAAAAACTCACCCCAGCCACCCAAATGCGTTAGTTTCACTTTCCCACACACCACTGGCTTAGGTTTTGTACCAAAGACTGTGCACTTGCCTGCTAATCTGTTCAGATAGAAAGTCCTTATATAAGAAAAACAGCAACCTTTTATCAAATCTTAGCTTAAAAAACAATCTCAAAATTAAAATCTCAATTCTAAGTAAAGGCAGAGAGAAACTTCAAGTTAAGACTTGTGCAATTCAGAATCAACGTATTTTAAAAGAGCAACAAAAATCTAACGCTAAAACAGAGACTCTGAAAAGCCTCAGGCTTTTTTCCAGAATTTAGTGCAATGTTGTTCACAGCTAATGTAATTTTGCCAAGGCAAACAATGAAGAGTTACTAGTTAAGCTTTTATCCATGTTTCATCAACAAAACATTAAAGCTTAGTTCTAAAGCTAATAAAAAATTTTACTTCTATCTTCAAAAGACAATGTACAATGCCACACAGCCACTGTTTACCAGCCAACAAGGAATCAATAAGAAATCAATACTACCCAGACAGGGTGGTACTGAGGAAGAGGCACCGCATGTGGTTAACCCTAACACCACCACTGCACAACTAGAAGATATGCCAAGGTTGTTCAAGGTTCCCCCCCAAATGACCTCTTTAGTAGCAAATCAGTAATTTTTTTCATGGTCAGCAGTCAGCCAAATCATTCCCGTTACTATTATATCATCATAACCCAAAAGAAAACACTTATACTTGTAAGCTACTTAATTAAGCTAACTGCCAAAAACATCCAAGAAATTTATTTCCAAGCCTTCCCCCCTCCTAGTCCTTTAGATATTTTTAAGTAAACCTTAGTATCAAGTATCCCAGCAAGAATCATTCTTTGTAAACCAAATCTGTAATAGTAATTACCTTGAAACTCCACAAAAATCCTTCTGCAAAGAGTAGTACAGAGTTTGATAAATCTAGCGTATGTATTGCTGTGCTATGAAATACCATTTGAGGTCCAAAATCTAAGAGCTGCATTATATTGCTTCCTTTCTACCACACTGGAATTAAAACGTCCACCAACAATTTCCCAGACTCAGAAACAATTTGAACAGTTTATTTGAAACATTATATATTAACCAAGCATTAAGGAAAAGAACAGTTTCTTACTGAGAAAATCTAAAACCAGAAGCTAAAATGAAGCTATACCATCTATACTAAAAAGCAGATGTGGACATGGAGACTCCACCATCCCAGGCTCTGAAGTGGAAAAAAGGAGTTGAAAACTTCAACATGAGTTCACTAATTAAATAAAAATAATAAAAAGAGACATGTTGTTCCTACCTATAACTCTGGCCACTCCAGACAACTGGCATCATGAAATATGAAGGTCATATTTATTCACAGTCTCAACAGTTGAAAGAGAAGTTTGGGGAGTCTCAGGAGGGAGGGAGTAATTAGTGGCATCCCTGATCCCTTATCAAGGCAGGTCTCAAAAGCCTGGAGAACAACAGAAGCAAAGCTTACACACAAGCACAACTCTCAGAAGGGTCCTAATGAGCCCAAGCCTGGCACTGAACTGCCAGAATAGAAGGGCACATCACACATGAATGGAAAACCCACAGCCCTGACTGTGGACACGCAATCACTAGAGAGGCACATTGCACCAGTGGGTGACAGTTCCCCCCTACCTGTGATGGACTTCTCTCCTACCCCTCATTTCACCAGATTCTGCAGCTCCTGTGGACACATACTGGTGCCTAAATGCCTGAGGAAGGCCACAGATAGCACCGACAATTGAAAACATGGCTGGGAGAAACCTCAGGAAATCATCTATTTCAGCAACATCTAACTGCTGGAACAGATGGCTAACTGGCTTGATCCAGTCAACCTTTTCCCCACAGGAGAAAAGAATAGCTGTTTGAGCAACAAACCCTGCTCTGCTAATAAATCTCCCAAGCAGATCAGCACAGAACTCGAATTCCTCCAGTCCTGTGTAAGAGGGGAACAGCATCACAGGGACTGATGGTTCATGAGCTGCATGCATACAGGCTGGCACCAAACCAAGTACTGCTGCTGCTGCAACAGCTTTCACGGAATCACGGAGTTTTCAGAGTTGGAAGGGACCTCTAGAGATTACCTAGTCCAACTCCCCTGCCAAAGCAGGATTGCCTAGAGCACATTACTCAGGACTGCATCCAGGCAGGTCTTGAAAATCTCCAGAGAAGGGGACTCCACAACCTCCCTGGGCAGCCTGTTCCAGTGCTCTGTCACCCTAACTGTAAAGAAGTTTTTCCGTGTATTTGAACAGAACTTCCTATGTTCCACCTCATGCCCATTGCCCCTCGTCCTGTCATTGGGAATCACTGAAAAGAGTCTGGCTTCACATACATAGTCCAGTTTTCCTGTTGGATCTTCAATCTTCAGACAAGAAAGCAGAGTCAAGTGCCGAGATATAACATAAATCTCTCCCAGGCACAAAGCGTACAGATGGGGTATACACATAAGAAGCGAAGCTGGGAAAGATGTGCATCTTTTTGCAAGGTTTGTGACTTGCTATGACCTTGGAAATAACTGGAAACAAAATATTCTCTAACTTCGAAGAGCTACTTTAAACAGGAGTGATTACAGTAAAATTATGGAAATAAGACAGTTTCATTATCACAGACAGCTATTGGAACTATCATCACTAGAGAAACAGATTACTTCCTTGTACAGATAAGGTAAAAAAAAGCATACTAACACTTTCATGGTACAACACTTCTTTTTTCCCCCCAAACGTTTCTCTCCAGCATTATGCCAGAGGTGACCAAAATGCAAAGAATGCAAACATTTATAAAAGACGTACCTATTTAAATAAAATCCCCCTTCCCATAACACTATAACATTTTTAACCCACACTCTCAATTCACTAAGTATTTCACACCTGTTAGCTTCTAACACTTTAAATATATATACACACACACTTCTTCGTGCATGATTGAGGAAAATAAAGATATGGCAAACACAAGAAAACAAAAAACTAAAAAGACACATCCACAATACATAAATTGAAGGACAAAAAGCTGTAATTAATAATGAAGATTCCTCAAGACATAGACCTTGAATACTACACTGGGACCAGAGATAGATTTATTTTGTTATTTCTGAGTTTGAACATATGAAATACCTGCATGCAAGTTTCCTCCTCCCAATTAGCCCTGCATAAGCTGTTTTCATCCACAGCTAGAGGAGCCTGAAAAAAATTTCTCCTCTCTTCTGGGCCCTCCTCACCCCCCAAACCCCTTGAAATTCCATCCTTCAACCCAGACTGGAAATGTCACACTAATCAGATCAGTGACCCATCTCCTCTGGGACCCTGCCAGTGCTTCAGAGAAAGCCAGGATCATTCTATAAACCACCTGGACAACTGCTTGAACGCTGTATCGCATTCCTTACTCTGCCATACTACAACACAGAGCAGTAATGCAGTCTTCTGTCTAAGCTGCTTTATGTCTGCAATGACCAGAGCCTTCCACACATAGCTAGAAAGCTTTGCAGATTCAACTCTCAGGAACAAGACTTTTTTAAAATGCCGAACACTGCCAATATCCACTTGCATCAAGCTTTGTACACGATGACATACAGGAAAACTCTCTTCTGCTTTCAGTTAAAATTCAGCTCCCTTTATATTAATCGCACTCTCCAAGTCCTTTTGTACAAGTATATACTGACTTCTCTCACAAACATGTTATTTGGACCTAACGTGTACTAGACTAGCACAGACGTATCATGTGCCACTTCGTCATGCACAAGTTGCACTGATCTTTCCCAGCAGCAGTCCACAGTAAGTCATGTTACAGTTTAAGGCAGATGACTCAGCACACCTACGGGGCACCCTCTGCTCAGTTTCTGCCATTTCAGTATACACAGCTCTTAACAGCATTACCTGCTCCTGTATTTTTACATATTTCTCTATGGCATTTCAATTAGCTTTTCTTACCCAAGCATTATCATCTTGACACCTGAAGATCAAAATTCTGAATAATAGTAGTTTTTATTGTCTGCTTTTATTTTAGTCCTGAAGCTGTTTCATTTTTGCTGAGTCTTACTCAGAAATAAAACAAGCAGAACTTCCTGTAACAGTTAACAGTGAACGTATAAGTAAGCCCTATTGAGTGCAAAGCTGAATGCTAAAGCAGGTCCTCACTGCCAAAACAAACTCAGGCTTGCCAACCAATCTGCTCACGTAAATACCACTCTTGGCCAATCTATAATTTAATCTAATAAAGAAAATACCATTTTATTAATTTTTTTAAAGACTCTAACTCCTTAGCAGTAACATACACATTTCTGAGAAAAAGTAACCTAGCCAAGGATGCAATTCTCTCTCCTGTGAGATGGGTTGTGTGATACATTAACTACTTCAAAACCTCTCTCACACTCAAGATTAAAAATAAATCAACAACCTAAATGAAATGAACAGATAACAGTAAAACAATTCCTAACTAATCAGGATTACCAGATACCCATGGCGTAATCCTACCCAACAACTGGACCCCTCCATACTTGCCTAATGCCAAACAGATATCACCAATTTTCACCAGAGCTTCACAGTACCTATTTAAGTAAATAAGTCTTCCATTCCAGTGTGCTCCATGTTATAAAGAGCATTTCTGAGAACGCTGAAGTATCTTTCCTCCCTTTCCTGAGGAGAAGCTCAGGACCTAATACTTTTTAAAGTCCTGAATTTCATTTTAGCAAAATACTGACCTGACAACCCACGGGAAACCCTGACCAGCCAAAACTAACGGGTTGTTTATACAGGCTCACTACTTTGTTCTCAAAAAGCATGCTGAAACCACATACACAAACACCCAGTACTGCCAACTTCACGGTTCACAGAGAAGGATAAATCACACTAGCTGTGTTTTCCGTATTGAGTTCCACAGAAAAACCTCTGAAAAAACTGAAGAGAGAGAAAGCCCATGCCCGATCAGAGAAGAGTAGGTAGAAGAAAAAGCTTCTTACCTCCACCCAGGGAGCTCCATGAACAACACTAATACAATAAGCCCAGAATAGTATTTCCGATAGATTGAGATTCTTTTTCCTCTCCTGTTTGTTCTCTGAAACTTTGCTGTACACCGTCAACTGACGGCAAGTACTCCACTTCCTCATTCCTCTGCTGTGCACACGCCTGCTCGCATGCACGCTCCCCAACACCACTGAACACTTGCCCAGAAGACTAGAGCTCTGTAACAAAAGAAATTCCCACCCAACAGCAAATCCTGGAAGTCTGTGTGTAACACATGTTCCCACCCTTCTTTCAGAGCTACACAAACACCAACAGGCTTCAGTGAGATTCAGTCTCTTTTTTTTTTTTTAAANTTTTTTTTTAAAGAAAAAAAAAAAAAGGAAAGGGAGAGAAACTCATGAACACTATCAAAATACTGTCCCAAACTCACTGAAGCTCAGTTAAATCAGATTCAAGACTTGCTTTCTTTTATCCTCAGTAATTTTTATTTTGACTATGAAAACAAAGGAAGAAGTTTATCTACTTTCATGCAAAAGTCTCTTATTTGGTAGTCTGTAAAGTACCTTAGGAAAATGGGGCCAGTTAAGGTCAAGATATTATCCCTCATTTGAAACTTCCTGGCTTGTAACAACACAAGGGAAACAAAAAAACCCCACCAACATCACTACTCTACCACAGTACCTCCCCAACAGAGGATCTAAAAGCAATTTTCAACTATTTAAGCTTCACAACATCCTGTGAGGCAAGAGCTAATGTCATACTACAGAACAGAAAACTGATGAATAAAGTTATTTATCTAGTGTTTCAGAGGAAAAAAAATGGAATGAAACCTAATACAACACTTTCTTGACCTCTTATTCTCACTCAACATACAATCCCTTGCACCACGAGGGTAATGAACATTAAAAGACAACACGTGTAGAGGAAGCTTAAACCTTCCTGATCATACCCGCCAAAACATACAACCTGAACAAGGCTCAAATAGTACATTTTCAGGGAAGATATACGTGACTAACTTCGTAATTTCTGGTTGATATTATACATTCCTTACAGCTTATTTAAAAGAAAGGGGAAGTGACCAACACTTAATAGTAAATGGTTTCATGATCTACTACCTAGGAAAATTTTTCTACCAATCATAAAGACTCCCAAGCCAATAGATGATTAAGACTAGGGAGTTAATAGCAGACAAGCATGTCTAGAACACGTTCCTTTCATTTCAAATTAAGAGTTCTTGCATTTGTCAATGCAAATGACTAACAGTAACACAATGATTAAACCAGGATTAAAAATCAAGGAAGAACCAAATAGATTAACAGAAGAAAGGCAGAAGGCACTTCAAGTATCCACAACAGCTGTCAGAAGGGAGACTTTGGTTCAACTGGTCAAATAGTCCAGAGCTATCAATCTTGCTCTCAAGGAGGCAAGCAAATAATTTGCTTTTCCCAGAAGCAGGTACATGTTTAACAGTTGCTTTCTGAACACCAAAAAAATTGCAACAATTACAAATTTGAAAACTAGAGCTAATGATCAAGCAATTCATGTGCCCCTGAATAACTATATTCTGACATTACTGAGGCCTTTTCCAAGTAATTGAAGAAGTTAAAAAGAGGGCAATTCCTTATCCATACCAGAAGACCAAAAAAAAAAAATCAGGTTAAAGTTTGTGTGTCCAGAAGGACTAATCTCTCCTGTGACAGCTTTTCAGAGTTTATGTAAGAGCCTATATTGCAAAAAAGTTTTGTCTAGTTGATCTAACAAACAAACAAAACCCACAACTTCCAGGTCTGCTAGTACTTGCCATCAGATCACCCATGAAAGAAGCCATAGTAAAGATAAACACGACAAACTTGTGTCTTCAGATTCAAGGGTACAGACACACATTACCTCTTGGTGTCAGTTAGAGAAGTCACTACTCTTCCTTACTCATTCCATTCTAAGATATTCCAGCTGAACTGATTGCATAATTGTTCCCCAGCTGAAGCTAGCAGTTTTAAATGTAGATCTTTATTAATAAACACAGGTAGGCAGAAATGCAGGTTGACAGCAATTACACAACCAGTACCTCATTTCAACTGAAACAGGGCAACGAATCAGCCACACAAACAGCTCATCTAAAATAAAAATCAAGAAGTGAAAGCAATGGGAAATAGGTAGCATTCTTGAGACTGCAAAAACTTCAACTGCATAGGCACACGTGAAAGAACGTGTGTTTTGAGTCCTAAATTGCTGCTGCTGAAGCAAACTTCCCCCCCCCACCCCATACACCTTTTACTGCTCTGATGTATCAAAAGTATCATAGCAGTAATGAGGTTGGCATCTGTTAATGAGAAACCATATTAAAGATCAAAATCACTGAGGCCACTATCATTCTTTTCCACGCAGGAATAATGTACAGTTACCTGAGTACTACTATAGGCGTTTGGTAGTAAATTTAGGAAAGGGGAGGGGAGAAGATCTTGTTGCCACTGAGATAAGTAGACATGAATCATTTAGTTAAGACCCAGCACAATTCAATGAAAAAGAAAGCATAAAAAACCCCTACCTAACAAAAAATTAGAAAGTGTTGCTTGCCACCCACTCTCCAGTAAGAGCTTCTCTCCCAACTTGATTCAGTAACCATAATTCTGCTTTGATGTCAGTGACACTACAGCTACAATAACACTATCATTGCAATGTGAAACAATGAGACAGAGAAGCAGAGAATTAAAGTCTGGCTGGAGACACTGGTCAAAAACTGTCCAAAAAAAAAAAAAGCTCTCCAACCTAAAGTACAACCTTTTCTCCCCAACCCCCTTCTCCCCAGCAAGCTTTTACAAAAGACATACTCTCTCCAAGAAAAAAAATAATCCAGAAATTGCCAAAGCTGGTTCTTTTTGAGTGCTCTGTGTGTGCATGCACACTTTTTGTAGTGTACTCTGAAAATATTACTGAAAATATTTCTTTTATAGACTTAAAAGGCCAGAATCAAGTAATAGTCTGAACTTCCTTCCTCCCCTTATGTTCAAGGGTTAGCATTACACTCTATTCACTCTCCCCAAAAAATGTTTTTATTAGTTTTCAAACTACCTAGTAGATTTAAAAAAACAAACAAACAAACCTCACATGTCCGAAATTCCAGGTGCAATAGTAAGGAAACACTGAAATATCTGCAAGAGCAGTGTTAAGCGAACATAAATGCTACTGCCAAGCATAGGAAAGAAGAGGCTTCCATTTCAATGAGTCATTGAAAGTGTAAAATGAAAATGTAAAATCCCATTTTACACAAGACTTCACAGGTATTCAGAAAACAAATATTTTAAGTGTCCATTTGACAACTTTGTCTCAGAAATTCTTCTTTAGTGTTTTTTTTTCCTCTCCCTTTCAATTTCTTTGATTTGGAGGTGTTTTTTCTTGTCACTTTGTAAATGCTGCCCCCGTTTTAAAAACACATGTCAAACAGCTTCATGTTAATAACTGTTTACATAACAGTAGTCTCTAATAAAGCTTCAGTTGTTCTATTTACCTTGAAAGCAATTTATTTTGGAAGACTGCACTTAAACATCAAAACCATCTTTTAATAAAAGCACAAAGTCACCTAGGAGCAGTGAAAACTAATGAATTTTAAAACAAAACTACTGATGTAGTTGCTCGTCAGCCTGTTTTTTAATTAATGAGTTTATTTTAAACATATTATAATCACAAGAAAGGTTCTCTTATTATATGTTGTATACAAAACAATCTCTAGACTACTGCGATGTTATTTCAAAAGGCAATGGAGCACCTAGTTTGCTGGCACATATATTTCATCATAGCAGGAGTTCGCAATGACAAAGAAACTTTTTCACCCCCTGAGCCTTCTTATAATTCTATACCCTGTTACATCCTCCTCTCAAAGTTTTTGAGACAGAATTATTAAACTATATCAGCTCCTCTGCTTCAGGCACCTGTTCAGACAACCATATATCATTTCTACATTAGTAAGAAACTGTATGGCACCATCAACTTCAGAGAAAAGATCCACATTTGAAAACTGTTGTCAAAACACCATTCCGCTTACCACAACACTGCAGTCAAAACAACCACTTCCAACAAGTGGAGGTAAACAGACTGAGGAGTTGCTAATAGAAGATAATCTAGGTATTCCCTGTTTCTCTCCCAGATCACAGCTTAAGTCTAGCTGCACGCATCCTGTCTAGAGCTAAAAAGGGAATTGTTAAAAGATTAGTGAAAACACCCAAATTGTAAACAAAGATCACATGACAGCCACTACCTACAAGCATGATACTCCAGTGGAGATTTAACAGCGCAGCAACATAATCTCATCTCTTCTAAGACAGCAAATAATAACCTGCATTGCTTACCACACACTAACATGGGTTAACCACCTTATCCTTGTGAGGACTGCAGCGTCCACACTTACATTTTCATTCTACCACCAATGAAGACAGATAATGAAACTTTACCTATTTGGCATTTTCAGCGCAATTTCACACATAGCTTACAGTGGGGCAAGTCAGAACTGCTTCTCAGAACGTACTCTCATGCCAGCTCTAGATCCGACATGTCATCTACACCAGGGACTTAAGCCTGTCAAAACCAAATCCCTTTCCTTCCCACATTAGTCTCTAACAGGCTCCAAAAGCTGTTTTGGATCTGTTAAATGGTCAAGTAGTCCTGGAAACATAAGGAAGACGGTGGGGAAGCCACAGAAAAGGGAAACTTCAAGACAGTCTCTTTTAGCATTAACACAGATTTATCAAGTTTTTAGGTGTAGTTTCATGAGCAGCTTATTTTGGCACAACCACGGCAACACAGATTTTTAAGTATGTCTTCATTAATGGAAGCAGACTCTAAAGTATTGGCTAAGTTTTAACTACACATTTAAATGCTATTAGGCAATCCTAACAATGAGAATGACTAGACTAACAGTTTGGCATGACGAGAGTAGGTGAAATGGAATAAGGAACTCCAGTGATAACAACCCGTGGAATTGTTCCTTTATACTAAATCCACCCAAAAAATATCTGTGCTTCAAAAATAATGCTTCACAGCTAGATTTAACCAATGTTTATTGACAGAGCAAGTCACGCAAATACAGTCAAAACCATCCTTTCAGCTCATTGCTGTTATAGCACTAAGCAAAGTGCTATCTACAGATGAAAGAATGCTGTAGCAATCCATAACTCCAAGTTTTCTTACTGCTCCCGAAACCAAGAGTTGCAAACAAAGAAGCAATCTTGTAAACGCTACAACAGCCCATAGAAAAAATAGCTTACAAACTAAGCCAGATCTCCTCCTTTGGCTAGCCCTGTAGTAGCTTCACCGGTAATAACAGCAGGAATATTAAGATAAAGAACATAAATTTCACAGATTACTACTCTGCTTGTTTCCATGACACAGGCTGCAATTGTGTTTTAATAACGTAACCTAGTCTACACTAAAGCTCTGGAGTCATCCAAGGTTAAGAGGCAGCTTGTTGCAGAAATGGCAGGGAGCCTGGAGAGTTTCAGCTCTGTTGTAACAGTTGCATTATTAAAAAAAAAAAAAAAAGCTAGTCAACATACTATTCAAGATTTTCTCCACACCTCTGAACATAGTTTTGTTGTTAAAATCCAAACACTATTCAGCACGGACAAACCTGCTCATCACTTTTAAATAGTGTTAAATTACCATTCACACAGGGCTTAAAATCTTTAAATATCAGCAGGAGAGGTCACACAACTGTTGCTGAAAAGCAGGTTAATTCAGGTACTTCTGACTCAGAATGTAATTGAGCCTCATTTGCTTTAAATGCTACTGGCACCCGGTGATTCAATTTGTAGCACTGCTAAAAAGAGCAGTTCCAGAGGCCAGAAATAGCCTGGGGCAAGGTACTCCTTTTGAATGAGACTTTTCATGTAACCGTCAATTATTAGGAAAAAAACCCAACCCAACTTAAACATTTTGCTGCTTCGGTGTTAGTCTCACTTACCTTCCAGATTTATAAAAATAGCATCTTTTCTTTACAACTTTACAAGATCATTAAAAACAGTACTCGTGGTTTTAGTGAGTGGAAACAAAAGGCTCAAGTCTCAGGGTTTCCATTAAACACCTACTCTTAACCAATAAGAAACATCTTGTAGCTTAACCACGAAAATGAAAGCTGCTGCTACTTGCTTTTTTTAATTTTTTTTTTTTATTTTAATGTAGCAAACAATGCAAGACAGTCATGTATAAGAGAAAAAATCCAAACCTCCAATATCCCATTGATCCTCTCATCAGTAATGGATAAAAGTTACATTTATTTTCGGCAGGAACCTGAATTCAAGTGGGAAAAAGAGTATCTTAAATCCTCTTAAAAGAGGTTTTGAATTATAACCCTAGTTATAAAAGTTTAAAGTTACAAAACTTGAAAAGCATCCAAGCAAGAGGGCAAAATACAATAATCCCGGGAAGTTAATTAAAAATCCACTGCCAACTTGATGAATTTTGCTGCCCTGGACTTGTAAAAAGAGTTCTACTTCAGACATGTGATTTTGTCTTTCAGAAGGAAGTTCTCTTATTTACTGCTTACTTTGCATGAAACTCGTTCTAAGTGGAATGGTCCATGAAGAACAATTTTCTCATTCTCAGTTTATAATACTAAGTCTTAAAAGATGTATTAGTCTCTGAAAACATATTACAACTATATTATAGCAGTATCAGAAACTGGAATGACATAACACAAAAAATACGTAGGGGACAATCTCACAGACTCTATTGCCAGAGTCCTGTTAGTAGAAAGTATATAATTCTCCATAGCATGCTGAACTAGCCTACCTTTTTAAAAACGAAGGATAAACTTTTGTTAATTAATCTTATTCACAGAAGATTAGACCTCACTGATGGAATCATAGAATCATCTAGGTTGGAATGGACCTTTAAGACCAAGTCCAACCAAAAACTAGAAACTGGAAGATACTCAGAAAACACGAGTAGCTGCACAGTTAAGCATCTTTTTACTTCTTTTGGGTGTTTAAACTTCCATTAACAATCTCCTTGAAGTGGTTACAGCCCACCAAGAGGTTTCAATAGGCACACCATCCCAGACTGCTATGAGACTATGAGTGTTTGAGCCTTCACACGCCCTGACTGCAATATTACCTATTCTGGTACCTAGAGAGTAAATCTGATAAATGTTTTACAGTTACTGCACACATGAGACTACACAGATAGCTACTTCTATTTTTTTAATTTTCTTCTTTTAGAGTCTTAAAATAGAATGGATGCACTTAGCTGCCAATCACACCTCTATTACTGCAGATCAAGCCAGGGTGACAAGTAAGCCTTGTACAGACAATATTTGCGTGACGATCGTTTAAATTTGCTCTGTCTTGTATTGTCTAAGCCCTTGATTAAACAGCAGGTATCTAAATACATAATAAGGCATACGAAGGGAAAACCAGGCATTGAAACCATCTCACCACCCATGCAACATCCCTTTACACATTCCTGTATTTAGTCACTCACTGTTTTAGGAATAAAAGCAACGACAATAAGGTAAAAGTGAATGACAACAATTCAAAAAAGAAAATTCTCAAAATCTGTAAGCCAAAGCCACCTGTAATAGCACTACTACAGCCCTCATAATTGCACTGGGAATTATTTTCTGTAATACAGAAAACCTAGCAGGAACAAAGTATTTAAACATATTTATTAGCATACTGCAGTCACTGGATTTTCACAGGCTTGCTGTCAATTTTGATTCTGTAATGACAGCTCACACACCAGCTTGTCACATCAGCATGATGGATTCTATTCCCACTTCTCAAAAGCTACGCTAAGTTCTGAAATTACATTAATGAATTATTAGATGTTCTTGAAAGAAAGGATTGCTGTCACACACCCTTCCTGAAGGCTTCCAATTACTGCCACATGAACTGGCAAATGAACCATTCTAAGGCTTTCTTTCTCCCCCATCCTGGGGAAGGGGGAGGACACCTAGCATTTTTATTTATCAGGTGAATTCATATATTACTCACAGGAAGACAGAGTGGAATTTTTTTTCCCCTTCAGATTTTAAATAGAAGAAAATATGCCTGTGATCATTTTAATACCTAGTGAGTAATACTGACACCACACCCCATTCTCATCATGCAGTGCCTAATGTGATAGCCACACCATTACATCTGCAAATACTGATGTATAGTTTACCTTACTGATACCAAGTATTTCTGTGGATGCCTTTCTTCCTGGTATGTCCTGAAATCATGTACATCATGCCAAAGCTTCAGCTTGACAGAGCTCAAGTTGTTCTATTCTAAACTGGTCTAGCGAAGCTGAAAACACACGTAAAAGTGGCTGCAATCACATAATTCCTCCTCAGAAACACACCCAGAGACATCCTCACCCAGTTCTTCTGTGCAATTTTGTTAGAAACATTTGACTGTGAAGTTCCACTGAGAAAGGAGTGACCAGAAAAGCTAACTACAGATCTCTCTGCCTGCTGAAGCCATGTAAATCCTCAGACTGAGAAAACCAGGGGGGAAATAGTTCATTTCTATGAACTACAGTGCAGAGACTTTGACACTTAATGTAGAATAACCCAACTGATCAATTTCAATACACCTGATACAAGAATAAATCATTAAAAAAAGCCTGAAAGCAACTTGCCAGTTTTTCTGCCATCTTATTAGTCCTGTTTGTATTCTTTCTGTAGTATTTGCAAAAACAAAGGGAGACAGAACATCACACATACAGAAGAGATGAAAAGGTTGCCAAATTTCCCCCCCCCCCCTCACAGGAACGTATTCTGCAAAAACTATAGTGCTCGGTGAGAAGAAAAGTCTTCTCAACTCTCGTAATCATTAGGAAAAAGGAATAATTTTAGTACAAGTATAACCTATGGAATTTATTTTGCTTTGCAGCCACAAAGCTGTAAAGTCTCCGCTACCAGATCTCTCTTGCTCTAACCAGAAGTCTGCCCTTCTCTCCCAGCAGCCCTCAAAACAGGAGGCTGAAACAGAAATGCTATTCTCAAAATCCAAGCAGGCCATCAAAAGTGACTTATCACAATACAGGTCCTTAGCCTGGGAAGTACGACTGGGCTGTGCCTTTTTGCTTTCTGGTAAAGTCCTTCAGAGAGCTTTGTCCACAGCCTTTCACTTTATTATTTTAGTAATAAAAATAAGAAGTACCTTGCACTCCAGTAGAACTTTTATGACTATGTCCAGAGTCACCAGTAAAATGCTAAGCAGCATCACTGAAAGGAAAACTGAAAAGCTATGTTTCCCGATGCATTCCGAGACATCTAAATCAGAACAAGGTCATTCCCTGATACCTCCAGTTGCCTACTGTTCTTGATAAGCAGCCTCTTACTCTTACAGAAAAGCAAAGAGCTGGGATGATTTGGAGGGTTTCCAAACACACGGTCAACCCTTACTTTGAGCACGTGTTCCATGCACTAAATCACAATTATCAGTGCAAACTAAATTGTTTGTCTTCCTGAAGATTCTTAACACAGATAAATCCTTAAACTTGACAAATGGAATAGATGACTCAGAAGAGAAAAACAGCGGGAATCATGAAGTATGTTGTCTTCAAGTTGGTCAAGGCTCTGTATAAAGTACAACACAGCAGATAAGTGGCATAAAAAGGTATCATAGAAGCAATGTCTTCAGATAGCAGTCACAACATGATTTAATATAGAACACAAATACATCAGATTAACAATGCACACAAGTATTCGCAAGTCCAGAAAGCAACCCTGATGGCTCACACCTTCTCTGTAGAATCCAACAGCAGCTGGCAACAAAACAGTCACATTTAAAATAGTCTGGACTATTCCAAGCAACCACAGTTTAACTAATTCTCACTTTCCTGAATAACAGTTTCTTTCCACTTGTTGTATGAATCACCTACAAAGAAGTTACAATGTCCAGGCTTTCATCCTTAAAGCCTGATTAAACACAGAAGACTAAAATTAAAATTCACTGTTTTAACTAAAGTTTTTTTGCAGCACTACTAAGACCTCTCTTTTAATTAGTTCTACAGGAGACCTTTTCACGCAATTAAAACAGGAGAATGACTCATAAACAGGAAGGACAGCCCGAGTTGTAGCCTCTGGTTTAACTTACCCAGTCCATTCCATCAAGCCAGTTTAGCCTTATTTTTATCTTTCTCCTTTCAAATTTACAGCAACAGCCAAAGTAGTCACGAGGGAGTGCACCATGAACAATGCTTCCTAACTTCTCACCAGTTCCAGAGGAAGCAGTGACATTTTGATAGTACCCAGTAAAGTCCAAGAACAAAGAGTCCCACAGTTGCTCCATTATCCAAACAGCCCATCCTGCAAGTCTGAATTGTCAAAGCAACAAAATTAATAGGCAATATGCCATCTCTGTTACCTGCATTAGCTAGCTGAATTGAATACTGGCTCATATCAGAACAAAGTTAAATTTAAAAAAAAAAAAAAAATCACTTAGAAGGAAAGTAGCTAATACCAGAGAATGAAAGATCATTAAAGAAAACAGAAGAGGTGAAGACATCCATGGATCCAGGGGAAAAAAAAGAATACAAAAAATATCCAAACAACCTTACAAGACAACAGAGCATTTGAGCAAGCAAAGAAATCAAAACTCTTTATAGAAAAGTAATTTCAAGTCTGGAAGGATACATGGGAGAGTAGTATTTTCTTTGTAATTGCTTTAGTAATTTCTGATCTATTTTTGAAACAAAATTCACATTCTCTTTAGAAAGTGGGTAAGACTAAGAATTACTGTCTTTCTGGAGCTGCTAAATATAAGCTAGTAATTTTCCAGCTTCCAAAAATTTTTTTATTTTAATGTCTTCCCACACAGTAATTAGTAACAATGCAGGTGACCAACAACAATTTCAGTATTATTGGCCCAAGCCAACCTCATGCAGTTCAACAAGGCCAAGTGCAAGGTCTTACATCTGGGTCGGGGCAATCCCAAGCACAAATACAGGTTCGGCGGGGAATGGCTGGAGAGCAGCCCTGAGGAGAAGGACCTGGGTGTGCTGATTGATGAGAAGCTCAACATGAGCCAACAATGTGCAACCGCAGCCCAGAAGGCCAACTGCATCCTGGGCTGCATCAAAAGAAGTGTGGCCAGCAGGGCGAGGGAGGTGATTCTGCTCCTCTACTCCACACTCGTGAGACCCCACCTGGAGTACTGCGTCCAGCTCTGGGGTCCCCAACAGAAGAAAGACATGGACCTGTTGGAGCGTGTCCAGAGGAGAGCCATGAGGATGATCCGAGGGCTGGAGCACCTCTCCTATGAGGAGAGGCTGAGAGAGTTGAGGCTGTTCAGCCTGGAGAAGAGAAGGCTCCGGGGAGATCTTATTGCTGCCTTCCAGTACCTAAAGGGGGCCTACAGGANCCCTGCCTATGGCAGGGGGGTTGGAACTCGATGATCTTCAAGGTCCTTTCCAACCTAAACCATTCTATGATTCTATGATTATAATAAACAACTATTTGTCAATATCTTCTGAATTTGATTAATTGGTTCTGCTGTTTACAACAGGGTACTTTGTCAATTTGGTACCTTACATGTAAACACCTGAGCTCCGCAGACAGGTCTAAAAAAATTGCCTAAATGCCATGTAGAACAGACTTAATTGCTCTAGAAGAGCTCAAGAAATACCTACCCAACCAAGCTAGAAAATAAGCCACCGGGAAGATTTTTCATTTATAGAGGGGGGAGGCTGAGAGTTCATTCACAGTATGCATACACTCCTACTCTTTCTTCCATACCTCCTATCTGAAGCAGAACAGCATTTTGGTGTTTTGTATCTCCTCAAACGACCCAGAGCACTTCACTGTGGCAAAAAACCCAGGCTCAATTTTTGTAAAACGAACTGAAATAGGAATTTTAAATTGTGAAACATCATGAACAGAGATGATTGCTTCACTGGACTCATGAGCAAATTGTTCAAGATTTCATTAGCACAACATTTGCTTGTAAAGACAGGGGAAAATTTTCTACTGAGCCTCCCAGAGAACAGCTTACACTCAGAAACACGAGATTTAATTATCATTAGGCCGTCATAACTGCCAGAATTATTAATGGTCATAAAATAATGTTTATGCAGCATGCCACAATTTCACAACACCGTGTAAGCTAATCAAAGTAACTTTCTATTATTTCTTTCAAATTCAGTGGCCGTTAATTTCAAGGTCTCTCCTTTGGTTCTTGTATCTTGGCACTGAATTTTAAAAAAATAAAGGGCACAAAACACTTTAGTCTTGCCGTAAGGCGAGTACCATATTCATCAGATACAAACACTGGATAAGGAAGTCTTAACACTTCCAGTTGTTTGTACAGTTCCTAACATCAAATAGTACCTGAAGGACTTTCATTCTAAACTGATAACAAAAGGGGGGGAGCAGGGGCAAACAAGCTGAAAGAATATGACTTACAAGAAAAGCAAGTCAACAGTAAAGAGTTTTATTTCACTCACTTTTGAAGGGCATTTATATTACACAGTCACTGTAGTAGAACATGGAAGAGTTACTCATTTAAGTTCAACTGCTACAAAATGTGAAGAGTGCTAAGTCAGTATGCATAATGCTTACTCTAAAAACAAAGCACAGAGAAAAGTTAAATGCTACTGAACACTGGGAGTGTTCCACAGAAGCTGGTTTATTAATAAGTAGGTAATTAAAACCACCCCTCTCAGCATGGATTTCAATTCATTCACTTTGTAATACCTTCATTGAACCACACTCCTTTTGCCCAAAAGATAGATAGCTCTTAAATTTGAGTTGGAGACCAACACCGCGTGCCACAATTTACCAAAAATAATTAGCTTGCAGGTTCCTCAAGACTTTTAATGCATAATAAAGAGACAAGATTCCTGCTACTCTAGTAGAAGTCTCCTTTCAAAGCAGTAGGGAAGTTAAAAGTTGTAATTGAAAAACCTCTCAACTTGCTCACCATTTGAACTGAAGTAATTGTTAGAAATTATTTCAGGAGGAAGTTCTGAGAAGACCTTTAGAACCAGGCTACAAGCACTACTGCTCCGTCAGCTGCTCAACCACAATTTTATTATGAACAACAGGTTTAAAAACAACCATACCTCAACCTTCAAAGCTTATCCTGACAGGGTCTGATAAACACAGAAGCGTCCTGAAAAATAATGACATTTGGAATGCCCAGATTGTACGTTTAAGATTAACAGCCTGCTTTTAAGCAGCAGTTAATTAGATCATTGTAAAAACACCTATTAAATTGGCATAGTAGAGGGATGAGACAAACCAGACTTTCCTTGTTGAAACAAAAAACAAAGCGAAAGAAATCAGGAACCACCTGCAAGATCTAGATTCTCCCAGACTAGCACATTTCAGTTCCTTCAGCTCACCCACATGCTTTGTTTCTTCAGTTGTCTTGTAGCTGAAGCACAGTCCCACTACAGAAGTCTCAGATTAACATGAGGCACCCCTAAACACCAAGTATTTGTGCAATTGAGAAATAACACTTCATGTGAAGTATTGAAAAAAGTCTTGCAAAACCACTTTTTTTAAGAAATCAGTAGTAAGAGGGATGTATAGAGCAAGAACATGTAACTTATGGCTATTTTAGTGACTTCAAGGTTGGAATGAATAATTGTCAATAACCTTCCAGCTTTTGTAATGCTCAACTTGACTCACCTTAACAACAGTATTACCTGTCTGACACAAATACTCTCTTCCGTGTTCTTTGTCTCAAATTACATAGCAACCTGTGCCTCAATCTATGTGAAGCAAATGAAAGATTCGTTTCTTCCTTCAGCCACACTTGCACTGCTTTTCAGTTTAACTGCATATATTCCACTTCTTATGTTGCAAAATTGGAAAAATTGAATTCTTTTGTCTGTCAAAACAATCCTCTTCCCTTGCCTCCTCTCTCCTCCTCCCAACCATCTATCATATGAAGATTTTTCTCCACGTCCCCAACAATTCCTCTTTTTTACCAGTGTGGCTAACACTGTACAAAATACCCTTTGTAAAGGCACACAATAAAGTGAAAAAGAGAGATTTTCTGTATTACTGTACATGTGACCCTTATGTTTCCCAAGATACTTTTTTCTTTCTTTTTTTTTTTAATTAAAAAAACAAAGTATGCTGAGCAGAAGATTTCAGGTAAAAGGCTGAAAAGGATGTCCAGGTCCTCTTTCCTATGTAAATTAATGTTAAAGTCTTTAGATTTTCCAAATGTCAATGGCTGATACTCAGGAGATGCTGTTAATTAGGCAACATAACATTTTTCATCTGCATAATTCAACAGTGTCTCACTCACACCAACTTCAAGCTTGAGCCAGAGCTACCTTCTCAAAGTTAACAGCAATATTTACTCGTGGTTATTCTGCCAGTCTTACTGCAATCTATTTGCCCTACACCACATGTAGCTGCCTTCCTTCTCACTGTATTAGAAATAAATCTCAAAAAGGGGTGATGAGGGGATGTCCATCACACTTTCATGAAACACACTCCTCTATAAATTCCAACAGAGCAGTGCACAACTGGTACTGCTTCTGAGAACATAAGTTTGCAACAAACGGTCTAGAAATCTTGATATTTCTATCACAAAAGTCCCTTCCTTCTCCAGCTGGTAGCACACAACGTGTTGCTACCATGCAGTAACAGGAAAGCTATTTCCTCAGACACTCTAACCAGAAAGTCTTTTTATATGAGAAAAAAAACTATTTACAATAAGCTGATAGAATTTCTGCACCTTCTTGCCTGTTACGCATTTCCACAAATGAAAAAACTCATTAGAAATCAGTTAGCCCTTTGAAATCTAATACCATTTCAACTTTTACCATACTGGTAACCAAGAAAATGAAACTGATGCAAAAGATAACAGTCAAGAGACACACTTCTTGAGAAAAACAAGTGGTCAAACTAAGTGATGGGAACTGCACCTAATTCAGCATGCACTGTGGAATATCTCTGTACAGAAAGGAAAGTAACACAACGTAAGTAAATATTTGTGGTTTTCCTTCTCAGTTACCATGAGTCCATAGACTTCAGACTGCATTACTGTAATATAGCTTACACAGAATCTTGAAGGTCACACTGAAATTTTAGCTGGTGCAGGGTGTTTATATAATGGTCTTTCACAACAGAAGCATAATATATCTTTATTCCTGTATGACAATAGTTTCATATTCATTACCAAATGCAGTCCAAGGCATCAACTTCGAGCTACAAATTCCCCTATGGCTTATCTCTCGTGTACTTTGAGTCAAGATTTTTTTTTGGGGGGGGGGTAACAGCCGATATTACTTGGGATGCTCCAGCAAACAACCACCTGATTTACTGGGTGCGAGAATAAGAAACACAAAACCACATGGAGTTTCATCTGCAAAATGATTCTGTGAATCCACTGGGGAAAATAATTTTAAACAATGAGCAGGCTTTGCAAAAAAATTAAAGAGTTTTATAATGGGTCATCTGCTAAAAAGGTACATTATAGTAACTGTTGCATAGCTATTTTGAGATGCTCGGAATGTTTGGGAGCCTAAATACAGGTAAGTTTTTTCCTTCTAGTTCAGCCTTACACTTCGCACTGTTTGAAAGCTATGATTCCACAAGTTCTTTCAAATGGATGAAACATTTTTTCCAGGTATCCAGCATGTAAACCATATGATTTCTTGGGTGGAATAAAAAAAAAAAAGTAACTATCCTTCATATTATTACGTATCACAGAATGGGAAAGATCAATTCCCTAAGTACCACGAAACAGCCTTTTACAGCACTGGTTAGTTAAGAGATATAGACCCTAAATAAAATGGGGTGTCAGTCTTTGCAATCACCATCAGAGATGACCACCATCAGCATTCACCCAACACCTCTGAACCACATATGAAGAAATTAAGTCAATGTTTTAATATACATGCTCACTGAATCTCAGCTTCTGCAATGCTTAATTCAAAAAGATTCATAATGGTTTCCACCCAGATTTCTGGTAAATCACTGGCAACATGGCAGAAGCTTCCAAAAGCAATCTTGTTGATTTCTGTTCATCTGTTTTATCACGACCACTTTTATATAATAATATACATGTCCTAAGAGACCTGTAAATTAAACCCTGATATATTAATGTATGCATTTTCTGGATTGATATGTCCATCTGTTCATTGGAACATCAGTTTTTAAATCATTATCAGCTTTTAATAGTCCCATCATACATTTCTAAAATATTTAGCTTTAAACTAAGCTAGTTTGGATACAAAGCTGACAAAAAAAAAAAACCACCACCAGAAAACATACAAGTAACTTCCCACTCATCTCCATTAAGGTTACTGCTGCTCAAAAGTGATTGACAAGCACACCACTCAAGTCTCTGGTTGTCAAAACAGACTGCACTGATGGTACCTGCATTTCTAAATTTCCCTCAAAGCAGCCTG
Organism: Anarhynchus alexandrinus; assembly: GCA_008711295.1. NCBI lineage: Eukaryota > Metazoa > Chordata > Aves > Charadriiformes > Charadriidae > Anarhynchus > Anarhynchus alexandrinus. The sequence continues at coordinate 2,293,327 of VUYV01000113.1, forward strand.
TCAAGCTGTCTGCTTTGACAGAACCTTTTCTAGGACAGGAAGGTAAAGCGATAAGCTATTGCGGGGAAAAGAAAAGGCGCCTAACTGATAACGTCTGCTTCTATTTATGTTAGTGGAAACCATAATTTCATATCAACATTGTGTATTAATGGACTGAAGAAAGCCATGGTGCTACTGGTGAAGCTTAGAAACCGTCAATAAGGTACACACTCCTCTTAGGAACACTGAGTTATTTATACAACTATAAAGTCTCTTATTAGTTTCACCGACTTCAAACACAGAAATACAGACATTTTTAGTTGATAAAAACTAATGCCTGCCACATCCTTATAAGCCTGAAGGGGGTAAAAAAGGTAAGTTTAGGAACACATTAATTTCTGCTTCATAGTACTGCTGCATTATCTAACAACTCTATGGCTATATATCATGCAAATAGAGTATAAACACTGAATTTAACAACTGCATTTCTCTTCCAAGCACAGTAATTAGAATATAGTGTTGCTAAACCAGTTACAGTGATTAAAGCAGCTCTGCAACAGTCCAGGTTACCTCGGACCTTTTAATCATCTTTGCAATTTTTTTATTTTTTTATTTTTTACTTCGGCCATTTTCAATATAGTAAAAACACACACAAAACAGTAGCTGCCACCGGAGAGGCAGAAGATTTTCCATTCATACTTGACCGAAATTAAAAGATTAAGAGAGCTACTCCGAGGAAAAAAGCATACATGCATGTGGAGAAAATTAAGTATTCCCGGTTCCTAGGAAAAAAAAACCGCATCAGTTCCCCGTTTTAAAACAGCATAGGCCTCACAATGGCTTTTGAGGACAAAAACTGACACCAGGACATTCCCAACCACCAAAGCACACTAAAATACAGCTATACCAACACCGCACTCCGGCCAGAAACCTTACCCATCTTTGCCCTGTTAATCCAACAGCGAAAACAACACCAGGGGGAAAAAAAAAAAAAAACACAAAACAAACTAGTGAAAGTAAGCGGAGTTTCTGTTTTGTCTTATCACGGTTTCTCCCCACGCAGGAGGGAGGCCGGGGGCCACCTCGCTCTTCCCTCAGGCACCACAGACAAAAGAGCGACAACCCGGGGTGGGGGGGGAGGTGGGGGGTGATAGGGTTGTCGTCCGTCCGTCCCCCCCACCGACCGCGGGAAGAGGGGAGCTCTAGCCTTATATCCCCCACCTTGTTCGTTTAATGATACCGAGGATGCGTTTTCTCTCTTTTCCAGGCACGCAGAGTCCCTGGAAAAACAACAGCAGTAGCAGGCCACACACAAAAGCCGCCTGTCCCTTCTCTGCCGTAGCCTGAGGCGATGCCGCCTCTTCCCACCCCCACCCCCGCCGCCCCAGGCCGGACCCGAGCGCCGGGCTCTCCCCGCCCCCCTTCCGCCTCCCCCGCACCGGGGTCGGCAGCCTCCGCAGCTCTCTCCCTGCCCGGGACGCTCGGAAATCGAGCCCGGCAGGAGCCAGAGGCCTAGCGAGGCAGGCAGCGGCACAGGCCCTACAGGCAAGCGCAGCGCCCGCCCCTCCGCCTCCCTCACCCGGGAAGGGGAGCAGAGCCCTCCCGCCAGCGCTCCCGAGGCCAGCCCCATTGTTCCCCGCACCCCCCGGCTCCCCACTCCCCTCAGCCGAGTTCGGCAGCGGGGAAGGCGGGGGGGAGGGCAGAGGAGACAGCGCACTCACCACACGGGCCGGGCTCCCCGCAGCAGCCACCACCGCCCCCCTCAGCTGCGGCACACGGGGGCGGCCGCAGCGCCCTGCTCCTCCAGCACCCGCAGACCCCGGGGCCCCCCCAGCGCCGTCGCCGCCTGCCACCCCTCCGCCGCCGCCGCTGCAGCAGCGGCCATCTTGTGCGTCGGCTGTCTCCCCTCGCCGCCTGCCTGCCTGCCTGCCTGCCTGCACCGCCTCGCTGCTGCCGCCCGCCCCTTCCTGCGCCCGGCCCCCGGGCAGGCGGGGCGGGACCGAGAGAAAAAGCCGAGTCACGGGCTGGAGCGCCGGGGGAGTTCGGTAGGGTGAGAGGTGGTGCTGCTGGGCGGGGGTGCTGGCAGTCGCCGCGGGGAGGGCGTTGTCGGTTCCTGTCAGGGACGGTGTGTGCTCCCTGCTGCCCTCCTTCGCCTTTTGGGTGTTTTTTTCGCTCCTCTACCTCATCTTCTTGTCGTCTGTGATCACGGCGGGCGTAGTGAGGCTACGGGGCCGTTTATACGCTAAGTGTAGCCCCGAGAAGGTCACTGCATGTTGAGGGCTTCCCAAAGCCCCCAGCCCGCCATTTTCTCTCCCTCAGCGCCCACAGCGGGGGGGGCTTCCTCTATTTGGGGTGCGCTGCGGTTCCCCTCTTCTTTCCCACTGTGATTGCCTCATGCTATCAAATCTTAAGAGCTTGGGGGTTGGTTTATTTTCTTACTCAGAAGGGAAAAAAATTACGAATGCTGTTCCCCATGCAGGCACACTCTTGGGGTCTGTGCGGGGTAAAGACCCTGTTGCTTTTCCCACCAGGCCCATGGGGAGGTGCAGAGCTGGGCTTGGCGATGGAGGAGGTCCCCCGTAGCTTTCTTTGTTGCAGGACACATTTAATTCATCCTCAGCCTCAAACAGCACCACAGGTAAGATGTGTTGGGGCCCCACCAAGCCTTGCTGTATCGCACATTACCTGAACTACAGTTTGGCTATAGAAGAAATTTTAAAATGAAGTTATAAAATGTCTTACAAGTATCGATGATGACAACTCACTGCATTCAGTTAGCACATACTGATAGTTTTAAAATGCTTTGGGAACTAATTATTTAACATCAAGGTAGCATTAAATCGCTTCCCATTTTATGAGAAGATGAACTCTGGGGTAAAGTACTAAGGAATTTGTCCAAATTTATTTCCAAATTTAACAACAAAAATGGGGTTAGGTGGTCCTGTCCTATTCCCCAGGTATTTTGTCATGTATATGCCCAGTTGGAGGCTCTGCAGGATCAATGGTGATGTGAGGTCATTGGGCAGGGTGCTGCATATGGAATCACTGCACTTCCAAACACTTTATAACACTGTAAGGAGCATGCACTGTATTATCAGTTCAACATCCAAACCGCAGAGGACTACATGACCTTGAGATACCATTAAAACAGTGCAATGTCAGGTCAAAAGTAACCAGGCCCAGAACCAGGGGCTTGAGACAGCAACCTGCAAAAGGAAGCTGGGTCACGACATGCAGACAGAAACGTGGAAACAAATAATAAAGCTGGACTCCTGGACCTGAGAGAAAGTCAGTGTAGTGATAGCTTAATCTCCAGCTCCTATTTCTGACTCTTGTATTGATTTCAGACAGGTTTTCGCATTAACTTCACAAGAAATGTGGTGATAGTAGCTAAATGTATTATTTCTCTCAGTTTTACTGAAGAAATTGTCTCTATTATTTAGTCTTTTCCACCAAAACAATTAAGCTTAATGCTTACCAAGGATTAGGGCTTGAATAAAATAATACTAAGAGCAGCTATTAAATGAATTCCTGAAAACAGGGTTTTCTTGCCATATTTGCAGGCATTTGGAATCTTATTAATACAAAAGGCTAAGATCTTTACAAAGACCACATTTAACTTACTGTGAGTTACAAAAGAAGTGTAAATTGGGAAGTTTAACGTGGAAGTATGAATCTTAACCATTATGGCTGTTTTATTGTTATTTCAAGGAGATTAACAGGAAAGATTTGTTAGTCTACAAACAGAAATCTAAAACAATCAGTGTTTGTAAGCATCAGAATCTTTACACAGTAAAATATCTGAATTAATTATTTAATCAAGAATATCATAGTTAGCCAGATTCGGAAGTCAGGGATGATCACATATTAGTACATTATTACATTTTTATCTTTATATTGGCATAGTAATACTTTCTACAATGCCGCAATGAAACATTAATACCACTTGTTCTTAATGACTGTATTAATTATGTAAGAGTCTTTGTCCTGAAGCACAATCTTTCATATAACCAATTGGCAAATTGCAGCATAGTTTGTTAAAAAGAAAAAAATACCTGAATCATTATACTCCTGTCTAATTAGTCCTCCCTCTTGAAAATTAACATCTCTGCACGTTATTCTAAATCAATTTAATTATTGTCTTCATCCTATTATTCTGATTTAAAACTGTACATAACACAGAAAATTTTCTATCAGCAATTGCCATCTTTTGCAGATTCCTCTCCTAAATGTTATGCTAGAAATGTGAACATTATTGAAGTTATTAGCATCCTGTTTGGACACAGAAGCCAGCACTAGGAGCTAAAATGGTAGGTGTTCTCTGCAACCTTTGTTCAAAGTCACAGAAACTAGAAATGGTCAAGGCTTGAGGACATCCTCTTACTTCCTCGTTTATAGCAGGTGATTGTATACACAGTACATAATTCTGGTGTTTTGTTCAGTCTGGTTTTTAATACTCCAATCTGGAGACTTCCACCACTTCCTGTACTTGGTTCCTGTATACGGTTCCTATATTGCTGAAAAGTTTTCATTTTCAGGTAGCTTATGTTTTCCCTCAGCAATTGGTTCTGTTACACTTAGTAAATTGTGTTACCAGTGTTTACTTGCTGCCAACAATTTTCAGTATTACAATGTAGTTTACCACAGTACTGCGTTGTTTAAATTTAAAGAAGTGGGATCTGAAATTACCTATGGTTCTTAGTAAATAACATTGCAAGGATGAGTACTTTAAATATCAAAACCCATTTTAGACTTCTGTCAGAGTAACACTTTTCTAATGATTATTCTTTATTCTGGATTTTAAAAGTTCAGAAATTTGTAGATGAGCTTGTTCTGTCTTTGGGATCTGATCCCACTAGATACCTACATTATTTTTAATGTCTACTTTCTCCGGTTATGCAGCATTTTTTCCTGCATGACACACTACTTTAGCATATGAAACACAAAACAGTATTTGCTTTTAGGATTACTGTTTTCATATCTCATTTCAGCTTATTATTAAATCTGCTGTAATTTATCTCCAGTTTTTCACATTGTTCTTTCTTTTATGTCCTTAAAAAGCCACAGGAATTAGTTTTGATTCTACAACATATCGTCTCAATTTTCCAGTGCTTCTTTTTCTTTTTTCTTTTGTTCCAAAAGGGGATAATATATAGGTCTGGTTCTAGATTTTGCAGTTGTGGTCACCCTAGTAATGTTCTTCAGATTATACATTAGAAATGAATCTCCATATTAGCCTGTGTGACTGAGAAAAATAGGTAAAATACCAGTGTAACTGTCAAATTGTATCATCTCATGATTCAATTTTTATATTACTCTTTCCATATAGAACTAATGTAAAACTGTGGTAACAGAATAGCTGTCTTCGTAAAAAGATTTTTTTTTTAATGTGTTGGCAATGTTTCAGTTTGCTATTTTAGTTATCTGCGTGACCTGTAAAGCTGATAATAATGGAAAATTTCTCATTTTGAAACCTGTGATATCAGAATGAAAGGCAAGAATTAAATATTTTTCCAGCTGGCTGCAAGCATTTAAAAATTGTCCTTGTTATTTCACATTCTTGAATATATCACTTAAAATAAAAGAACAGAAAAGAAAATCTTTAGCACTTTTGTGTGCTTGACTATCACATTAACAAAACGTAAATTTCCTGCACTTTTATAAAATTCCACTGACAAGAGCAGAAGACTAAAGCATATCTGCCCAACGTAATCATTGCAAAAAACCCCAATGCTCATTAATGAGTGTGCTGAATATCATCCAAGTCCATGTAATTCAGATGCAACTTTTAGAACTAGTTGTATATGCTTGTTTTAAAACAATAATAAAATGGTAGCAAAATAAAGCATTCCACTCTGGAAGGACATGCTCAGTATCTTGACCATAACGTACAAGGTTTAGATTTCCTTTATACAACAGAAGCTTGAATGATGTAAAGGAATGTAAAGTGCATGTAAAAATATTCCTCCATGAATGCTTCTCTCTCAGCCATTCAATTTGCACAAGCAAATAATGCTGTATAACCCACCAAACATTATCAGATTTGTTAAAAAATTTGCAAAAGTTTTTGCAGTTATTTCATGCTATACATAATAGATTTGCAGAATATCAATCCATTTTTAACATTTGTGTTTTCAGGCTGCTAGGAATGAAAAAAAAAATATATAAAGATACCCTGTGGCTTCAGTTGCTGTGAAAAAAGCACAAATGATGAGGAATCCCTTCTAATCCCTTTGATTAGGAGTTTCACTTAACTGTCCCGTCTCATTATCCTCCTTGTCCCACTGGCATTTAGGGATGCAATGTGTTGACATAGTAGTATGCCACAGATTCTCATGGTACTCCTTTCTGCCTTCCTGCTTATATGCCATTGCCTGGTTTGCTTTAATCTCAGTTTCCAGTGTCATTCAGCAACACCTCTCTCTAAGTGTGACAAAAATTTTGAAGCATTATGAAGTACAAGAATTCGCAGTATAACAAGAATGCAGACCCACTTGGAGGCTGTGAGGATATTAGACATTTGATGTTCGCTGGGCAGAGCAAGTCAAAGTCACTACCACAGACTTGTTGTTCTGGTGCCCTCTGCTGAAATAACCATCTGTTTGGCTTCTGAATCCATCCCCTGGGGAGGGTCTAGAGCCTCTGCCAAGTGCCATATGCTGCCACCTCTTTATCTTACACTTTAGTTCCTTGATTTGTTTCCTTTTTTATTCTGGCTCAACAAAAAGCAGAAGTACGACTCTTTATTTCCTTTCCTTCCTCCAGTGGTAATTATGATGAAATTTTTTGTTTCCTCTTCCTTCATAATATTGTTGCATCACATTTTACAACAGCCTTTTACTGAGCTTAGCAAAGGAACATACGAGTTGAGGTGATAAAGAATTAAGAAAACTACATTTTATAAGAATTCCAGCTCGGGTATGTGTATAAAACTAAGAACGACCTAAATTAGCAATGTAGTTTTCTGTTCCTTTCTGGCAGATTTCCTCAAGTAAAGCTGGGGGAAAATGAAAGACAAGTAGGGCAATACAGTCAGCATGGTTTTCTACAGCAAGTCGGTACCTTTGTTTAGCTGCATGTAAAACCGCAACCTTACTCTCACTTTGCAGGGGAAGCTAAATTGTAGAGGTTTTTCAGGTTCATTTAGCAAGCAGTGGCATGATGAGGAATAAACCCCACAGTCTAGTCTTCTGTTCCAACCACTACACTTTATGCATCCTCCACACTTGTGCAAGTTACAGTAATTACATTATGACTAAATTGCTATCTGAGTAATTTTTTCAATCAAATTTCCCAGGTAGAGTGCACATACTACAAGTAAAAAGTGGGGCTGTCTTACATCTCTGCAGTCACATCACATTTCTGCAGTAAAAGAAAACATGCTGATGATTTCCAGGAGTTATTCTTGCTTAGTATCATCCGTAAAGACTCAAAGTTTTGTACTGGTTTAGTTTGAGAATACCTGATACAAGACTTGCCCAGTGCATCTTCCAGTAAATGGGACTATCAGTTCCCACAGGAAAATAAAAGTAAATAACCAAGTAAGGCTTAGCTAATCCTAACATATGAATAGCTGCATAAAGTTTAGGTGGTTTTATATTAGTGTGTGTCTCAAGTAGCTGCTGCTTATTCAGATCTCAATTCTAGCAGTTTTTAAAAAGTATATTGTTCAGGTAGTTGCAGAGGGACATTTTTTACATTTCATCCCTCGGTGGTTTTTGATAAGAGACCTATATACAAAAATAAATTTTGTTTAGGTAGGCTGGATTATTTTCCAGAGATCATAGCTGTATGGTGATTTCCTTTATTCTTTTACCAGATTCTACACATCATGTCTACTTTGACAGGCAAATTCTCACACATGCAAAACCCTCCCTTTTTCCTCCTCCACTTTTAAATTTCTTTTCAGCACAGTATTCTGTTTCCTGTCTCTCATTACTGTACTGGTAAAAAGCTGTTACACACCATTCCAGCAATTCAATTTCAGCAGGAAACACAGAACTTTCTGAACTGTGAATGTACAGTATAATTTGTTCCTGTTGTATATGTTCATCTGTTTTTGGTAAACTGTCATCAAGAGTTACATCATTAATCCTAACCTTGAAAGATTTTTTTTTATTATTTTAATTTAATGTTCTAGCTATTAAATTTATTTTTTAGCTTGGTTAAAAAGAACACAGGTTTTGTAAAAAGAAGTTGCTATCTTTTATTGTTAATAAAATAACAAGATTTTTTCAAACTTGGTGATTTGTTGGTTGAAGGCTATGTTAATCTGACATGCCGTGTGATGCTGCCTACTCTTCTTTGATTCTGGCAGGTGAAGGAGGCAGCATTTATGGAAGAAGAAAAAGGAAATTCACTAAAGGGAATCAGTAAGTTGAATGAAAAATAGTAATAGTGGAATTAGATGTCATTACCAGACAGGAAGAGTGGAATTGCGGTTTGGCTAGTTAACTACTTTTGGTGTTATTTTTCTACATAAGCTACTGATATAATTGCTAAAGAAACAACAGTGAAAGGATCAGAACTTACTGTGAGCACAGATGGAGCTTACATTGTACATACATTTTTAAGACATGCCGTTAATTTCATGTTAGCAAGAGTGACATCAGTTTCTCAGAGATTAATGGATATTTATTACATACTCATTGAGGCACATGGAAGGCTATGGGCAAAAGTTTTAGCCTGTTGACAAATTCAGAATATTTTGAGAAGCATGCTTTCTGTTCCATTCGGGAAGTTTCTCCCTCTCATACATAAGGCCACAGTTTCTCCAGTATATTTTTCTCCAATGCTTTTGGTGTTCTGGTGGCTCTGCTAGGCAGACATATGCTACCTGCATGTAAAAACAGGAGTCAGAAAGTAAGTTATTCGGCTTCCTCGTAAAGTCCTCAGTCTTTACAACTTGGCTGTAGTTGAACTTCAGTTCAGCAATTTGATACGGAAAGGTTGTTTATGTTGCAGTTTATCACTGTCTCTCCCAGGCAGCAGCTTTTCTTATCAATGTTTCCATTAACACACAGTGCTCTGCAAAAAAAAAGGAGTGTCCTCTATTTTCATACACAAAAAACACCCTCTGCTTAGATTTTCTTCCGCAGGAAGCACATATCCATATATACACTTATTTGCATATTAAATAGACAAGATAAAACTGTTTCTACCCCACATAGGTGAGTCAAACATTGAAAACCAGTTGAGAGCAAACATTCATTCATTCACTGATCAGCTGTAACAGCTACAAGTCACAAGTGTCAGGAGGCAGAGTGTGAAACAAACTGCCTTTGTCTTGCACTTCTCAAGCTCACAAATCTAAAGGGGAATCCTGGGAATGCAATATTAAAATTATAAAAATCTGACCCTCAGTCTATTTTTCAATGTTAGCTGCTAAAATAAAAAAATAAAATAAAAAAAAATCCAGAGAGATAAAAACCATATGATAGAGTCATTTAGGTTGGAAAGGACCCTTAAGATCATCAAGTCTGCTTAATCACAGTATTGGGCCGTCTAGTGTCTTCTGGCTGGGAGATCCTCGTTGGTGTTTCTAGAATGGGTTTCTCCTGTTCTTTGGGGCTCGTGCTGCCCAGTATTGGTTTCCTGGCCTCCGCGTACTCCACCTCCCTTTGTGCCAAGGATTTCATGGGGAAGGCTGGTCTACTGGCAGAGTTGGGATTACTAATCACGCCATTCGTTGTCAGCCTCTCTAAGATCTGGATCTGCAGGGGAGGACCTGAAGGAAGGCTGTCATCCTGAGTAACAATTTGCACTTTAGGAGGAGATTCTGACTTTCTACTTTCCTTCTGCATGATCTTCAGCTTCTTTTCCAACTGTCTGTTGGCCGCCTCCTCCCAGCTCCTGGCGACGTCCTCCAAAAGAGTACACCATGACTTGGGTGAAGAGAAGATTTCTCCCCCCATTGCAGGAGGGAGTCAGCCCTTGAGCAGCCATGAGAGTCACCCAGAGCTCAAGCTCAAGGTAACAGTGGGCCTGGGGTGGTAATTGTGGCCCTGGGGGGGAGCAAAACCCTGGCTTGGGGCAGACACCCCTCCAGGGCTGTGGGTGTTGGGGATCTGTGCTGGGTCTGTGCCCCCATCCTGGCTATGGGGGGAGAAATGTCCTCCCCGGGGGGTGGGAGACAATAAATCACACTGAGGGGGTAACAGTGGTTGGGGGGACAGTTCTGGCTGGGCCCTGGGGGACCAGTGTCCCTGTGGGTCCCTGCCCATGGTGCCTGGGCCAGGGCAAGTGAGGCTGGGCGCAGATGGCGGCTGTAGGGCAGATCAGGGGCTCTGGGGGGCAAACTTGTGGGCAGGAAGCAGGGTTGATGCCCTTCCCCCTGTGGCAAGTAACCCCCCCAGTGGTAAATTGCCCCCCCCAGGCATAGATATAGCCCAAAGAGCCAATCTTCCCTCCAGGGAAAATGCCCTGCCCAAGGGAAGATAGGCCCCTCAGGGGCAGATACTCCCCCCCAGGTGCAGATACCCACCCTGAGCTCTGTGTAGGGCAGATGAGAGGGGTAAATGCCACCTCCCTGGCCTGGGGGGTGCACAGATGCTGTCTCTGGAGTGAATTGTCACTGCAGGGCTCAGGACCCAACTGTAGAGAAATTCAGAATAACTGCTGACTGTCAATAAATCCATTTGTAATAAATATAGAATAATTTGCTAATAATGTTTAATAATTTACAAATACATTTATAACCATTTATAAAAATAAGTAATTTCTAACAATATATAACAATTTATAATACATTAGGGGGTGCCTGGGTCCTCCACAGAGGGGCAGGGACTCCTGGTTCCCCTGTAGTTTTCCTGGAAGAGTCCCAGCCCCACAATGAAGACCACAGCCTGGATGAAAAATAGCAGGATGGTAGTGCCTGTGAGGACAGAGGGGACACGTGATGGGTGGTTGGGGACTCACTTGCCCCTGTCCCCAAACCCTGTACAGTGGACCCAGGCATCTGGGCCCCCTTACCCAGGCACAGCAAAGCCAGGTTGCCCCTGAAGATGCAGTGTGGTTGCAGGCTGAACATAGCTCCAGCCATGGCTGTGAAGAGGTTTATGGTGAATGAGACATGGGGGGACATGGGGGTCAGTGAGGGGACCCAGGTGTGCGGGGACTGGGGCTCCCAGTAGGGCCCAGGTGCTTGGGCAGCCCCAGGCATCTAGGGGGATTCCCAGGAAGACCAAGGCTTGGGGGGTTTCCTACAGGAGACTCAGGTCTTGGGGGGCATGGGGTGGTTCCCAGGAAGGAATTAAAAGACATACCGATTTCATTGTGGGGATGGAACCCCGTGGATAGGGACTTGCTCAAATCAGCCACATCAGTACGTGTTCAAACTAAAGGCAGTAACTAGCCCTTGATCCAACAATATCCATTGCCTACCGAAGCCATAGCAGGTGAAGCACCGCTAAGAGAGGCATATATAAAAAAGGGAATACTGGTAGAATGCCAGTCTCCTTGCAATACTGCTGTCCTACCGATCAGAAAACCCAAACTGGGACCAGACATCAAACAGGTTTACCGGTTTGTGCAAGATCTTTGGGCAGTATGAATGGGTCATAGTTCCTTACCTGGGGGTACCAGACCCTTTTACAATTATTACATTAGTTCCAGCAAATGCTAATTGGTACTCTGTAATCGACTTATGCACTGCATTTTTCAGAGTACTTATCCATCTGGACCCTCAGCACCTTTTTTTGCAATTGCTTGGGAAAAAATACAGTAGATGTGGACAAGGCTTCCCCAGGGCTTCTTTGGGTCCCCCACTGTTTTTTCTAGAATTTTAGTAAAAGTTTTGCAGGATGGTGTGTTTAAAAAAAAATGATCTATTTTGATACAATATGCTGATGATTTGTTAATAGCCAGTACCTCTAAGGAATCTTGTATAGCTGACACCCAGACCTTCCTGTTTGCATCTAACAGATGTGCTATTCCTAGATCCCAGTATAGATGTAGATACGTGTAGATGGATCCTCATATTATCTGAACAGCAACTGGGCTATGGGTTATTGAGTAACTCCTGTGGATGGAGCAGTGGAGGCTTCACCCATCAGTTTGAAGGTGAGCGCACAGGCAGCAGAATGGATTGCATTAACAAAGACTTGCCAGCTGTCCAGAGAAAAGGCTGTAAATATTTATCCTGATTCTCCCTATGAATTTGGAGTGTGCCACACCACTGGGCATTATGGAAGCAGCGTGGGTGTATAACTTCTAGTGGGAGTAAATTACTGAACTGTTAAAAGTCATACAGTTGCCAAAGAAACTATCTGTTTTTCATCAGCCAGCTCACACTGGTGAAGGACAAAAGAAGAAATGGCAAATGGTCTAGCCAATGTTGCAGCTAAAGCCCAACATGGCTGCCGTACAAACCACCGGGCTCACAAGCAGTGTAACGGTCCGACCTGGTGTTGCCTGCTCCTGAAGAGATTTATTTGATAGTTCCCGCTGAAGAAGCTGACTCTTGGAAAAGCAACAAAGTGACCAAAGACTCCCAGGGAATGTGGTGAGCAGGTATGGAAAACCTTCCTATTTTACTGAAGCAATACCTGATTCCCATAGCAAAAATGCACCACCATCCAGGTGATGCAGTAGCCCAGACAGTGCTGAAGAATTGGTTTGCACCAGGAATTTATGCTGCAGCCAAATAAATAACTGTGTTTTACACATGCTACCTTTAGCCTTAATGAATCTTTGGCAAAGACCGCAACAAACAACAAAACTGTCTCCCTGTGAAATACTAGTCAGAAGATCAATGCGACTCCCCAGAACTGATGTACCCACCCATGAAAGTTTATTAGCAGGAGATAACCCCTGTATATTTTCCAGGTTCATAAATTATTAAAATGCAGTCAGGCCCAGGCACAGCTTATACAACCAGTACCTCTAGAAGGGGCTCTGCACCCCTTCAATCTAAGGAATTATCTTTGGGTAAAAGTATGCAAAAGGAAAATAACTTACCTCGTCGGTGGGAGGGACCATTTTTGATATCACTAACCTTTCTCAGCAGTAAAGGTGGAAGGAAAATTGAGTTTGAACCACGGCTCCCATCTGAAATCTGCGACCAGTCCTTGTAATTCTGTATGATTATTAAATACTGAGCTGCAGCATAACGTAGTAAATTATTGCTTCTGAAGTTTTTCAAAGTTCTCTGTCACAGGAATCTACTAGTTCATTAAACTAGAACTGCTTGGTTGCTTTTCATTTTTCAGCTTTTCTCAGAAGCCTGAAAGAGATCTGTGCTCTGTTAACCTTGAATCCCATAGCCATCGCTGCTCGGCTGTCTGTTTAGGTATCAGATCTTACCAACAGCCAAGTGATGGATGTTTTCCTCAGAAAACAGTTTCTCACACAACTTCAATTTTCTTATTCTTCAGAACTTGCAGACGAAGGGGGGTTGCTTTGAAGGTCAGGGATTCTTGTAATAGATACACATGTTGTCAGGAAGGGACGTGCTGACAATAGGAAAGGCTTTATTTCCCCTTTGCCTTTTGCGGCATGTAAAGATACACTTCCTTTCTTAGTCCTTACACCTTTGCAGGGCTTCCCTAGTGAAGCCTATCAACTGCAGCTTACCCAAGAAGGGCCTAAAGTTACAGAAGCTTTGATGATGTTAAGATTCAGATGCAGTGTATTAAGGCAGCTTCTAGGCACATCTTTCATTTTTGAAGGAGGTCAACACATTTAGATTTATGGACACTGGGTTTTAAAGGCAGAAGTGTATAGACGCAGCATCAGAACCGTTCTAGATATCTAGATCAGAGAATGTGTGCAATACACATTGTGTTTATGTGGGTATGGCTGTATGTTTATATATATATGAATATGTATAGATATACTTAGTGTATGTATATGAACATCAAAGCACTTGGTGATAGGACTGTAGCATTTCCTGTCATACATTTTTGTACTTACCTAATTTTGTTTCTTATAGCTAAAACAAGATAAAGATCTTCTAACTCAGCAGCATGAAATGTAAGCATTGGAACTATATAAGTACCAGGAAAAAAATATTGTTGACCCTATAAAAGATTTTACTTTTTTTTTTTTTGATAGAGAGCTATAATCACATGAGCAACCCAAGGGAAGCACAATTATAGTCTACATTAATTGAATGATACATAATTGGCTACAGCATGTGAGTGAGCTGATGTTAAGTTGTGCACTCTATACAATGCATACAACAGTTATGCAAAATATATAAGGAAAATTGATCTGACTTCCCCACACTGTTTGATGGTTTGGTAATTTTGATATAGATTTGGACTCTATTGTTGCTTTTTCATAATGCCATGCACAAGAAGGAGAGAGAAAGAATAAAAGTCATAGTGATAAAACCTCTGTAAAACGTACATTGTCATGTGAATTTATATTACATACACAACTGTTTCACAGCTTATGTGAAACAGTATTATCTCTATTTCTAGGTCTTTGCAGGTCTTCAGAAGATCAATATAACTCTCAAATTCTTCCATCAAATCTGAGCTCAATACCAATTAAATCATCAAATCCACATTTCTGAGAGGGAAACAGCTTCCTTGATACCTATCCTGTTCCACCCTCCACCCCAAAAAGGAGAAGGGATGCTCCTTTCATTTTACTGACCATTTTCTGAGCTGAACCCACCAATTTAGCAATGCCATTTGAAGCCTGACACTCAATTCAGATCTTACAGGACAGGGCCAAGAAGGCCACAAATAGCCCAGTCACTCTTTCCCAACACACAGAAAGGACCAGCACAATGCCTTTGCGTGCTTGCAGTCCTATGTGTAGTCATATGTAGTTATGCTTGGCTGAAAGACAGCAAAAATTTAAATTTATCATGAGAAGTTTAAGTGTGAAAGGAAACCTTATTACCATCAGGAACTTAACAGACAGAAAAGTCTGAGCCTAGTGAGAGACAGGGACATTGTTTCTCATCACACAGGCACAGGACATGTTGACAGGTAGCAAAAGGATTTTATATGTTGATGGTGTTATGCAGATGTCTTCAGCTATGTCTTGCAAACTACAGATCACAGCTCTAAAAAGTGTGTAGCAACAAAAGGGTTACTGGGTTTTTTTAAACATTTCTAATCTCAGCAGAAAGGATTTTGCACTTGTAATTAAAACTATATTATAGAGTTATGCATTTATATACCACAGGAGTCCTTCTGGATGTTGTTTCCAAATGGTTCTCAACTACTGAATGGTGTCTAATTCACAAAAGTGTTATAATGCTCTTTATCATTCAAGCTATCTCATTGCCTTCTATTGCTTCTCTGGATGCATATTTTAGGGAAGTTACACAAGTCTTTTGTCAGTAATTCCTCATAGGGCTTTGTATTTCTGTTATTATGATATCTGAAGTCAATAAGGTGTTAATGTTCTAAAGAGTAACTGCATTCCTAAATGAATCATGCAAAAGTAACAAGGAAATTAAGCCTTAAATTTGTAAATCTGCAACATACAAAAAGAACATACCAAATCTCATTAAAATATAGCAGTAATATGTAAGAATAACAAATAATTGTTTGATTTCTACAAAAAGAATGTTGGTAATTTTTTAAACCTCCGTAGACATGATCTCATTTTTAATTAAAATGTATTTGTACAGTTTTGCATTTATACACTAGCTCATTAAAATGTTGAAATACTTTATAGTTGTTAATTAGGAATCCAGGACTAAATTCCATTCCATCTCAGTTATGAGTGACTATGGGTAGTGTAGATCTCAATTAATTCACTGTAAAATAGAATAATACTGTTTTTTGAGGCAGTTAAAGGTGAAAGAATTTGGAAATTCCGTCTATAGCTATAACTTAACACAAAGGCCACGTTTTCGTCTGAAAAACTCTAGAAACAACATTTCCGTGTGTTTTCTCCCACTTAATACTGCTGAAAATAAGCTATTGCTGCAGTTGCAACCATTGTCAGATTCTTATTGATTTCTTCTGTCAGAAATAACTTGTAAACTCATTTCTGTAGTATTGAACCACCAAATATGGGAAAAAACCAACCACAATATAAAATAGATTATCTATATTCTGTTCTTGATTATGTGGACAGTGTGTTTATTTAGGGCTGTGTCACTGTTTAATTAGCATATTTGAAATGTGCTGAACATCTTCAATGCATCAAACGTAACTTCTCCACTGTTTGTATCTAGAAAGTATCAATAATTATTCAAAAAGCGAAGTGCTTCCCATAAAGTTCAAGTATTGATTAATTACCTGTTGGAGGGAATTTGACGCCATTTTACCTCTGGCACATGATGTTTGGCACCAGCCTTATGATTTTAAGGGTAACAAACCTCCCTAGAGAAAAGTCACTGCATGAGCTGTTCCTAAGTATTTCCTTCCAATGCTATTAGTTCTAAAGCTGTAAGAAGTCGCTTGCTTTTCTGGGTTTTAAAGCTTACTCCATCAGTATATTAGGCTAATGTGCTCAAACACACTGTAAAGACCTGAGGCGAGATCCCCGAGATAATGCTAGTGCCTAAGCTGCGGCAGAAAAAGACCACAGCGGGATCATTATAAACTCTCACTAAAGTTTCATTTTTAATTTGGAAATTCCGATTTAACAAGAATGATACAAACATACAAAAAGTTGCTGGGACCATGCCTTCCATACAAGTTGCACACTAGTATATTCTAAAATAGATGTGTAAATATGTTTTCCCAGCATTCCTGCCCCCAAATTTGGTGGTTTTATTCTGAACTTCCTATTATTTATGGGGATAGGCTTAATTACCTCCTAAATAGGAATTCTTCAAGCGTGTTTTCAGACCTCCCCACACAGATCCAGTAGTTCGCTGGCTTCTGACACAGACAGGTCTCTGGCAGTGGCAGAAGGACTGGTTGCGGGAGATGCCTCTTCAGAGCACACGCAGGACAACCTTGGGTTTCCATTATCCTTCAGAGAAGGTGAAATGGAATTCCCTCTATCAAGACAAATATTTTTATGTGAGCTCTGTAGAGGTCAGGTTGTGGAAATTAATAGTCATGGACTTTATAGCTCCAATTAAGTGCGCAACTGGATTCCTAATCACCATCTGTCCAGCAATGTTATGCTTCAGCTCCCCGTAGTGGATAATGCAGGAGAGGCCTGGCATTGATTTTTTTTTCTTGGTGGATTTAAAAGAAGTTGGGGTTTTTTCCCCAATGTATGGACGCTCTACATCTTCAGGATTTTTATCACACCTCACAGGATATTAAGAATATGAGGATTTAAGTATGCTAAAAAAGAAAGTCTCTGTAAGTGTTTTAGCTCAAGAGCTCATTATGCCGCAGAAAATTATTTCCATTATCAAACAGATGGGCTGTTATGTGTATTCACTTTTCTCATATACATACAGACTGCTTTCTTTACTCAAGTTCTCATATTTTTCTAGGCTGTACATTCATATGTCTTTGACTTTTCAGATGTTCAACTGAACTTCTTTCAGTCATACTTGAGTATGACTCAAGGTCAAGTTGTCCAGACTTCTGGTAGTTCTTTATGTTCTCCACAGAGATCTCTAATTGAAAGGAATGGCCCAAACTGAGAACTGTTCTTCACTGAAAGCCTTTTTGAGCTCAGTGGAGTGGAAGAATTATTTCGCTCTTCTTGTGTTTGACAGTCTTTTCCTACATTTCAGTAAAGCAGTGATATTGTTTGCAACACCAAATCGCTGTTGACTCATTTTCTATTTGTGAATTGCTATGAACCAAGACTTCTTTCTGTGAAGTAACTGCTTAGCCACTTTGTCTCCATCTTACATTTTTGCAGTCAATTATTCCCAGTTATACGTAATAGTTCTCGCTTTATTGAATTGTATCCTATTTACTTCATCTCTTTGTTCCAACTCATCATGATTTGTTCAATTCTAATTATATTTTCCAAAATGCTTGCAGCTCTCACCTGAAAAGGATATCCTCCACAAATATGATACAAATACTCTCTATCCTATTGCATCACAGAAGCAGTTCAGGACTCAGGATGTAAGTATCTGGAGATCTCACTTGCTACAAACTCCTTACTTGATTGTGAATCACTTGACAATACTACTGAGTGCCATTTTCTAACCATTTCACGTAAGTTTTGTGTAGCTAATTATCCTCTATCCTTCTTATGAGAGTATTAGAGGATACCTTGGCAGAAGCCTTGCTGAAGTCAAGTTTCAACAATTTGTTTTTGAGATGTTATTGTTGATAATTATTAATTTTATCATCCAAGGCCTTACAAATAATTTGCTTAATAATTTGTTCCAGTATTTTGCCTGATACAAAGTAAACCTGACTAGCCTCTGATTCCCATCCTTTTCTTTCTTTTTTTAAGGTAGGTACCATTTTCTTTTTCCTGATCTCATGGAACCTCAGCTATCTTTTCTGAGTTCTTGAAGGTAATTGCGAATAGTTTTGAGACTGCTTCGGCATTTTGCTAAATATGTTGGCTGAAACTTACCTGGCACATGACTTCTGTAGGCATCTTACTTGAATAGATTAAATTTCTTTCCTTAGTTTAGCTTGATCATTTGTTTTTATGTTGCTAATGTTAACCGTGTAAGCTATCTTATTACAGCTGGCATTTTGGAGAAGAACAAAGCAAAAAAAAAAGAGGCTTTGGTTTTCCACACATGACCTGATAATAGTTTCCTCACCCACCTGAGAGCAACTCAGTTCTTCCCCAGTAGTCTTTCATGTAAGCTTTTTGCTGTTACACTCTATGGCTCTTTGATAGTTTTAGCTCTTTTGTATGTTAACCTTTCTGGGTTTTCCCTGTGTATTACAGCAGTCACTTTGTTGTCAGTTTTAATAATTTAACCTAGATTCTGCGTTTTTCAAAGCCATTGAAATGGTTTATATTTAGCCAGACTCTTCTCTCACTAGCTTGCTTTCTCATTGCGATGGTCTGTTTGTGGTCTTCATGTTGATTCTATGGGAAATGGCAAACTTTTCAGAGTGTACTTTTTGTTAGATTTGCTACAGTGGGATTTGGCATTCAAACTGTGAGTTTACCAAAACTTATTTTCTTCAAGTCCATTGGTTTGATTTTTCCTTCCTTTCCTTTTGAAAAGTTATTAACTTACTTAATGACCACCATCACTCATATAAGTCTCCCAAATTAATTTCTGAGTAGGTATCTTGCTATTTCAGGTCTCATTATCACCAGTTCCTATGCTTTGGATTATTTTATTCAAATTAAAGTACCATGCACTTGATGTTTTTAGTTTGTGGGTTGATAACGGGTCTTTGCTGTGACACCTTTGTTCTTTACCTTTCCTTTTTGCCATCATCCAAATATTTTCACTAGCTCTATGCCTTATGTCCCTTTTCTCCTACCCATGTTTCCTGAACAAACTCTACGTTTCCATAACAATAACCAGTTATGACAATTTATTCTTATTTTTGGTTATTAATAAGACTTTCAGTTCCTCCTGTTTATTAGCCATATTCGTACATAAGTGTGCAGCATCTAAATACAATGCCAGGGAAACTGTTTTCTATTCCCCTATTGTAATATTCAGTAAAATCGCTCCTCTCCTCCCCCTTCATTGTTCTTCTTTCCCCACGCTTTTGTGGTTTATATGAACCCTGTGGTGTGATAAAAATAATCTGAAGATAATTTAATTTACACCAGCTGCAGACAACTAGGAAAGACATGTAACACTAACAACAACAAAGTGGGGGACTGACATAGCCTACAACTGGCCAAACAGTCCTGCTTTGCTTTTCTCTGGGAAATGCTCTCCTTTGTGTGCTCGCCGTGCCAGCTTTGAGACTGGTTTGTTACAGCATAGCAATGCAAAAAGACCACGGAACAAATAAACCATCTCTCTGCCTGTTTGCCAGTTGAGAATGTGCTTTGCTTTTCTTACAGCATACGAATGAGCATTCAGGAGAATTAAACACTCGGACGTACCAACTTTCAGTAGCTGTGCTCTTAACAGCGTGTTGAAAAGATCTCTGGAATCAGACTACAAGTCTGATTATCACTGCTACAAGTAACTGTGCTTCAACCTTTACCCCAAAGTTTCCCAGCGGCGCACCTCTGCAGCAGGTAGCGAGGAGGAGAGGGGAGGCTGGCAGCGCTGCGGCCTTCCAACACCCGCGCCACTTAGACACAAGCTGTGGGAGCAGACCTGCTCTCTTGCCGGCGTGGCGAGGAGCGCAGCGTTCCCAGCTCTCGACCCCAGCGAGGAGAAGACAGCCTACGAACGGGGCCCGCACGGGGAACCCGGCTGTCCCAGGGTGACTGGACACAGCCCGCTGCCTTTCGCACAACAAAGTTATTTTATGTAAGGCTGCGGTCTGACGTTCCCCAAGGTTTTGCCGATCCACATCTGACATGGAAAGAACACAGACAAGCTGTATAAATTATGTGGTTAATTTAAATGTAATTTGTTTCACAAGACAAAAAAAGAGAGAAAAGAAACCAACAGGACAATCTTTCATTATTTAAACATATTGTATTTAAACGTAAACAATGCTGATACTTATTTAAACATACACATATATTTACTATTTGAATATTAAATATTTGTTTAACCATGCAAAAACACTATTGATAAGCAAACACAATCTACCGCTTAGTGAGACTGGGGTACAAAATCAAAAGCCCAACTTAAAAAAAAGTCTTTTTTTTTTTTTTTTTTNTCACGAATTTTGGCACGCTGAGGCGTCAGCCTTTCCGCGCGCTGGAGCGCTTCTCAAGGGCCGAAGAGTAAACGTTTTGCAGGGCCGCCGCTCCCATGAAGCCACGCTGGGCTTGGGGCGCGAGGGGGGGGACGGGACGGCTCCGCGCCTCGACGGGCAACCGGCCCCGTCAGGACGGTGGCGGTCTCGGGCACAGGAACCCCCGTGTGAATCCTCCTTCGTCCGAGCAGCCCCACCGGAGGGGTTGTGGCTGCGGTGGGTAACAGCCGCTCGCGCTCCGCCCGCCCTCGGTGCCGGCGCTCGCGCCGTGTTCAGCGCGGCGGCGGGGGGGAGGGAGGGAGGTGAGTGTAGCGCGCGCGCGCGCGCCCCCGCCCGCTCCGCCATCCACCCGCCGCCGGAATGTGGACGGCGCTGGCCCGGCCCTGAGGCGGCTGCGCGGCCCGCCGAGCCCTTCTCGCTCGGTCTCCCCCTCCCCGCTCCCCTGCGCAGAGTGCCGGTGGCGGAGGCGGGCGGAGGACGGGCTGGAGGCGGCGGCAGAGCGGGGAGGACGGCTTGGCTGCCACTGGTGAGAGAGGGGAACACTGCCCCGGGCCTCCTTCGCCGGGGTGAGGGGAAGGAGTGGGGGGTCTCCTGAGGGGTGGAGGCGGGAAGCGTCGTCGCTCCCTCAGGAGAACCGGCGGGGAGGGAGAAGGGCGCCGGTCCGCCCCACCCGCCCCGTGTCACGGGGTGACAGTGCCCGGTGACCTGTGGTGACTTCCTCCGGCGGGCCCTGCCGGCACGGCCGCCGCCTCTGGGCCGGCTGCGCGGCCCAGGGAGCTGCCGGTCGCCTGCCCCGGCCCTCCTCACGGCGGCGGCGGAGGAAGAGGGGGGGGCAGGAGGTGCGTGGCCGTTCGGGGCACGGTGCCGCTTCTTCGTGTTTTCTTGTGTTTGTGTCGCGGGGGGAGTTCCCTGTGCGCGGCTGGGCGCTGGGGTAATGCCGCTTCGGGAGGAGCGGAGCTGGAGGAAAGTGGGGGATTTTAAAAATAAAGTTGTTTTGTTGTTGAGAGAAGGGAGAGGGTTGTGGAAATGTTCATCTCCCTTCCTCCTCCTCCTTAGGAAAAGTGAAGTCACTTCCCAAGAGCCAAAACTAGCAAACTACTGTCCTAAATCTGTGCCGTCTACAGGGCTTGGATTCATCCACATTTTTTTTTTTTTCTTCTTTTTTTTTTTTTTTTTTTTNTTTTCCCCAAGCCCCCTTCCACAGGTAGGCCCTCCCTAACAGTGATCCGGTACAAAAATCTTTGTTTTTAGATAGGGTATGTCAAAACTTGCTGGAACCATCTGAAGGGGGTATGGCACTCTGAATGAAATGGACTTGGCAACTCTGCTCGTTTCTATGTTTCTGAAGTGTGGCATGTACTTTGCTCTTGCTGTCACTCTTTCAAAGCTGTGTTGTTAAGATGGCTTGGTTTTGATAGTGTTGTAAGTAATTCATAACTTACACGTTTCATAGTTGTATGTATGTATGCATCTGTTCTTTTGTGTAAGAGGGTGGAAAAAAAGATTTAAAGTGTCAACTCTTCTTCAAAACAGAAACAAATCCAGCAACAAATAAGAAATAGCTTGCCTAAGTAAGCATTGCTTTTCTCTCTCCCTGTCAAGCTGTAGTCTTACAACCGTGTCGGTGACTTTTCAAATAAAAATTTGAAGAAGGGCAACTGTCCTTTCTGTCTCCAAAGAGAGATCTTGGTGATGTTACAAGCAACGTTTTCTTATCCCTTTAAATTTAGGAAAGGTACCATGGCTTTATTTGACCGAATCTCTGTGATGTAGGCCAAAATCCTGAGTGCCTGTCAGACTGGCTCATGCTGCAGATCTCATGAAGATTTACTGGGGGTATAAGATTACTTCTGCAAGTTATGCCTGTTTTAAGTAGGATTGTAGGCAATTCTGTTTGTTTATGTGAGTTATATGGTATTAATGATACTAATTAAGAGGTTAGTTCACAGTTTAAACTTGAAGGGACTACAAATATAGTTACACACAGTAAGCACAAATTGACTCCAGTGTTAAAAGAATTGAAGCTAAACCGGAGAATTTTTGGAAGTACTCAGCAGTGTTTTCTTTAAGATGGTTACAGTGAAATGTATTTCTTGGTTAGCATTCGGTCCTTTAAAAAGTGATTCACAGATTAAGATTTGGTAATGTTAATAAGGGCATTGCAAAAAGGGCCAGGGCATAATGTGGCTTTCTGTGGAAACCAAGTTCCTGGTACGTACTCCCTAGCATTTGAAGACAATATGAGTTGTGGATGCTCCTTCCCTTATGTCATCAGTGGGACTTCCACAGCTGGGAAGTGACTTAAGAGAACTAATCTGGTCAAGAAGTAGTACTTTTATTTCTTTTTTTTTCTCCTCGAGTTACTTTTTTGGTTAGAACAACTTCCTGAACCAGCACCCTTGCCTGGTCGTATGGACATTGTCTCAATCCAGAGGAGGAAGAAGTGTGTTGATAGGGAGGAGGGGACAACCACAGTCCTGATACAGTCACGTAAGTTGTGATGGGTGATGCACTTATCTGGGTCATGGTTTTAGGGTCAATAAGTTAATGTAAGAAGGCACTACTGCTAAAAGAAGCCACCCTGTGTTTTTGACTGGCTTATGCCACTTGTGGTGAAAGTAGCAAATGATAGTAAGGGTGATAAGAGCTCTTCTTTTTCTATCAGTAGTGGTTTACATTGATTATGAAGCCATGGTGTCATTTGTCTTTTTTATTTACTTTTGGCAACATTAAATGGACTACTGCTTTTTAAGAGCCACCTCCGTGTCTCTATTTTTCTTCCATGTAGCTGTTGTTTTCTTCTGCTCGCTCCTTTGCATATCCTTTCTTCTCTCTAAACTTTTTGTTGATTTGTTAATTTCAAGGAACGATCTCAGCATTGTTGTAAATTTATTCAGCTCTAATTTAAAAATAATCAGTTGTATACAATTGGAAGGCTATTTCAAACTTGACTGACCTTAGTAATTACACACCTTCTGATTTCCAGACTGGATTAATCTGTTATTGGATTATACCCATTTCATGTAGCCAATGGACTGATATGTTATATTGGCACTTTAGATCTTGGTATCAAAAGCAGCAGCAGTCTTAAACAAATGGATGCAAAAACGTGTTGAAGTGCAACACTGAACGTTTGTTTTCTCTTTTGACCACTAGCTACACTAATCTTTCCTGTAATAACTCTCAGCTTCTTCCCATGAATTCTAATCACTAAGTGAAAATTAAAATGCACATTTCAAGGATTCACATTGAGCTTCATAGAAGTGTCTTTTAATAGCTATGAGGATATCTTCAAGTATATTTTCTTAAGATGTGTTTTTTGAAATTCATATCTTTGGCATTTTGTTCCAGCCTCAATCTTACTCTGTTATACTGGTACAGCTATTAAAGGAGCTGTTATGGTATGGATTACCTGGATTGCTGAAGGGATTCTTTCTTCTTTGACAGAGTCCTGGTTCATAAGCAAAACCTGATGTATTCAAAGAGTTTGAAATTGATTTATTTCACCTTTTCTTGCATTCTTAACTTCAAAAAGAAACAAAACCAATGTGTAGGTTATTAGAAACTATCTCTGTGGCTTTTAGGGTGTACTTACTTAATTTTGATATCAGAAATGTTCCAAGAGGGAACTTTGTGAAGCTGAAAGGGAAAAGTAGAGTGTTTGGTGTGACTGTTTGTAATAAGTACATAAATAGGTTTCCTAAACTTGCATAGTTAAATAGATTACTCTGAAAGATGAGTAAGGCCCTTGTGGAGAGCCTCTGTTTCTTTGGTGGAATGTTTCTTGTTTTTTGGAAAGAACAGCAGGGACAAAGGTCTTTCTAATGTTTTTAAGTGGACAGAGGAAAAATTAGTTTTTGCCACTAAGTGAGATGGGTCATAGCCTTCTGCTTTTCCACTCTGGTCATCCCTGAAACACGAATCAGGATATGAAAGGAAGTGTGGGGTTTTTTTTTATATCAAGTAAGCTCAAAAGTGCGAAATGGTTCTGCTGCTGAAAACTTATGTTCCCTAGTTATGGGGGAAGCACAGTGGTACAAAGGGAAGAAGTTCTAAGGGCAAGTAGATAAGAGATGCTTATGTTTTTGTGTACCACATTTGATGCATGCTTACTATATGTACAGGACAACTGAATTTTTTAAATGTATGGTTAAAAGTAATACACTTTATGCAAAAATAGCTGAACGAAAGTTTATGAAATAGAATCGTAGGCAGATTACATAATACATTAATGAAATAGAACCATTTAGGTAGGAAGGGGCTTCTGGAAGTCATCTAATGCAGTTCTCTGCTTAAATTAAAGCAAGGGCAATTTAGATAATGTTGTTCTGGCCCTTAACACCCCTCTGGGTAACCTGTTTCCACATTTGACTGCCCCCTTGGTGATTTCCCCCTCCCGCCCTTTAAGCTAATTGGAATTTACTTTCCAACTTGTGTCAGTTGCCTCTAGTCCTGTCACTGTGTACCATCCAGAAGAGTCCAATCCTGTCTTTTCTGCACCCTTCCATTAGATAGTTGACAGCGATAAGGATTCTTTTGAGCTTTTTCTTTTCCAGGCTGCGCAAACTCAGTTCTGTCAGTCTCTCATTGTACATCATGTGCTCCTGCCATCTGGCCAGCTTGGTGGCCTCCACTGGACTTGCTGGAATTCAGGGAACCAGTTCCTTCAATTCAGTCTCTGTTTAAAGCAAGCCTGAAGGATTGCACTTCCACAGCGAGCATCGCCCTGCATGGCATCAGCATAGAATCATAGAATACTCTGGGCTGGAAGAGACCTCTGGAGATCATCTTGTCTGACCTCCTACTCAAAGCAGGTCTAGCTGGATCAGGTCACTCAGGGACCTGAGTTGGAGGGTAGTCTTGAACACCTTCAAGAAAGGAGATTATAGAATTTCTCTGGACAATCTGTTCCACTACTTGACCATGCTCATGGTTTAAAAACAAAGCAGCTAACCAACCCATCAAAACCATCCTCTCATCTAACCAGAATTTCCCAGGTTCCAACTTGTGTCTGGTGTCTGTTGCCTCTCAGCCTGGTGAAAGAGTCTGGATGCATCTCTGGGTCCTCTGATGTAGTAGTCGTAGACAGCAATAAGATTCTCCTCTGCACATTTCCTTCTCCAGCCTGAACCAAGCCCAGTTGCCTCAACCGCTCATTGTACATCATGTGCTCCTGCCATCTCCCCAGCTCAGTGGCCTCCACTGGGCTTGCTCCAGTGTGTCAACGTCCGTCTTGTAGCAGGGAGTCCAAAACTGGACACGGTACTCCAAACACAGTCTCACAGGTGCTGAATAGAGGGGATGGATCACTTCCCCAGACCTGCTGGCTAGACTCGTGCTAATAGAGTCCAGGGTGTGCTTGGCCACCTTTGCTGTGAGGGTACAACCGCTGACCCGTTTTCAACTTTTTGCCTGCTGGGACCTTCAGGTACTTTTCTGCAAAAGTCGCTTTTTACCTGGGTAGTGTCCTGCCTGTCTTGTCACATGGGGTTATTCTATCGTGGATACAGGACTTTGCACTTGCCTTTGTTGAACTTCATAAGGTTCGTGCCAGTGCATTTCTCCGGCATGTCCAGGTCCTTCTGAGTAGGAGTCCTGCCCTGCAGAACATTGACCACTTTGCCCAATTTGGTGTGACTGGCAAACTTGCTGAAGATACACCCTGTCCCACCATCCAGGTTATTAATAAAGACATCAGGTGTTACTGGTTTCAGTGGTAATCCCCAAGGGATGTGACTGTATCCACCTGTTACTGAACTTGGTAGTGCTGATTGCTGTTCTCTCAGCCCAGCAGTCCAGGCAATTTCCCAAACACCTTATTGCTTGCTTAGCCAGTGCCTGTCTCACCAGTTTGGCTCTAACAATACTGTAGGAGACTGTTGTTAATGGCCTTCTGCATTCAGTGTTCTTCCATCATCTTCTAAGCCAGTTGTCTCCTTGCAGTAAGGTATTGTGTTCATCAGGCGTCATTTTCCCTTGCTAAAGCTATGCTAGCTATTCCTAATCACCTTCTTGGGCATAGGAATGGATTTAAGAAGGATTTGCTCCTTAATTCTCTCATGGACTTATGTGAGGCTGGCTGGTCTGTAGTTACCTGCATCTTTCTTTTTGCTCTTCTTGCAGTTGGGTGTGATGTTTGCCTTTCTTACCCATAGTAAGGAATCTCCCTGAATGTCATGGCCTTTTAAAAAGTGGCCTCTCAGTGACACTGGGCAGCTCCCTCAGGACTCTCAGATGCATCCCATATGGTCCTGTGGACTTGTGTATTTCCAGTTTCCTTAAGTGCTTCCAAACTCCATCTTTTTCTTTTGGAGATAGTTCTTTACTCCAGCAGACTCTGCTACTAGGCTCAGTGGTGTGAGGGGCTTGAAGGGCAGACCTTACCAGTGAAAACTGGGGTAAAAACCACATCAAGTTTGTCAGCCTTTTCCATAATCTTTGTTACTAGGTCCCTGTCCCGCTGAGCAGAGGGAGCACTTCTTCTTTAGCCTTTCTTTTGCTGCTGACACAGGAGTCCATCCTTGTTGCCCTTCATCCCTTGTCAGTGTTAGCTCCAGCTGAATATTGGTTTTTCCTAATGCCATCCTTGCATGCACAGGCTGTGCCTCTGTATTCTTCTTGGGTAGCCTCTCCTTGCTTTTACCTTCTTTGTGCTTCTGAAGCAGAGATCAAAACTGTTTCATTTTACCCTTTCATATCTAGAAATGTGTAAAACTTTGAAAAAAAGAATTTTTTGAAGTCTTGGTTAATAAATGATTCTACCCTTGGCATGAAATGTTTGAATGAAAGATGTCAGTTCCTACTAAGCAAGCAGTAAGCATTATCAAGCTCTTGTGGTAAGGGAGTGAGTCCACTCTAAAATGTAGAGTGCAACTTGTACTGTGGTGCCAAGGAGACAAAACAGTGAGAAAAATGAACCACATCTTCCCNTCAGTGTATGCTCTTCCTTTATTTATGCATTGTAGATAAAACGGAGATGTTGATATTTAGCAGCAAGATGGTTGAATTAATGTTTAACTTAATGTAGTCTGTATGTAAGTGCTTTCAATTGGAATTAATTTAATGTTTTTCTGTCAACGTGTAAATTCATTTTAGAAATCATTGGAATAAACAAAAACTTTGGAAAGTGAACCATTTAAAATGAGTAGTGGGGGATTGTTTGTTTCATGCATTCATTCGACCCCTCAGTTGTTATCTTTGAGTTTTATGTTTCTCAGGAAGAAATTAGGGAGAGGGTTGTTGAGTTATAGTTTGTGCAAACAGTTTGAGGCAAAGTTCTTAGTTTGTTTAAACTCCCTGCATGTGCTTGACATTGCCTTCAGTTTCTTAACTGGTTTAAGTGTTGTGATTTGTGCTGATGTACTTTTGTTGACTTAGCAGTACCAAGATAAAGCCTTGGTTATGGGCTCAGATGTGTCAGTTACTGGTCTAGCTTTTCTGTCTGAATAGGTCTTTGGTATCCATTTAATCTAGAAGTAAATTTTTTAGCATGGTTGGGAGTTCTGAGTTAATTTCTAATACAGTAGAAAAGTATTTGAGTGGAGTTACATTTCTATGGAAAACAATGCTCAATAACCACTGTAGTTAATGGTGTGCAGTGTGTACATTTGCCTTGCAAATGTTATCTTTCGTTTTACATTAGGCTGCTGGCAAACTCTTAAATAGTGAAGCTCAGTACTGATGATGGTGGACAACTCCCTGGCTTAATTGCTCAAATTCTTAGCATCTCCCATATGATTTCTAAATAGGAAAGACACAAAGGGCAGAAAAAAGAAAAGTGAAAGGTATTTTTGAGAATCAGTAAATTGTCAGTTAGAAGAGGATTTCAGTCAGTGACTTGAACACCATTTGCTAAGTGGCTGAGTATGATTTCCATGTTAATGTTGGGCTTAGAAGTGAAGTAATTTGCTCAGCATCATATAGTAAGTCAGCGACATGGGTGAGGAGTAGAATGTGTGTGAATGTAAGTGACAACAAAGTCCTTTCTTGATACTTGCTATAAAACTCACATAGCAGTAATCCTTTCAATGTAAGGAATCAGTTTTGAGTAATTTATTGTTTATGACCAATCCCCGGTCTGTTCTTGCAGGCAAATACATTTGTCAGAATGTCTCTTGCATTCCTTTTTTTTAATTATTTTTATTTCCCTACCAAAACTTCTATATGGCAAGTTTTGTATTGCAAGATGTAGAGGTAGAAGTTTCCAGAGGATAGTTACTTAGTAGTTATGGAATAGTCTTGAAGTTATACTTCTTGCCACTGAGAAGTGATTCTTAAACCTCTGTACTTTCAGGATACTGAACGAAGTTAAGTAGCTGTACTTTCAATTCAAGCATAGCTGACCTTTCTATATCGGTCATGTCTGTTGTATGTACCTTAAGACACACCACCAGATTTTTTTTGGGGTAGGAAGCATATTCCAGATGCTGATCTGTTGCAGTTGTCCATGCATTTGATAGGCTAACCTTATTTTTCCTTTTGGAAAGAAAAAGAGTGAGAGTTAAGGCTTTGTCTGAGAATCTTATTCTAAGGATTGACTTTTAGTGTGAACTAATTGTTCAGTTAATTTTTATGATCACTATTATTTAGGGAAATAGACCCTTTTATTGTAAGGTGTTGATTTTAACTAGAAATGCACCAACACCCCGTCTCCAGCAATGTTTTATTTAAAAAGTAGTTACATTGAAATACACTGCTTTTCCATTCAGTACAATTACTCATGTAGTCTTATATCCTTACAGTGGTATAATAGTCGCATGTCTCCAGGTATTTTTGAATGCTTCAATTATAAATTCTGTAGCAATATGCACTTACTGAAATTTCTCCAGTGGAAAACAGCTCGAAGTAATTCAATTTAGATATATTGACTTGATTACTGCACTTCACAGAGATCTAGAGTCTTGTTATCTACTATTTCAGCATAATAAGCAAGATGGTTCTAATTTGTGCTTCTATTGTGTATGCAAACTATTATTGTGGGGTTTTTTTTCTGAAATTGGGCAAAATTATTTTGCTGAGATACACAGATTTGTTCCAATACATGTATTTGTATGTTGTATACACATATTGTATACGCGTATTTGTATTTCTAACAAATATGTTGCAAGAAAAAAAGTATGTTAATTTTTTCTCTTCGCTGTTTAACTCTTTATTGCCCTTCCAAGATTTTAACTTAGGATGAATGCTTTGCTATGCTTTTTGAGTTCTCAGGCCTTTGCAGGCAAATCAGTGTGAAAATAAAATGCAAATAATCTTGATCTAATGCATTGCCTCTGTGTGTGTGTGTGTATTTAGATACAGAATACAAGATCCAGAATTTTAATTTAGAAGTAGGTGGAGAAATTAAATAAGTGGCTAAACTTTTAAAATAAGCTTGCAAAAAATAATTTGGAGGGTTTTTTTCTTTGTACTGAAATAAGGTACTGATGTATTTCCCTTTATTAAGAATTTGAATGCTTTGAACTGATACTTTTTTCATTGGAGCATGATTATTTTTTTTAGATGTTACTGAGAAACGAATACTAGATTATATGATTTAGACTGAGCTATCTGAAATGCATGTGGCAGAAGAAGGATTTTTTTTTTTTTCCATCCTGTGAACTCTTTGTTTTATTTTGTTCCATTGGTGTATACTTTCATTATTGCTTGTTATTTTGAAGAGAACTCTCACAAGTAACTTCTTGGTGGCAGTGCTGCAATAGCAATAGCTTTCCCCGGTCCTAGCTGCTTGTTTTTGTCTGTGTTCTGTGCACTTATTGTGCTAACTTAGGTGCTTGTGTAGTCAAGTGTTGAACCCGCTGAAGAAATGCTCTAATCCTCCTTTCTTTCTCTGGGGTTAGTTGTCATTCACTTAAGCTGTCCAGTCTCTCTCAGTGTGTGACTGGACACTTGTGCAATCTTAGCAGAGAAGGTGGGAAGAATTGCAGTTTTTTTAGGCAGTTCTACACCTGCTGCATCTTCACGATATTACTGAGATATCTCTATCTTGTAAGTATCAACATTTTCAGCTTGGATCTAAGTGTTTGTGAGCACTGAAGTGCAAAACAGCAATGGAGTTGAAAGAGAACTTTTTGTATGTGTCAGCAGTTGATCTGGGAGTAAAACTGGAATTGGAACTCAGATGAGGTGGTGCAGTGAAGACTAGCCCGTGGATATATTAGTCCTTTCTGTTTATGTAAACAGAGTTTGTGTTTGCTCATAGATGTACAGTTCTATCATAAAAAGGTATTTTTATTCGTGTTATACTTGATCCTAATTGTTAATAGTGTTTGTAGTATAAACTTCCAAGAAATTGAGAACTGCTAGCTAAAATTCTTCTTGGAGAGAACTGTTCAATGATTTTGAGGAAAAAAGAGTAAGGAATGAAAATTACTTAAGGGCATGGTAGAAAAGTCAGTAGCTGATTTTTATATTGTTTTGAATGTTGTTATTGTTTATTGCTGTAGGGATGTATAAAAACTGTGAGGGGAGAGGGGAAATTGCTGATCAAAATTTCGAAGAAAATACTTTGTCAAGCCCCAAAAGACTAACGTGAAGTTGGAAGTTCCTCATATTTGTTGTGACTGCTATATTTGCCTTTGACCCTTATAGCTTCCCTTTTCCAATTCTTCTTTTCTTTCATGATATTGAGACATCAGAAAGTGAGACTGATTATAAAGGGGTG
Source organism: Anarhynchus alexandrinus (assembly GCA_008711295.1). NCBI lineage: Eukaryota > Metazoa > Chordata > Aves > Charadriiformes > Charadriidae > Anarhynchus > Anarhynchus alexandrinus. The sequence goes on from VUYV01000113.1 coordinate 2,324,620, forward strand.
AGGCTGAAGTGTAGTTTATTACCTAGCTTTTGATAGTAGCCAGAGAAATCAAAGGTTCTAATAAAACAAGTGATTCTTCTTCCAGCATACTCTCCCAGTTTCTCTCCCTGGCCTCTGTGATTCTGCTTTTTGTTGTTTCTGGAAGTAAGTGAACTCCTGGGTTCTTATTGTGGAGCATGGAAAAAGTAGTTGTATTATTCTGTACGCTTCCCAGAAAATTCATGTGAAGTGCCATAATAAAATTACATTCTTCCACTGTGAGATATGCAGTTAGTATCATCTGTTTTGCTGGGGCTTCTGAACAGCCGACTTTTTTTGCACAGGTAGGGCTTGGATTCTTTGTTGGGCTTGTTGAAGACTCAGCTTTGACTTGGATGTCTGGTGGAATGCTGGTGCTCATCTAGGTTGCCCTTTGTATTTTGGGTTTGGTTTCCTTGTAAACGGTTTACTTCTTCCGTGGGTTTTTCTCTGATGGTGTCAGCTGTACCCATTCTAACACTTCAGCTCTGAGATTGATTGGGGTAGCTCACCTTTGTCAGTTGCAATCTCTCAACTGTGTGTTTATCATTTTGCTAGCTTGTACTGTGTTTAGGGAGTTCAGAACTTAACACTCTCCCTAAGTGGAGGCCAAGGTAGTATGCTGAAAATACTGTTGTGGAAAGGCTATGCTTATATAACTGCTTAATAGAACATTCTATCCTTCTTCACATTTCTGTGACTTTTATATTTTAGATTAGCTGCCTATAACTTCCTCCCCTTGTTTCCAGAAATAAAAATGTTTTGTGGAAGTATTTAGTATGTAAACATTGATAGTAAGCTTTTGTATCTGTAATGACAACCATGCATCAATTGTGTTGAAACTGATAGTACAGCATGTTTATATTTGGGAAGCTATCTTAAACTTTGAGAGAGAGACTGTGATTTTAAAAAAAAGAAAGGAAAAGAGATATCTGCAATTGCTGTGCAGCCCTTTGGCTTCTGAGGATTTCTTGTTATATGGAAGCAGGTGAATTTATCAAATTAGAAATATGATATAACACTTAAAATTTAAGTTACTCTGGATAGCCTGTCTCAACAGACATACTGGTTTTGGTCATGGTTGTTGGGTAATGTTAGACAACATGATTGCATCAAGCAAATGAGAGTTCTGTCATAGCTTTTTGCAAGATTCTTGCTGATGATATGAGGAACTATATTGTATTATTTTAAATACCTTTTCCCCAGCAAGAGCTTACTCTGTGATTTTATAGACTGGTCTAGATTAGCCTGAGGCTTACACCAAATATAATCAATGAGAGTCATTCAATTTAATAAACAAGGTACATAAGATCTAGAGAATGGTGATATGGCTAAGAGAGTACATTTATTTATAAAAAAAATAAATTTTTTTTGAGCTGCTTTTCTTTGAGCACAGTGATAGTTTCACTGTAAGAATGATCTAAAAAGTCTTCTTGTCATGATTTTTTTAAGATAGAATTTATCCTTTAAAGCCAAACCAAAAACTTTCTTTGGCAGCCCCAGGTTAATTTGTCTGTTGAAAATCTTTCTTCCTTGTAATCATTGATTAAAGGTGGCTTTTTATTTTCTGTAGTATCTTGAGATGTACTTGTTAGCTGTTACAAGGAATGTTTAAACAAGAGTGTAAAATAGAATCATCAAGAGATCATACCTGCCTTTTGATTACATGGGGTTTATTTTTTTTTTTTAAAGTTAGTTCTTTCTTTAATCTTTTAGGAGGAAAAATAAATTCTGATCATTATGGTGTCTGGGGTGAAAAGAGGAGAAATTTTGTCTTGGAAAAAGGGCACACGTGTTCTTTCTCTTTCAGGCAGTCTATGGAGGAAATACTGTGCTTAAGAAATTCTTAAGCTTTCCAGGGCTTGGTATGAAAAATGTTTTGGAAGGGAACATTATGCATACCATCTTCTGAAAAGCAAGGTCGTACGCGATCTGCCAGTGTTAGTTTATCTATACACATACCCACGCACACACCATTCTTGGGTTAAAATTTGAAGGTAACTTCAGGTAATGCAACAGAAACATCTTTCTTTGTGTGATTTTTTTCCGATACTTGGTCACACAGCTTTGAAGGATTCTTCCTTTAGGTCAAGTCATTTTTTTTGGTCAGAATTATAAAATATTCTTAATAGTTTATTACTGAATGAACAGGCTTTTGTATAGGGTTAGTTGTTTTTTTTTTTTTTGTACTACCTTTCCAAGCAGTAAAGCAGTAGTTCTTCCTTGCATTACAGATGGATTTGGAATAATTCGATTAGAGAGTTGATTACATGGAGAAATCTTCTCAAAAAACATACTGCCATTAAAATAAAAAAGTTCTGTTTCAATTAAGGAAGATATGCATTATTCCTTGGTACGTGTCTTTCAGAAACTTTCACAGGCACATCTCATACCAGTTCCTGGAAAAGTTTAGGTTCCTTTGAAAACTTTAAGAGGCCAAACCTTGGTTTTCTCCTCTTGATCAATGACATGAGCAAATTGGTTTTATTTTTCAGACCTTAAATTGAAAAAGCAGAAAGTGAAGGAAAGCCTTGTTTCCCCCTCTTCCCCCCGCGCCAATGTGATTAGGTGGGATAGATATACCTGGTACTAGTACACCACTCTGATTGCATACTGACCTGTTCTTAGCAATGGAAGATCATTTTTCTCTTAAGGAAACAGGGGTTTTGGTTTTTTTTTCATGAAGTTCCACTCTCCATTTTCTAAAACCTGTCAAGGCCTTTGAAATTAGCGGTAGAGCTGCATCGCAGAATATAGTTATGAAAACTTGCCCTAGGAATGTGGAATGCCAGAAGATTAGTTCTGGCTTGTAGAGGGTGTTAAGAATTTACTGGTCAAATAAAAATTAGAATGCTTGTTGAACCACTGCACTGCATCATTCATAGGACTAAGAGAGACAATAATTACAAACAGGGTCATGTAGAGTGGCTTTTAATTGCCAGGTACATCTTTCTGTATTTCTCAATTTCAAGCAGTTATCTTAATTTTCAGGAGGTTTCACTTTCTGTTAATCTTGGTCTTTAAAATAGCTGTGGTTTCTCTTTCCGTATTTTCATGCTATAGCTAAATGTTTAAATTTTCAAGTGACAATTTAAGATCTTAGCTTGGATCCTAGAGGGTTTTAAGTGCATAATGTGTGTGGAAGTATTTATTTTTAACAAGAAGCTTGGTTTCCTTTCATATTATAAAGGAAACGTTTCTCTTCCTTATAAAGTCTTTGGTGCACTGTAGAAACTGTATAGTTTTGATACAAAAGCAGTAGAGGTCTAGGTGGCAGTCAAATCCAAACTTGCAGTCCTTGCAATCTTGGAAAATCTAACTGAATAATAAATAAATAAATAAAAAAGTTTGGAGTGGTTATTCATTTACAACTCATGATTGCCGTGCACAACTACTAGAATGAAAGACTTAAATTAAGAAAAATAACTAAAGAAAATGAGATTAGAAGAGAGCTTGAAACATCGTCTAGTCTAGTCTGCTGGACTGACAACAGTTGAACAGTTTTTGAGAAATAGGATGAGAAATAGCAATCTCATTGTCTGTAGTTGGTATTATAAAGGTAGCTTCTGTGGTTAAGAACAAAACTTTGCGATTTCAAGTTAAATCTGCAAAACTTAATATTACCAAAATGCATATTGCAAATCTCAAGATAACAATTGTCATAACTTAAAATTCTGGCTTTGAGGAACAAGGATTTTACTAACTCTGAAGGTAGTCGGTCCCAGGCAACGAATCAAGATTTCTTGTGTATTTCACTGATGTCGGAAGTGACACTTTATAAGGCACTTGTTTGGCAAGGAGAAAGATTGGCACCCAGGAACACTACTGCATTGTATCATACTGCTGTTCCATATGGTCTCTTTTGCCTTACATCATGTAATACTTATTGGAAATAACAGCTTGTGGAGAAAGTACCTGGTTGAAATATTCAATATATTTAATGGAGACAGGTTGTCCCATTGGCTAAATTAGACCAACACTATTATTATTAAGGAATAAACCATGAAATAATATCTTTAAAACAATTATTGTCTTATGCTACCACTTTCCTCTGGAATATAGGTCATTATATTTTTGAGTGAGTGGCCATACAGCTCAGTAAATCATCTGGTGCTTGGTTTCAGTTTGAATGCTGACTGCAGGCATCATGTAGCAATGAAAAAAGTAGGAAATCCAAGTTTGTCAAACTCCAGCTATGAAAAATTGGATACTCTTTGTTGCTACTTTATATTTTCCAAAGTTAAGAACTCATTACTGGCTCAAGAAGCTGAAGTGTTAGTGCTTAGATGATGACAGGGAAACGGTGTTAAGCTGTACTAGAGTTGTTTTATTTGCATTGTTTGGTTTATCCTTGAGGCAGAATCAGCTACTGCGCTTAAGCTACTTGTTTGAACTTCTGGTAGGCTACTGAGTAAACCTGTTTGCCAGAATTTGACATATAGGTGTGGTTTTATTTTTTTTTTTAATAAGGTACAAATGAAGACTGGTAATAGTAGGAGGAGCCATCTTATTTACACTTATTTCTAAGTTGTACGTTTTGGAAGGGGTTAGGGAGGAGAAAGATTTCACCCTCCCCTTCCCCCCCCCCTTTTAATTGGCAGAAAATCAAATGTATTTCCTTAAACTGGTTAAGCACTAATTGGATTATCTAGCATTGGTTGTACCTGTAAACAGCATAAATTAATTTGTGTCAGTAAGAAGCATGTATGCTACTGTAATCTGTTCTTCAGCTGATGTCTCTTATGCCACTAACTTCTGTGCGTGGACAAATCTTAGGCCTGAATAATTGTTTCTTTCATTTTAAAAAGAATTCCTCCAACCTTATTTTTAAGTCTGTTTTGTCTAGGGTCTAGCTTGTCCTCCATGACTCTTATTTGCTCAAACTGCACAAATAAAAAGAAAAAGGAAGTACCCATCTTGACGGTAGGTTACCTTTCTAGCTAGCAGCTTAACTGATATTCTTTCACTTATCTGGACTGATATTTCATCTAGTGTTCATGATGCTTCTTCCCCCCAATATGTAAATGTTAGGTGTTCAGATCAGTGGATTTGTTTTGTTTTTAAATTTGCTTGTCATCTTCCTTCATGCCTTTGATTTGCAGTGATTGATGATCTCTGCTGAAGAGGAGAAATGGTGTTTCTCTGTTTGGCTGTAAATGTCAGCTGCTTTCTTACCTGAGTCATACTCCACTTAAGTACCAACCACATGCCTAACATTCCTCTAGAAGGGTTCTTCACCTGGCTGATCTTAGCTTTAAGATGAATAAACCCAGTATTTTTCCCCAAGGCACTCCAAACTATGAATTTTTTTAATGTTTCTGGTGGTTTATGCGTAATCCAGAGATTCAAGTCAGGAAAGCTACTTCTCTCCTTTATAATAAATGTCTCAGTATTCATAATGCAATCTGTTTAAAAAGTGCTGGTTAGAATTTGTTTGATAAGGTGTGGATGTAGTATGTTTTTGAAGAAGGGTAGACATTTTCTTGCTTGTGTAGTTCTTTTGAATCTGTTTTCCTTAAATTGTTATTCCTTGGCTATAAAATTGATGTGTGAAAACAGTCTGCAAAACCTCTGTATCTAGGCACCCAGTACAACAATTAAAAACAGTTTGCCGTCCATGAACAGACTAATTATTTGCTGTTGCCTACATATTAGTTGTTTGCTTTCCCAGAGGAGACAGTGTTGCCAAAATAAGCTATGCGGTTACTTTCTAGTTGTGGGGGTTTTGTGTTTTTTGTTTGTTTGGGGTTTTTTGTTTTTAACATTGCTTTCATGGAAATTAGAATAATTTTTATGTACATATATGTATATTTATTTTAAAAGATAGCTATACAGCAGTCATCTCTCTGTATTGGATTGATTTTAATCTTGGGAAACAGTATCGGTAAGCCAAGTAAATGCTTGCTTGTTTGTTTTTCCCGTATGTGCTTTAGATAGTTTTTTTCACTGCCAGAGATAAGATACTGGGAAATAATTTATGGATAATAAACCAGAGTATGAACATAGAGACCTAGCTGCTTATATAAAGATTGCCCAAAGAGAAGTTGAGATTAAGGATAAAATTATAGTGCTGTTGTTCTCACCAAGGTTTAAACAAACTGATTTTTTCAAACCTAGGGTTTTCTTCTGGCGTGTACACTCAATCAATAGAGAAGAAGTGGTTTGGGGAAGATGGTTAGCTGTACTGCTTCAACATACAATACAATAAGGAATTTTATACAGTTGGTTATTCTGAGTGAGAAGGCATTGAAAAGGTAAAGCTTTGTGTGTTTGAAGCGTTTGTTAGCTTTCTGGGGAAGGTATGCCTCATTAATTTTAGCAAGCACATAGGGCTGCGAGCTCTGTGTGCCTCTCGTTGATGTTAGCAAGCTCATGGGGTAAGAGCTAACACATAGTTTTGACACATTTCTTGAAAGTAAGGTGCTGTGGTCGAGACACTCAGTTATATGTGTGTTCATGTGTGTGTATAACTGTCAGTGTCTGTCCAGCTTCCAGTTCTCTAAGTGGCAAGTTAGAATGTAACCACATCATTTCAGTAAACTAGAAATTTGAGTCATGTAGCATCTGTGATTTCAGGTTCAGTTAGCTTAATGCTCTTTTTGCTGTCATGCATTGTATTATGTGGTTCAAAAAAAGGGAATAAAGTATGCTTTTCAGTGTACATTTGTACTTCAGACATCTGTTAGCAGAAGACGAATCTCTGCGTAGCTGTACAGGACCTTCCTCTTCAGAAAGTTTCCAGAGATGCCCTTGAGGAACCTTAGTTCTGAAATAGATAGAACTTATTTACCAGTATCTTATTTGGGGTTTGAGATCATCAGGCAAACTATATGGCTTTGAAAGCCTTTCTTTAATACAGGACCCAATTTCATTTGTTTGTGAAAAGAAAGTATGAATTAGCCTGCTCTTGACTGCCTTCTTTCAAGAAGGCAGGAAGCTTCCTTTTAAAACATGTTTCTTGCTGCTAACTGAAAGTAGATCAACATTTATCTTGCTTTTTTGTTGTCTTTTCCTTTTATTTCATAGCTCTACCTTTTATCAAATATTTTTGGTTTTTGTTGGTTATAATGCTGAAACAAAATTAAAATATTTTTTCTTTTTTCCTTTTTTTTTTTTTTCCTCAGCCAGCAGTGAACTTGAGCAGTAACTTTGAAATACTTGTTGAACGCAAACTGAAAGTAAACCCCAAAATAGTTGGTAGCTGCTTCAGAAGACTGGTTCATGTAAAAATTGGTATTTACTTTTGGGGACAAGTTTGATGAGGAAGTTTTTGAATCTAATCAAGTCTGCAAAGCAGCTCTCTTCTAGGAAGTCAGCAGCCCTACCTTTGATTCTTTTTCTGCTGTGATAGTGACTGTGTATTGCCAGCAGTGCCCTGTCTTGAGCTACTCTGCCTGGCCATCCTGTGGACATACATCACTACCTAGGTATTTGTCTTTCTGCATGTGATGTGGTTTTGCAAGTCTGGATTCAATGTGAAATACATGGAAGAGTTAGGGAAGGAGGGAATTAGGAGCATTTCTGTCCTGTGTCCCTTACTCTGATACAGTGCTGAATCCACCTGGGACTTCCAGGATTGCTGCTCTTCAGCTTCTCTTGCTCTTCAGCCACTTAAGCCGTAAAGCGAGCTGCAGTGATCCTGGGATGCCTTTCTGGAAGCTGCTAGGTTTGGGCCTCCTAAAGCTTAGTACTATATATATGTGTAGTAAGTTCTGGTCTCTGGCCCTAGAACACCTATATACAAAGTAGTATGGTTTAGTTAGCTTTTGTCCAGGACTTCGTATAAGCAAAACACAGGGAACTGAAGTCCAACAGAGAGATGAAATGACTTGACCAAAACTACACAATAAAGCTCACAGAGAAAAGCAACAGCTTTTCTTCAGTCATTGTAGTATTGCTACAACTTAAAGATATTTTTTGGAGCAAGATCCACCCCTTACCCACCTTCCTTTTAAAACTAGGTAAGTCTGATTAATTACTTTGTATCATCATTAATTACTTTGTAACATCATTTGGTCTCAAAATCTGTCAGAAAGAACTTTCTGAAATTGTTACTTGTTAAAATTTTAATTCTTTTATCATACTTGGCTTTGTTTAGCTGAATTTAGGAAAATTTCCTTCTATGTATTTGTTGCTGGGTTTCTGAATTTTTTTTCTGTGTGTTATTGTTCATCAAAGTGTGGAGGAAAAATTATCTTCTCTATAGGAAAGAGCATGACTATTCAAGATGCTTCTTTTGTAGAAATTAGTTCCTTGCAGTAGTAGTACATACTTCGCAGTATTTCTTACTATGAAGAGAACTTTCAAAGCACAATTTGTTGTCATCTTTCTGAATCGTTGTTGGAAGAGCATTTCTGACTGTTGGCTCTGGTGGTTTGGGAAGCTACCATCTGGTCTGAGGTTTTAATCCTTGGAGCAGTGTTGGTGGAACAGAAGGTGTGTGTGTGTTTACACCTTGGCCGTGTTCGTTCATTTGGAACTGAACTGCGCTATCGGCTTAAACTGAGCCACTGGACTTCATGCAAAAGTAGCTGGGGTGCATTATGTTTGCTGACTTTCCTGTCCCTGACTGTCAGCCCCTCTCTGCTGGTTACTGCCCTCCCAGTAACTTTAAACTGATAAAGCAAATGCTAAATCCTCTTTCGTCAGTATTCCGAGATGGCATTCAGCTTCAGGATTGTCTGCTGCTAACTTCAGAGAATAAACTTAACGTGATTGTAGACTTGTACAACTGTCTATATGTTCTGACTAATGCAATCAAGAATAAATTCTCACATTCTTAACTTTCAGCTTTTCATCAGAAAGGACGAGCAAAAAAGAGACTTATTTATGAGTTTAGTAGTGTAGATCTATTCTTTGATTGTGTACATGTCTAATAGGGAACACTGTCATTTGTTCCTTACCCTTTTGTAGGAAAAAGGGGAATTCAAGTGTATAACTCAGTAGTGAGTAAACAAGGAGTAAGTCCTTGATAGGACTAAAGCCAACAACAAAAGGGAAATGACATTACCATCTACTGACTGGAGGTGACTGGAAAGTCCAGAATGCATGTGTATCTCTGTGTTATTAAAGAATAAGAAAACCCCTTCAGATGTTCTACTCCTTCCCTTTCCCAAATAACCTTAATGCATGACTCTTTCAGGGAGGTTTTTATTCTTTTTACTGCTTTTCCTCAGAAGTGCTTAGCTGAAGTATTAGATCATGGGCCTTTATAATGTAAAAATAGAAAGAAACTTTTTCCCTCTAAGTAGCTTACTACTTAAGATGGTATAAATCTTGATAATCTTCATGAGACGCACAGTTAGATTTTTAAGCTTTGACATGAACTTCACTCAAGTTGTTTAATTTGAAAATGACTTGATCATGATTTTTGGTACTTAGTTTGTCTCTGGCATTAAAAGCTATTTTTGATCAAAGACTGATTATAAAATATGCTTTTGTTTTCTAAATAGTATGTGGCTAGAGTAGGGGAAGAAATGAACAGTCTATTCACTCTGAGATTTTCATTTTTAATACACGCTTTTTCCACGAATGATCTAGAGCACTGCTACTAATCTGTCACGTGGCAAGTCCTCTAGCATGGACATCAAGAGGTTGTCTTAGCAGAAGACCTGAGTGGTTTGTAGACGTGTTCTTGTAACAGTACTTGTGTGAGCTAAGGAGTGTAGAACTGCATTCTTCTGGTTGAGGCATTCACTTCCTGAATGTCTAACCTGTTTGTGTTTTACTACTAAACTGAAACTAATGTGCCTTTGTTTTGACTGAAATGGGATAGAGGGCATTCAAGTGATAATAGTGATGGCAGGTTGGAGCAGGCTATAATGAAAGGCTGGAATTAGGGGGTCTGGGGTGGTCGTTTTTTCAGCTACCATAGTTGTGTATGCAAAAAGGTATGTCAGTGCACTGGATGTGGTGGTTTAAGCTGATTGTAAAGGCAAGCTTGGAGTACACTCTTAAGGACATTAAAGGCCTCGCAACTCAAATGTAATTGCAGGAATGTGTATGGTATGCTTTTAAGTATCTGATCTGAACGAGAAACTCCTTGGTCATCTAATGTTTATAATATTTCCTTTGTCTTTCTGATTAAAATTTAGGAAGCAGGAATTCTCTTAAGCTGCCTTTGTCCACATAGGGCAAGAACAAATATTTTGTACATCAGTATGCTTCTCTACTTGTATTATCATAATTTTCTCTGGCTTTACAAATGTTATATTTTTCCCTGGTTTTGTTATTAAAATATTGCTACCAAAACCTTTTCCTAGTTCACAGTGTGCCTGTCAGTTCCTACTTTGCTGCAGAAAGAACGGATGATATGGTAATGTTAGCAGCTTGCATTTGTCTTTTGATAATTAATATAGTAGAACCATCTTATATTGGAGTTCCTGTGTTATTCTCCCATAAGTAAGCACAAAAAATAAATAGACTAAAACACAAAAAATTGTCAAAGTAGCATATCATGTGATGCCTTCTTTCTGCAAATGTGCTAGAAATAATGGTGAGGCTTTGTCTTTGTCATCTTCAGAAAGTCCAGCAATGGTAGGTATGGAGTGGGAGGTAGAGGGGCTTCTGGTAGACTAGATCTTTGCTTCTGATGTGACTGACAGTCACCCTCTGCTGTTTTCTCCAGTGGTGGTGTAACTGCAGAGCTAATGATTACTCGGGATATGCTGTACATGGGGAACACAATTTTATGTCCTTTCATTGCCTTCGAAGAGTTCTATGATAGTGGACATTCACTTTTATATCAAGCATTTACTTTGAAATTAATATTTTTGACTTAGACTTGCTGTTTATTGCAAATAATACACAAGCTCTTCAGCAACATTTTTACAACATGGCATTTGTTCAAAAAATACATGGACTTAATAAACTGTTTATAACATACTTAAAATCTTGTGTGTTAAAACTTTGTCTTTCTTTTGCCAGAAAGATCTTTTAAGTAGAGATGTTTTAAGACACTGAAACAAAACTTACTTCAGCAGTGAATCTATTACTTAGGCTTGGGTGGAGCTCACTTTATGTCATCTGTCTGAAAAATATTCATGCTTGTAAGTTCATGCTTAGTCTGGAGAGAGGAAAGACAACAGAGCGAGTTAAACTGCTAATCCAAATTTATGATTACTCTCTGAATATTATAGCTGTTGTTTAGTGGCTTTTTTATAATGTGAATCTTCTAACAAGTTCTTATGCTATAGAAGTCAGTTATCTGAAGAACTTGAATTCTTTAGTTATTCTGAGATTTCTACATGTAATACCCTCACTGGGTTGATGGGTAAAATTATTGCTAAGTTAGGGAGAGGGAAAATCTTTTTGTAGATTTGCATGTATAAATGGTTATGACAAGCCAAGTCTTTGAAAGGACAAAAGCAGGTTGACTGTACTTTCAGAAGTGATACAAAATATTTTTGTATTGAAAGTAGTCTGGTTCCCACATTTGTTTTTTGGTCTGAAGTTGCTAAACTGCCTCTTGTGGCTAGCATGTTAAGTAATGCCTGTTCAGATTGGTGAACTTGCATGTCTTCTTTTAAGTGCTGTTTTTGTGGTTTTCTATAGCTAGGTCTAAATCTGAATTCTTTCCTTGATCATTTGGTGTTTTGGAGCTGTAACTGAAAAGCAAGCGTGGCACAGTTCTGCACCTTGGTACTGCTATGAAAAGCAATGTGAAGCTAAACGTGTCCTTGTTCACCAGTCACAACAGACATTTGGTTGAGCTACCTATCTTTAGGCACTTTCCAGCCTTGCAAAGGTGACAATAGCAGTTTGTTTCCCCCTGTGCTATATGTGACTCTTCCTAACTCTGAGTCTTAAGTGCAATAACTCCCAGCACTCAGCGAGAGTAGTACTTTTAGTAAACTGGTATGGAAATAGACCATATCTGGAAGTGCATGCTATTTATCAAGCCTATCTGATAATGTGTTTTCTTTTTTAACACAGAAAATATAAAAACCTAGATCCATTTAAAATATAAAAAGTCTAATATACAATGTTCTTCATTTTAGCTTTTCATTCCCTAAGAAATCAGGGAAGACATTCTGAATTAATGTAGGTGATACTGTCTTTATTTGGTGGATACCTACAGTAGCTGTCCTCATTCTGAAATGCTAGGAATGGTTTCAGTTCAGTAGTTTTATGTGAGCTTGTAAAGTATAGGCTGACCATTGTTTTGCCTTTTTTTTTTGTTTCTAGATTTATTTTTTGCTGTGCAGACAAGGGAAAAATTGTTCTCAGTCTCCTTAATGCTTATAGTTGTTTTTCTCTTTGTTTTTTTTTTATTATTATTTTTTGTTAAGTAGCATGGTTAATTTTAACTCTGTTGTAGATGGTTTCAGATAAATTTTCTGAGAAAGATGTGATTGTAGTCTAGTATCACCTTTGACTTCATCACCTATAGATATAAAAAGTAATAAAAACAATTCTAACATAATCCATTGCTAAATATGTTTTCATGTGGTTAGTGTACACTTTGATATGCAATTTTTGGAAAATTAATCTTCAGATAACCTGTATCTTCAAACAACCTGTGTGACACCTGTATGAGGGAGAATAAAGGGCAGGAATTCAGGAGGCAGAGGGAGTAGACTCTGGAAAATTAAAAACAAGGGTAGTGGAAGCTCTGAGGTAAACTTCCTCATGTGTTATCCGTATACATAGATAACAGTCACTGCTGTTAAATCATAGAATTTTTAAACACACATCCTAAAAATCATAGTTGCTATTTAAAAAGGATTCCTTACACTAATTAAATCGGAGTTTGAGGAATATGGTATAATATATTCATATAACTTTAAGTATTAGATTATTTCACAACAACTTCATATTACACCTATTAGCATATTGTTTACAGCTTCAAAACTAATTATTTAATATTTTTCCTTCTTTTTTAGGCTCTTGTGGCAGGAGGAGACTATTGACCTGAGATGGAAGTCAAAACATTTAGCAAAACCAGTAGGGCTCCAGAAACTGTATCCACATTAGCTAATGAAGAATTTGTCCTGGTTCATCAGCAATCTGAAGACACCTCTGGAAAAGATGGAAAACCTCAGTTGAAGGTTTACTATTACTTTATTTTAAATGTGTAGTAAGATTTGCATTGATAAAAAGACTGCAACTTCTTTTAAGTAGTTAAAGATACTTGTGTGTGCTTGAGGAGACTTTTAGATTGTAATTTTTGCCCTTGCTCATTATCAGTGAAATTAACAGCTCAGATTAAGCAAACCTATCCGAAAGTGGCAGTTCAGTTTTCCTTCAGGGGTCAGTTTTGTTAATATTTTTTGGATTTATACATTAGTAAGAGCACTAAAAAGTTATTTTCAAAGAATGAGCTTCAGATTAAAGCTTGGGCAACAAGAAAAACTTCTGTAAGTGTGTCAGTGATAAAAGGAAGACTAGAGATGATTTGAGCCCTCTCCAGAATGAAACAGGAGACCTGGTCACCCGGGATATTGAGAAGGCTGAGGTACTGAAATTACTTTTTTCTTCAATCTTCACTGGCAAGGGCTCTAACCACACCACCCAAGTTGCAGAAGGCAAAGACGGGCTGTGAGAATGAAGAACCACCCACTGTAGGAGAAGATCATGTACAAACCATCTAAGGAACCTGAAGGTACACAAGTCCATGGGACCTGATGAAATCCATCCGCAGGTCCTGAGGGGACTGGTGGATGAACTTGCTAAGCTGCTTTCCGTTACATTTGAAAAGTCGTGGCAGTCCGGTGAAGTTCCCACTGACTGGAAAAGGGGAAACATAACCCCACGTTTTCAAAAAGGGAAGAAAGGAAGACCCAGGGAACTACAGGCCAGTCAGTCTCACCTCTGTGCCCAGCAAGATCATGGAGCAGATCATCCTGGAAGCTATGCTAAGGCACATGGAAAATAAGGAGGTGATTGGTGACAGCCAACATGGCTTCACTAAGGGCAAGTCATGCCTGACGAATTTGGTGGCCTTCTGTGACGGGCTTACAGCGTTGGTGGATAAGGGAAGAGCAACTGACATCGTCTACCTGGACTTATGCAAAGCATTTGATGCTGTCCTGCACTATATCCTTGTCTCTAAATTGGAGAGACATGGATTTGATGGATGGATCACTCGGTGGATAAGGAATTGGCTGGATGGTCTCACTCAAAGAGCTGCAGTCAATGGCTTGATGTCCAAGTGGAAACCTGTGATGTTCCTCAGGGGTCGGTACTGGTGCTGTTTAACATCTTTGTCAGCAACACGGACAGTGGGATTGAGCGCACGTTCAGCAAGTTTGCTGACGACACCAAGCTCTGTGGTGTGGCCAACACCCTGGATGGGAGCCATCCAGAGGAACCAGGACAGGCTGGAGAGGTGGGCCTGTGCAAACTTCATGAAGTTTAACAAAGCCAAGCGCAAGGTCCTGCATGTGGGTCAGGACAATCCCAAGCACAAATACAGGCTGGGCAGTGGATGGATTGAGAGCTGCCCTGAGGAGAAGGACTTGGGGGTGTTGGTTGATGAGAAGCTCAACATGAGCCAGCAATGTGTGCTCTCAGCCCAGAAGGCCAACCATATCCTGGGCTGCATCAAAAGAAGCGTGGCCAGCAGGTCGAGGAAGGTGATCTACTCTGCTCTGGTGAGACCCCACCTGGAGTACTGAGTCCATCTCTGGAGCCCTCAGCACAAGAAGGACATGGACCTGTTGCAGCGGGTCCAGAGGAGGGACAGGAAGATGATCAGAGGGCTGGAGCACCTCTCCTATGAAGACAGGCTGAGAGAGTTGGGGTTGTTCAGCGTGGAGGAGGCTCTGGGGAGACCTTATCGCAGCTTTCCAGTATCTGAAGGACACCTACAAGAAAGCTGGGGAGGAACTTTTTACAAGGGCATTGAGTTATAGGGCGAGGGGTAATGGTTTTAAACTGAAAGAGGGTAGATTTGGATTAGGTATTAGAAGAAATTCTTTACTGTGAGGGTGGTGAGGCAGTGGAACAGGTTGCGCAGGGAAGTTATGGATGCCCCATCCCTGGAAGTGTTCAAGGCCAGGCTTTGATCAACCTGGTCTAGTGGGAGGTGTCCCTGCCCATGGCAGGGGGATTGGAACTAGATGATCTTTAAGGTCTCTTCCAACCTAAACCATTCTATGAAAACTATAAATATTCTTTATTTAGGGAGCAGAGACTGACTGATGTTACCTTAAACGGTTGTAATTAGGCTGCATAGCAATAGACCACAGAGGGTCTTGTTTTTTAGTTTTTAATTTAGTTTTCATGCTTAGTGCTACTTTAGGCATGACTAAGACCTTTTCTAAATGCTTTCTACCTCTAAAAAGCAGGATATTTTAACATTTGGGTGACAGCAGATTGGTTAATTACAAAATTCTCCAGTTGCAATAGCTGATTTACTGGTTTTGGTCTGCTTGGAACAATAGGAATTTGTTCCCCTTGAAATGACAATAAGTACTTAGTCTGTCTTTGCATAACTGTTTAGCAGTTTTTTACAGCCGATGATTTCTGTCTGTATTAAACACAAGCTGCTTCTTTAGTAATTATGTCTGGAAGGAGGCAGATGAACCGGAGGTAGAATCCATGATGCAATTTTGCTATTGGCCATGAGGTTTTTTTTGTTTTGAAAAGCTAGTACTTGTGAAAGCTTGTATTTTTTTTTTTCTCTGGGGAATGTGTCTTATAATTTTCTTGCCATTTCCTTTCACTTGCACCCCTCCCATGTGTGGGACAATTGGTGAAAGAACTGAAATGGTTTGAATGTGACTAGGAAAGTAGATTTTCTTTAAGACAAATCTGTAACAAAGTCTGATTTCTTTCTTCGGAATGGAGGATCTAAACACACAAACCTGTTATTTCAAGAGACGTCTGTAGTTTTTAGATGGATGGTTGTTGGACTAGCAGTGAGAACATGTCCATTATATGGAATGGGAAGAGACATTGGATTATACTTGATTTAATTTTGTTGATTCCGAGATCCTTGATTCCAGTGTGCTTTAGTGCTAAGCTTTGAGGTATATGTTAGTGTCCTGTATAACACAGGAAAATTGCTGTCAACAATGACTGGTGGGTGAGAAGAGCAGCCGACTGCCATGTAAAACTGGAACGCGAGTATCTGGCTCCACTGCTGGCATATTATGCGAGACTGGAGGAGGAATGCAGCTGTGGCCAGGTTACTTGTCCTCATTGTGCTTTTCCTTCCTGTCCTCCCTGTGTTTTTCCATCTGGAAAATTAAATTAATCACCTTGTGAAACATTGATTCTGCAGGTGGAGAATTATGTAAGAAATAAATAAAAGTCTATAATGTCCTTTTTATTCATCAAAAGAATGTCATTCTGCTGCCTGTCGTTTTCCGTAAGCATGTATAGATCAGTGAGCAGACCTTGAGGAATGGGAAATACAAGGATTAGGCACAAAAGGATGAGTGACTAGTCGAAATGAGCTGAATTACCAAGGGAAAAGATGCTTTATTCAGGATATCTTTAAAAAAAATTGGATTTCTTGGACAATGCTGAATTCTCAGTAATATTCTCAGTAATCTTTAGGAAAAAAAAGTGTAGATATTTTTATTTTGGTCATTTAAACTGCCCACAAAGCACAGCTTTTCATTTGTGTTGAGGTTATTTTTTTAATACTGCACACCTGAAAAGTTGACATCAAACTAAGTGTTTTTTGTTTGTACATTAAGTTGGTAATTTATAAAAATACACAATTTTCTTACTGGTTATTGCTAATTAATATAATAACTTCTAACTTTTGTAGTATTAAATATTAAAAAGGAAAAGATACAATGAGTCATGTTCTGTGAATGTTTAGTGGGTATCAGAACTTTGCGTGATTAGTTCTAGTTAGTAAAATGGATGCCTCAGTTATATTATGATATAGTCTTATAGATGGTTAGTGTGGCGTGTTTAGCAAAGTTTCTTAACTTTTGCAATTAGTAAGATTACATGTTTGAAAAATAGTAGTGAAAGTAAAGCTACAAGTCGCTTTAAAAAAATGTTATCTCCTTCTGCTTACAGGTATTTTCAAATGGAGATGATCAGCTGGAGAAGGCAATGGAAGAGATACTGAGAGATTCTGAAAAAGACCAGAATGATTTCACTGTTCTCCAAGAAGGTTCCAGTGATGCCTGCAGCCAGGCAGCTGGAGATAGGTCAGCAGGTCAAACATATCAGCCATCCTTGCACCTTGTTTTAGACCCTTCTACTACAGGTATTGCTGAAGTGCTTAACCCCCCAATGATATATGGCAGTTTTTTCCTTTATGCAGTTTCCAGTTAACCTTAAAACGAATATAAAAATTTCTGGAACTTCAATCCAAAATTACACTGGAGAATACCCTCGAGCCTCCTCTCCTTTTCTGATTAGTTGTGGATTTTAGACAGGAATAGATTATCATCAGATCGATAACCTGTGCTGCTCTGCTTCAGTCAAGATAATTTTCATTTTGTCTCCAGCCCTAGAAGAATTAGTAGTTAAGTATCAGGTAACTTGGTAACTTGCTAAACAGACTACAAATGAGGTTGAGATGCTGGTTGTGGACTGTCAGTGTTCACTGACAGTACTACCTGCAAATGAAATACACCCTGAGCAAACTGATAAACGCTTCAGCCCTGGTTTTATCACCAGGTATCAGTAAAGACAGCTTTAGTTTTGACATTTGCTAGGAATGATTGTGGTACTTTGCTGGTATTTGAAATTTTGATGAAAAAGGGAGGACTGAAAGCTTTTTATGTAAAGTGCCCCCCACCTCCCAAGCCTATCTGTTCCTTAGGTCCAGAAGTATTTAGAGGCTATTGAATAATCTAAGGCTGAATTTTAGAAACTTCCTCATGTCTCTTTGATTTACACTTTTGTGAAAGCTCATCTGGACTTCTCTGTTTCATTTTGGTTTTTCTGAATTGAGCTGACTGTGCTTTGTGCAGGGTAGCAGTCTATACATATTTCAGTGGTGGCTTTGCTGTAGTGTTTTTAATAACTCTGAAACATAATATAAGAAAATGAATAATTACCAAAGAATTTGGGTCTTTTCAGTTACCTTCTGACAGCTGTTTCTTTAAAAAAAATTAGGAATACCAATATAGGTAAAATAGGCCATCTCTGTGGGCCTTGATTTAGAGTTCTTTTTCTCTCAGTAGTACGCAGATCATTTCTGTGCCATTGTATCAGATAATTTCCATAGCATCTGTTTGGGAATTTAAAAAAAAACAAAAAACAAAACTTTTTTTGTGGTAGAATAAGATGTATACCTTATGCATCATGGAAACATCCTTCTCATAATTACATGTATGCTGTATTTTAGAATGGTCTGTTTTGAGAAACTTACCTACTGCCTCCCTGTTTGACATGATTTTTAGGCTGATGTGCTTCAAACAGAACATAACCCTTAGCGTGAATGAACAAAAAATATTTGTAAATACTTTCTTTTTTTTTCCTGCTCTTCAATGGAAATAATTCAATTTGCAACCTTTATGATTTAAGTATTACAGAAATATTAGCAACAGTAATAAGAAATAGAAGTAACAGGGGGCAGATGGCTTAGAGAGGTTTGGAATATCCATCTTCAGAGATACCAAAGTTCAGCCGGACAGGGCCCCGAGTAACCTGATCCAGTTTTGAAACTAGCCCTAATCTAACCTGATCTGTCTTTGAGCAGGAGTTAAAGCTAGATGACCTCTAGAGGTTTTTTCCAACCTAGATTATTCTGATTCCATACTTATGAATTTTTCTTCCACCTCTCCTCTTGCTTCTGAAATGTCAAAATGCCTTAGAAAAACCCCACCACCAGAAGACAAGAACAACAAAATCCCTGAAAGCTCGCTCAAGATCACCCCTGTCCATAGTAGTGTGATAGTGGAAAAAGAATGCTTCTCTTTTGCTGAGTAGAGGAGCAAACAGATATCCCTTTTCTTTTTTCCAGCTCCCTGATGGTTTCATGCAGTTTAATGTGGCTATCCAGAAGTGTGAACCGCATTTAATAATTCTACACAAGCTGCAAAGGCATGGGAGAGAAGAAAATTAATGAGGCATCATTATGCAAAATGATGAGTAGGAATTAGAAGGAGGCATAGGCAAACTAAAGAACATCTGGGGAATAGATGTTAAGGAAAAGGAAAAATTGTGTTCTAGCACTGCTAAAAGAACCAAAAGGCAATTTGAACCTATGCAATACTTGGAAACATGCATTGGAATAGACTTAACATTAATGTTAAGCTGCTGAATGGATTTCTTACTGTTGGAGCTGGTCCATTCTTAAAAAAAGTGGGAGATTTTGCTATGGGACTCATTCAGAAAAAAATGTGTGAAAATAAAAACAAATGTTTAAAGAAGTGGTTTCTTTATTTTCAGAAATCTCTGCACCAAAGCCATCTTCTCCCAGTGAACTCTTGGAAGAGGACAGCGTATTGTTTAACAAACTGACTTATTTAGGTTGCACAAAGGTGTCTGCCCCTCGAAATGAACCGGAAGCTCTACATGCCATGGCAAACATGAAATCCTCAAGTCAGGCCCCTTTACCTGTCACTCTTTATGTTCCAAACATTCCAGAAGGCTCTGTAAGGTAATATAAAAAAGTTTCTTTTGTTACTTGCACAGACACATTAAAGGTGGATTCTGACTTTGTGATTCAGTCGGGGAAGTAGAATGGCTGGATTTGTGCCTAAAGTTCTTGCTGAAGACAGTTATTTTTGAGGAATTCCTCTGAAGCAACAAAATGCATGCTGAAATCTAACATGCAGTACGAAGTTGGTGGTTGTGGTTGCCATACAATGTCAACAAAAGCGTATCTTTCTACCTGCATCTCTGTTCAGATATGATAATAAGAGATGTACTGGAAAGTGTGTTACCCCTGTTGTCTTCTCTGAAGTTTCTGAAATGTTTTTTGAGTTCTGAGTTTGAGAGGAGTTTAAAATTTTGTATGAGCCCTTAGATCTGTGATTAATATTCACTTGAACATGGCAGCAAGCTTTTGCTAAGCTATACGGTCTTGTATAAATAATAAACCCAAACTGAATAAATAATGTTTTCTTAATGTTTTCTTAAACAGAGATTTTAATTCTTTTGTAATGTTTTTTGTAATTTTCTTCGATCTTTGTATACAATTTGCATTTTTACAGTTGCTTTGGTTTCTACCTTACTACTTCTGTGTTTTTCACAAATGATTGCAGAGCAATGATGGTCATTGTTATTTCATGTTTGTCTATATTGTGGAGTATAAAAGAAATTAAACATTCAAATCTTCAATTTGGAAAGCCTGACATTTCTCTTCCTATGGCCCATCTTGGGTACTTGAATTTAGTAGTAATTACAGTTTAGGTATTTGTTTGTCTAATTGCAGAAAAGCCTTTTAGGTAGGCCTGTTTGTTTTACTGACCTTTTTCTTTGATTTTCCCTGTTCCTTCCCTTGACAGAATAATAAATCAATCAAGCAATGTGGAGATAGCCTCTTTTCCAATCTATAAGGTGTTGTTTTGTGTGCGTGGACAAAATGGGACTTCAGAGAGTGACTGTTTTGCATTTACTGAAAGCAGCTGTGGAACTGAAGAGTTCCAGATTCACGTTTTCTCCTGTGAGATTAAAGAGGCAGTAAGTATTAAATGCTGTACAGTGACTTCTAAAAAGGATACAAACAGTATTTTAAGAAGTTACACCAGACATGGAAATGGTGTATAGTGCCTTGAAAAATACATTAACACATATAATGAATTTCACAGAATGTGCAGCTAGTCATACATGAATATTAACATGCATGAATATTAATGTAATTAATTATTTTTTAATAATTATTTTCTTCTTCTATTAGCATTTCAATAAAATGCCAAAGTGCACTGTATGGGAACATTTAGAAAGCCTAAGTTTAAGGCAAATATTTTGTTTTTCAGGCCTCATTTGGGTAGGTTTCAGTCTCAACTTGCAGTGTAGACCTTGAGTTACTAAGACTCATTTTACAGTACTCTGCCCTAGATATTTTAGGAAGAACTACGTGATAGTTTGAGAGAAAAGGATATTCTAGGGTGGAAAACTAAGAGGTTGAAAAAGAAGAAACTTCCTTGTCTTTTTGACAGAGCAAGCTGTAATTGCGTTGTTAAATACACAACCTGAAAAGTACATTCTTCAAGTCCTCTAATGAGTTGCATTCCTAATTTTGTAATGAATATTAACTTAATGAGCATTACATGAGCAGTGAATGTGACATGAGTGGAAACAGGAGAAGTTGTTACTGAATTTGCTTGGTTATCAAGTCCTTCAAAAATACATCACAATACCACATTAAATATACTCTTTTATTTTTGATAAAACTACTAATTTTTTTTGCTTTTCTGCAGGTCAGCCGAATTTTATATAGTTTCTCAACAGCGTTCAAACGTTCTTCCAAACAAGCATCTGATCATGTTAAGGACTTTGTTCTTCCTACTCCAGATAGTGATGTGTACACTTTCAGTGTTTCCTTAGAAGTCAAAGAAGATGATGGAAAAGGGAATTTTAGGTAATCTGAATGGAAAGGGAAAAGTAGAAATCTCTTTGTGCAGAATGCACAGCTACTATGTTACAGTAAAATAGGTTTGGCCTCTTTTCCTTTTTATAACAAGTCTATTTATGAAGCTGTTGTTTTGCTACTACAGTTTCTTCTCTGTATGTTTTGGTGAAAAGGTTAAAAACCAGGATACCTTTTTCAAGTTAGTTTCTTTTAAATACATGATTTCTGGTAGAGATGCTCAAAGTAGGCCTGTGTAAATGGAAAAGATAGTAGGAAGTCTGTTACAAACTGTTTTCTTGAGTAAATAGAATCTAGTGGTCTCATTTTTTTGTGAATGCTTTTTTTTCTTTTAAATAGGGTATTGAATTCCAAATTTATTGAAGATTTAGAAAATGTAATCTTCTCTAGGCATTACAGGGGACATGGAAGCAAAAAATTCTTTGCCTAACAGTTAATGACAGGATTTTTTGGAATGGAAGAGAGAGTTGATAATAAGAGTTAATTCTGTGTAAATTTCCTATTTGTATTTTGCTTCATAGCCAGTAAATAGCATATTTTTTATCATTTTAAAACCCAAAATATCCCATGCATTTTTGGATACATTTTTCTATATATCCCCCAGACAGTTAGTATACTAAGTGTGAGCCTATACTCTGTTTTTCTTCAGTGCCGGTTTATTAACTTGTCAAAAAATGAAGAGAAGGTCTCTCAAGTGAGTTGAGCCATTAACAGTTTAAGTGGGCTGCTACTCTTTTTTTCTCTATTTAACGGTTAATCTTCTATACCTGTGCTAAAGAAACTTGTTTCTTTATTCTTTTAGCCCTGTGCCAAAGGATAGAGAGAAATTATATTTCAAGCTTAAACAGGGAATTGAGAAGAAAGTGGTGATTACAGTTCAGCAACTCTCAAACAAAGAACTGGCCATTGAAAGGTAAGATTCTTATAAAAATAATGCAGGTTAAGTTTTTGAGAGAACAGTATTTAATGTACTTTTCCCTGGCTTTCCGAGTTATGTGACAGAAAAAAATACAACAATAACACAGAAAGTAGGATTGCACAATAGAATTAATTTATAGATGCATGGTTCAGTTTTAAATTTCTTTGGAAGTATTTGTGTTACTTTTAGGTAAAAACAAGAAACAGGCTCAAACATTCCTTTTTTTTTTTTTTTCCTTTTAATGGTCTTTTTCAGTGTGGTCTTAGGGTACTTAAGACATTCAAATGCTTTTGATTTTGCTTTCTGTTGTTTTTAAGTAGTGCAAACCCACACATTTATTGTAATCCTGCATTACCAGCATTTCACTGTTTAGTAAAAGTAACCAAGTTAGGTTGTCTGAGCTATGTTATGCCTTGGAGCATATTAATCTGTTAGAGCAATGTACTGGAACACTGCAAGTTTGGACTCAACCTTCTGGATAGAAGATGCAATCTTTTCGTGGAGTCTTCAAGATGAGTAGGATTCCTTTGTAGTTTTGTTATAATATGATTCTAATATTTATCTTCAAGTGATGGTGAAGAGCTCAGGTATGGTTGATGACTCATGCTGTATCTCCTGGAAGTTACATGAGAGGAATCCCTTTTGGACAGAATAATCCGACTTTTTATGCAAAGCATTTGCACAATAAGCGGACCATGCATGTGAAGAATAAGTTAGTTAATGTGTTCATTAGCAGTAGACTCTTGTTAGTGAAGTATTAGTAGGTATTGTATTGATTTGAAATTCCTTCTCAATAGCTCAATTTTTAAAAATAGCGAATGCCACCAGATGGCAATCTTATCAAAAGAGTAACAGTAGGAGAATTCAATTTTAGTGACAAGGGAATTCAGGATAACAGGAGAATCAAGAAAAAAGCCCCACAACCCTCCCAGAACCTAAGATTGATTTCTTCGCTTGCTTTCAAGCTCTTATTTAAAAAATGAAGCTAAAATTTTAGACAAGTAATATACAGCAGAATTTTTTTATCATCATTCTTTTGTGTTGTAAAATTGTGCTTTTGCTACTCATTTGCTTTAAAAAAAATTCCTATTTTCAATGTATTTTTAATTTGAATAATTAAATTCAGAATTCAGTTAAAGAATGATGAACTCTTAAGCATTTCTGAATAGCATTTGATTGTTCTGTGTTTTTTTTTTCCCCCCAAAAGCAAAGGTACCTTCCTTGGAAATTACCTTTTTTTTTTTTTTGATGTTCTTTAGAATATTCAGTTAGAATGTTTTTTTTATCACCACTACAAGCTTTGCTGATAAAAATTTATTTAATTGACATGACATACACAGCCTTGTAAGTCATTTTATGTACTTAGACTGTATAACATTAAAATTCAAAACCAGTATAAAAGATCAATTCAGGTTACATCAGACAGTGAGCTTCTAAGCAATTTAGTGTGTCTTAAAAAATATTTCTAAGTGTAAATTGCAATGCAAAAAAATGTTGTTACTGAAGAAATTTGATCTCTGGCCTAAAGAGTTCAAGAGTCTTTCTTCGTGGTCCTGGAAAAGTAAACCTGGTATCACTCAGAGAAACCTGCCACCTCCTGGTGTTCAGATGGGGCCTATGGCTGGGTTAGGTTGTTAGAGTAGGTTACTCTCAGTTGAGTTACTTTGGCTCTTCCTACCTCTGTGGCCTGTTTGATCTGGGTTTTGCCTCTTTTTATCTCGGTCAAAGCAAGTAATGATGTTCGTTCCTGTCTCCCAGGTTTGAGTCGTGGACGGCACTACATAGGTTCAGTCCCACAATGTGGGATATCAAGTCTTAGTTGTTTACAGGATTCAAGAAGAAAATTCTCATTAATAATCAGGGGGCTTTAAAAAAGTTGTTCTGAAGAGTGAAATAGCCTTTCATTCTGAAAGTATGCTACTAGTCATAGAGCAGAGTTAATACCAAGTTATGTAGATATAGCTTAGGTTGAAGTCTAGATTGGCTTCCTTAGAACTGATGTACAGAATATTGGCTGGTTGCTCAGCAGTACTAGAAACTCCTAAAGATCGTGTTGTTATGTTAGCTTAATACCATCAGCCTTATCTGTGGGTAGCGTTTCTATTTATATAAATGGAAATATATATTAGTGAAGAATAATTTCAGTTCTCTTTTAGCTGAATTTAAAGAGAGTAGTGCACCTGCACATAGCCACTTGGTAGCCATCTGTAAGTGCAGAAAACCCAACATGTCAAAAGTAGCAAGACTGAGGCCCACAGTCTATGCAGATCATTTTGAATCTTGGGTGTGTGTTTCAGCCTCCTCAAATCGGAGACTGAACGTGTTCACAACTGTTTGCATAAAATCTGCCTCCTCTGCAAGTGAGGGTACTGAGCACATTTGAAGTCATTTTGCTCTTTGAACTTAGTGGGAAGAGAAGCCCTGATTTTTCTAGTAGCAGGATGCTGCAAGTTATCATAAGTATCTGCTTCCGTGAGAGGCAGGGATTACTTCTTCCTGACTCTGAGTCTTTTGGAAGCATACTTCCCAAGAATTTTGGCTGGCACACATCAGAACTTTTGTACATCTGAGAGAAGTACAGCAAGAGCTAGGATCTGTGAGCTGTTGTCTTTGAAAAGCACAGATGTTTTGCCTGCCACTGAATCTTAGCCTTACAGTTTTCTTTAGCAGGTGTACCAGAAGCTAGTGACTCCCCTAGTATTATAAATTATAGCCCTTTCAGAGCTATTTCTACATCAGAAACAAGAAGTAGTCAGTCTACTGTAATGTTCTGGCTGGTCTAATTAGTCTCACAGAGAAGCCTGCTTGTGTGGTTAAATGTAAGTCCTAGCATCCTAGCTACCTTGGTTGCTTTACATGGCACTGCATTATGCTATATAGATAAATCAAAATTGTTGTCTACTGTTTCATTTACCACTTTAATTTTTAAGATTCTAGTAGTGAAAGGGTATGGAGAAGGAAAAATACAATTGTGGATGGAAGTTACTGTTTCAGTATGGATGGAAGTTACTGTTTCAGTGTAATGAGGTGGAAAATTAAAATCATATACCCAGACGTAATGGGGGAAAACTTACTAGGTGGTGTAGTAATTGCATATCTTAAGACTTTTACAGTTAATAGCATTACTGAAATGATAGTTGCTATTATATCTCTGTTCATGATACAGTGTGCTTGCCTGAAAGCTGGGAAACTATTCTGTTTTCATTGCTAACCTATGAATATTCAAATGATCTCTCACAATATATGTTTGCTGAAAAATATAAATAATAAGTGGGTTGCCCAGATGACAGAACTGCTTTTGGTCAGACTTAGAGAAGGATGAGAATGGGGGGGCTCTTTGTGGTGCATTCGAATACCTGGTCGGAGGATATGGAGGAGATGGAACCAGACTCTTCTTGGAGATGCAGAGTGGTGGGATTAGAGTCAATGGACACGAGTTACTTCCCTGGAAATTCCCCTGTTGAATAAGGCCAGTTGTCAATACAAAGACAGTTGAGCATTGGAACAGGTTGCCAAAAGAGATCATTCATTCTCTGTTCCTGGAGATGCTCAGAACTTGATTTGGCAAGGCCTTGGGCAACCCAATTCAGGTCGGTCCTCTTTTGAGTAGTGCCTTCGATATTCAGAAAGTTTGAAAGTGTGAATATTTTAAGAATGTTTTGGAATTCTTATTCTTTTTACTCTTAAAAATATTAAGAACATTTTCTTGTTAAATAACTGGACTGGAATTCTGGAATTCAAAGCCCTGTATAATACAGAAGTTCAGTTTTAAAAAATAAAGAATGAAAGTTTAAAAATTCAGCATGTTGGGTTTTTTAAGGGCCCATGATGCTACATGATGTTTTATACCAGTGACATCATGAGTGATAGAATGCGTGAATTTTTTAACTTTTCATATGGTTGTATGAAAAATAATTTTTAAAATGGACTGGGGAGAGAGTGAATTTCTTCTTGCCAATCTCCATCACTAATGTATAGGAATTGTTGGTATCTTTAAGCTCACTATTCTAAGTTGTCTTTAAGAATAATTGATTGTTCACAGGTCAGACACTAATTTATGTCATCTTCATTCTGGAAAATAATTTCATTGTCACTTCTATAATACATATTGTGATGTTTCCTGAGCGTTGCCATAACACTAACAAAAAGTTACTACGAAAGGTTTTCTTTAAATTAGAAGCAGTAGGTGGCTGTGCCATTATGTTCAAGAAAATACTTTTGCATTTTGAAAAGCTAATTATCTTTTAAATTTTTTTTTTAAATAAACTTCACAGATGCTTTGGGATGCTACTGAGCCCTGGACGAAATGTGAAGAACAGTGACATGCATCTACTAGACATGGTAATACTTAGCTCTAGTAATCCATTTAGTAAGATAGAGGTGATTTAAAAAAAACCCCAACAAACAAAACCTAAACAAACAAACCTCTCATCTGTTGGGGTTTTTTTGGTTTTGGTTTTTTTTTTGTTTCCTAAATCCTGGGGTTCATATCTTAAAACTAGAAACAAACTTGTTACATAGGATGGGTAAAACATTTCCATTAAAGTAAAAACCTGTGGCATCTATTTTTTGTTCGATTGGTGAAGACACTGATTAGGTCAGCTGACAGCTGGTTGTTACAAATAACTAAGCTTTCTACATTGTGTTAATCATGTTGCCTTAAAATTTAGAGCAAATAATTGTTGTTATATTTGGGCATCAGGGGAGTGGTCTTATTTTTCCTAGGCGCTCGAAACTTTGCCTTTATTTGCTTCATTTGAATTTAAATTCTTTCTCAGAGTTTGAAGTATTCACTTGTCTTCTACAATCTTAATTTCTTATGAGTTGCTTCTAAGAGAAGTGCAAAGTAATGATGCTTTCTGTGATAATATCAATTTACTTTCGTGCCGTGGATAAGAATACAACCATTTTCAAGTCAAGAAGTGCTTGAGTTAAACCAATCAGACATTTTGTGGCTGTACAGTTATCCCAATTTTACCTAGTCCATTTCTTTACTCGTGTTGATGATTCTGGCTATCAGTATTTAGTTCTTTTATCAGACAAGATATGCAAATACTATCTTATTTGCCTGTTTGTATCTACTAGCTCCTTTTTTCTGTTTTTATTTGCTAATGTTAGCTTTGCAGATATAGAAGCATTACTGTTACTATTAACTTTATCATATGTGGCTGTTCTGACTTTATTTGCATACTGTCCTGAAATTTGGCTCTTTAAATCTCAAGTTGCTATGAACTGGAATTCCAGTCCATTGGCATACTTACAAATGTAAGTCCATGCCTGAGCAAGTCAGGGAAATATCTGGCAGAGGTATAATTACTGAGTGGGAAAAAATCAGCCTGACCTTTGGCGTTGTTAAGGTATTACGCTGCTAAGATTTTTTTGTTTTTGTTTTTCTGGACCATTTCTGTGTATACTGTGGGGTGAGTTTAATTTTAGGAAGTCTCTTTTAACTCATCCTCTCCAAACAACCATTTCAGCTGCTCAGAAAGTAGAGTGGCAGACATCCCACCATGCTTTCATGCTTATAATAAGCATTGAAACAATATGTTGATAAACTATGTTAGAGTCTTCAGTTTCTTATGTAGTGTTTCTCCTGTTCTCATGTTTCTTCTTTCTCTCCCATTTCTCTGTAACCTTTCTCAATCCATTATTTCATATTCTTTATTTGGATTGTGTTCTCTAGAGTGAACACAATCTTACTCTGAAATTCCTAGAACTATTTCCCCTCCCCATGCTTAATCTCTTTGGTCTCAAACCATGACTCTTAATAGAATCCTGTATGTGTTTATTTTTAGGAATCCATGGGAAAGAGTTCTGATGGGAAGGCTTATGTGATTACTGGAATGTGGAATCCTAATGCACCCATGTTCCTAGTGCTTAATGAGGAAACTCCTAAAGGTAATTTAATAAAATTTGTAACTTTGTTTTACCTGACATGGGTTTGGCATATGTATTTTCTCCTGGAAATCATGGTGCATACGTCTGAGTACATACATCATTAAGTTCCAAGAGTCCATGGCTAGGAACTTTACTGTATGTAAACATAGAAATGTGAATAACTGTTCAGAGAGCTATGTGTTGCTCATATAGAGACATTAAATTAGTGTTTGGGGCTTATGTGCCTATTCCCTGATTACTGTGATTTTTTGCAGAAGTTGTTTTCTACCTTCTGTACTCAGCAAAGCAGTGTAAGTCTGAGGCATTGCTATTTTCTTTCTTTTAGTTTTGAGGTGAGTTGATTACAAATAGCATTACAATGCCTTCATCTTGGGGCAGCTGGGAGAGAAACACTGAAGTGCTTGATTATATAGCACAGTTTCTTACTGCTAGAATTGATGTTCTCTGATGTGATGTAAAAGGTTTGAATGCAGATCTGGACTTTGTTTCCTATCCCACGGCAGAGCTCACATCAGTTGCTTAAAGTATATACAGCCGGTGTCAACTGTTCTTGCTGCTGGATTTTCAAACCACATTATTTCTTGTAGCATATAGGCAAAACTCTTGCTGTGCAGCTTGATACAGTTTCTGGTTTATGATACAGCTTTGTGTGTGTGTGGTGTGGTTTGGGTTTGTTTTTTTTTTTAATTCTTACTTGCCTCTTTGGTCTGATAAGACAAGAAAATCTAGGGATCCCTAATGTCTGATTCTAAAAGTTTATTTTAAAAATCTGTGCTTCCTGCAAGAAAGGTATCAGTTATGATGGAAAATGATGGTCACTACCTCTCTGTGATGAATGATTCCAGAAGCAACAATCCTTTTCTTGCACTGTACACCTGCAAAAACCAAACAATACTGTAGGAGCTCCTTGACACTAATTTGCTATATATATGTTCCCTCAGCAGTAAGTTTATACTTTAAAATGTGAACTTACGCTGTGCACGATCCTTTTGTCTGATATGGATCACGTATCTTAATGCTCTTTTCTTTGCATGACATTTTGCACCTATCTTTAAAACAAAGGCAGATTGTCTTTGTTTCAAATAGTTATCATTTACTTGGTACACTAATGCATACCCTCGTTCTATGCAGCAGGCATGTAGAGTGTAGAACTCAGATAAATAAAATGGGTGCAAGAGAATCAATAATTATATAGAAAGGGTTTTGAATTTAAACAACAGTTTCCTATGTCATTTATTGTTTTGAGAAGTTTGAACTTTGACTACTCTTTATGTATGTGACTTGCTTTTCTGTTTTAGATAAGCGTGTGTTCATGACTGTGGCAGTGGATATGGTTGTTACTGAAGTAGTAGAGCCAGTCCGGTTTTTGCTGGAGACTGTTGTGCGTGTGTACCCTGCCAATGAACGCTTCTGGTACTTCAGCAGAAAAACCTTCACAGAAACTTTTTATATGAAGCTAAAGCAGGTATTGCATGGGGTTTTTTTTGAAGAAAATTATATGCTGGGAGCATTTGTTTTGTCTGTCTTAATTTGGCCTTTCTAAAAGTTATCACGACACCTGCTCCTCAGTAGTTTGTTTCTTTTAACTGTTTATTGCTGAGATCCTTAAATGCACAATGGTTAAGGAGCATAGATAAATGTTCAATGCCTTTGCAAACTGAATTATAGTGAGTCATAAGTCATTGGCTTTGTGGGCTTAAACAATTTTGAACTTGCCTATTGAATTCTCTATAATTTCATACAGTCTGACCTTTGTGCAGGCATCTAAAGCAAGTCCATTTGACTGGGAAAACTGGGAAATTACTCTTTAATTTTTCACTGTAAAATCAAGTAATATGTATCAAAGGGAAATCCTGGCTACTGAGGTTCAAAATATGAAGGTAGGTGGCTGTAAGAATATAATCAATTAAAGGGAAAGGAACCTTATGCAGAGGTTTAAGAAAGTTAGATTATTGCTCTTGTTTTCTCAAAGTATCTGAGAAGGTAGGTTTCTCCATGTTTTCAAAAGATAAGTTTGGAAGAAGATTATCTGGAAAAGTAAGTTCTGATTCATGGAGAAGCTGCCATGTTTTCACCCTTGTGGTTGCTGATGAGGGTAGAAAATTATCTACATTCTTGTCCTTCACTGCCTCAGGGCTTTGTGAAAGGTGAGGTGAGGGCATTAATGTTATAAGTTTATTAAATTAGCATTCTTCATATTATTTCATGATGGTGACTATAACCTTATAAAATGTTCAAATAGCAGTAAAGAAATAACCATTTTTAGCAAAACCTTCTCTGAAGTATTTCAGTTTGTCAGTCCCTTCAAGTTTGGCTTTTCAGTCAAGTTGTACAAACACTGCTCGATTGTACAGAGGAGGGAAGTGGTTAAGATGAAGCTTAATGCATAGTTGTGTGTCTCTGTTAGCTTTCCTAGTCCTGTGCTTGTGTGATTAATGTGCATTTATTTTTTCCTCGAGCACTGAGAGATGATATATCCATCCCATCTGGTAATGTTTGTTAAATAGTTATCTATTGAGTAGAATGCTAAAGTGTCTTCTGTTTTTGGCAGTGGGTGAGGTACATAAAGTATGTATGTATGCCCTTTATCATTGTAGGATGATGCACAATTGCATCCTCCTGCAGCAACTGTTGACCTGCTTTCTCCAGAGACTTGTGTTGTGGTATTTGTTCAAAAAGTGAACAGCAGAGGCTAACTGTACCATTTACATTGGAGTAGTGGTCCATCATCTTTGACTAATGAAACCAAAGAGCAGTGATTTAATTTTACTGAGCCTAATGTGAATATTTGAGTTGTCATCTTCCTATGGGGCATAGTAATAGGTCTGAAAAAACAAGCTATGTTGATTATTACATGGCAAAAGTGCAGCTGTGTTTAACACTTAGTAAATAAATCTCATGCAATACTATTGCTCTGTTTCTTCTAGAGTTTAGCGTAGCAACTTAGAATTTAAGAAAATCTGAGAAACCCAACTGTTATATGCAAATGTTGACTATATCTACATTTTAAATTTAAAGAAAACACATTTGAAAATCTTACATTCTCAGCTGTTTGATACTTATCTATAATCAGTTAAACTTTCACTTTAAACCACTTGCAACTCTACTGTTTAATTGAGTAATATGGATGCTTGCTTTTTTTCTTTCTCACCCCTTATAATGTGGCAACATACATGTGCCTCCCTGCCCTGAAGAAACACATTCGTTTCTTCCTGCTGTAAAATTCTGAGGAGCTGTTCTGCAGACTTTTGGGAGAGGAGCACTTTTAATCTTTGTAATCTTTCTATAAGCTTAAGTCCTGATTCTAGATGACAGAATCTCTCTGGTTGACCTGTAGCAAGTCTTTATTTAGCCAATTATCAGATGGACAGTTTGTATTGCAATAGCTGTTCCTGGAGATAACTCTGAAAGCACAATACCTCAGGGCACTATTACTTCTTGGAAAATAGCTTTGCAGATGTATTCGGATCAGCCGTTTATGGACTTCTGAGGAAAGCAGTTGAGTTTAAGTAGATTCTAGGGAATGTAACAGTGGATTAATCATAGAATGGTTTAGGTTGCAGTTCCAACCCCCCTGCAATGGGCAAGGACACCTCCCACTAGACCTTGTTGCTCAATACCAAAATAATAATATAATAATAAAAAATAATAATATAAAATATAAAAATAATAACATCAAAAGCCTCAGCTCCAAACATAGGTGGCTTCTCTGTGCAGGACAACAAATCCTGTGGTATAATTTCCTGCTGATGTAAAGTCATGATGATAATGCTATTGGTCATTGTGTAAATGTAGCGTGTTTGACTGTGGGCGAGACATTCATGCATGCAGTCTTCCCAGTTCTAAGTTCTAGCATGCGGAGTCTTTGGGAGGAAACTTTAGACTTGGGCTCTGTCAGCAAGGTGCCCATTCCAGTAAGGAAGCATTCATTACTGATGTTCCAAAAGGAAGCAAGCAATGAAATGGCATTTTCCTGCAAGGGGTAAATGGGACCTGCCTGAATTGGCAGAAGAAAATCAGAAGTGTTCTGAGTAATGATTCAGATAGATTTAATAGTTTGAACCAAGGTTGGTGAGGTGCAGTCAGATATGAGGAATGACATAAATGCAGGTCACTGTGTGATTTAGGATTTTTCTTTCTATCTATCTATGTATCTATCTTATCTGTCTATCTATCTCACTGTGTTACTCATGCACGTTTTCATCATTAGAACGTGATCCTTGTAAAGGTGGATTCCTGTAGATACCGAATGCGTGCTTCAGAAAAAACAAATAACCAAATTATTTACATTTTATAGAAATGGGTCTTGCAGTTAACCAGAACATGTACAAGGAGGTGAAGACTTGTAATTCTTGTAACATACAACAAAATCCATAGGACCTCATGCCTTACTCTCTCAAAAGTAAAAGCTATAGATAGTGATGATTAATAATATTAGTGGCCTTGGTACTTGATTGATTTAACCAAGTACTTTGTAATTACTTGATAATGGTGTTCTGTGAGAATAAAACGGGGATAATGGCTCTAATATCATCCTGCTAAATATTATAAAATGCAGGGTATTTATGCCTACACCCTGAAGTTCATTAAGCTGACTTCACGAGAAGTTCAGTCAGCAAAACTGGCTGATAATTAGAGCCACTGCTTCCAGGGTGTATCAGCTTTAAAGGAAGCAGATCTGAATGGTTAATCTAAAACACAGTAGGAAAGTTTTCTCAGTATAAAATAATTTATATTGTATCAGTCCAAGCAGTCCCTATTTAAGCTACCCATCTGCATAATTTCACCAGCTTGTTGAAATTGCAAGTGCTGGTCAGCAGTTCATGTGCATCTCCAGCTAAGGTGTCATGGAGTCTTCCAACTTTATCATAATTTTGTTTTTTTAAACGAATTGAATATTCTGTAGCTGAAATTGTGTTCTTTTTCATGGTTAATTTGATGGTTTTAATATGTTCAAAAAATTACCTTATTTTAACTCATCAGGCAAGATGCACAAAGAACAAAATAGCACAACACTTTGGGCTGGTTCATTTAATACAATCATTAGTTTGCAGTTTTATACAATTCTTTACAAATATATTAATCACTGCATGTCACTGAATAATAATTGTGTTCAGAACTGTAACTCAGAGGAGAAACTAATACTCCTTTTATTTTGAAACTTGCAACCTTGTATCCAGTGCTTAAAGTATAGGTAACTGACTACTTTTTTTTCATGTGAAAGTCCACTGAACATCAAAGGCTTAGATTAAACTCTGAACTTTTCCAGCTTGAAGTAAAAAGAAAACAATCAACTTCCCCCTGCCCCCCAGCCTTTGAGGTAGTTTGCCTTGAAAGTTACCAAATTGCTAAAGAGACAGATTTGGAAGAAAAACAACTTTTACAGAACAAAATTATTTTCCCTGAAGACATTCTGTCCTCAAATATATATGGTTACAGATACCACACTCAAATTTCCAGGTTAATGTAACTGTTAGATTGACAGATATTCATGATTTGTACTCCTGCACGCACACACACAGACACACACATGCACGTATCTAAAAGAAAGAATAAATAAAACTTAGGCTACAAACACAAATTTTATAGCTAGGTACAGCCAATAACATTTCCCCACTGAAAGGAGTATCTTACAAATTATACTCACTGGAAGAAAGATGAATTTTTCTGGTTTTTTTTTTAGAGAGTAAAACACTACAAGGAGCTTTTCACAGTTTACGGCTTTCAAAAAGCATGAGGTTTTGTTTCTTCTTTAGTCTTGTCTTTACCTACTAAAAATTCTTACCATGAAATTTTTTGCCTCCCTCAGGCATTTGATTCCTGTTTCTGTGATGTCACTTACTCAAATATTTTTCCTGTTTGTCTTCTCTTCTTTTCTTTTGCTGTGGTTTCTCTTTGACCTCATCTCATTATAGCTATTTAAATTGGAAAGCTTTTTTTATCATCAATCTGAACAATACTTAAAATAGTTGTTAAGAGGCAGCTTTGGAAATAATGCACTTTTAGTTATACTTTCTACCTATAAAACTTAAAAAGAAACAGAGCTGTCAGTTACTGCCAGTCTATGAGTGCCATTGCAAAGAAATCTGAGGGAGTCTTGCCCAAACTGTTGTTTAGCCTTGATAGGAGATTTGTTTGTATGTGTTTGGGTTTGGTTTTGGCATGCTATTAGAACGTCATTCATCAACAGTGGGGACCTAACACATACACATATTTTGTTTTAGTCTGAAGGAAAAAGCCACACAAGTGCTGGGGATGCAATTTATGAAGTTGTCAGTCTACAAAGAGAATCTGCAAGAGAAGAAGAATTGGTCAGCCCAACGAGTGGAGGAGGGCCTATGTCCTCATCCCAGGAGGATGAGGCAGAAGAAGGTAAGAATAAATGAGCGCTTACAGTTCCCATAGATAGTGCTATTATATTTCTGCTGTTATTTTACTCATTTAATTCTTCCTATTTGTGTCTATTAGAAATACAACTGTTTTGGACAAAAAGATCACACGTAATAGTCTGCTAGCAGCAGTTCTTTAGTAATGACCTTTTTACCAACCCATTATTTGAAGTTCTTCCAGTAGCAGCAGCAGACAGCGCATGTCTGTTTTTCTGTGTGCTTCAAAATGTGTTAGAGGCACTTGTGCTCTGCTTACAAGATAGAAAACCTTTTCTAGACGGATTTTCTTCTGATCAGAAGCCATTCGCCTTGAATGTGCTGCTAACAGACAGCATTGAAATGGGCTTTGAAATGGTGGGCTTTAAATGCCTCTTTGTAAACAAAAAACAAAAAAAATCCCAAACAGACTCATATGGGGAATTCCCAAACTGTCTGCTTAGCATGTGATTAATTTCTCCTCATTTATAACTAGGGCTTATGAAAATATCTGCTGGTGCAGTTGGGGATTGTGTTGGGGATTGCTGCTGTTCATGAACCAAGTGTATTTGCCCGCCACTTCTAAAGCTAACAGTACCTCAGTGTCTTTCCAACTGTTGTTTTTTTTGTTGTTGTTGTTTGTTTGTTTGTTTGTTTGTTTGTTTGTTCGTTCATTCTTTTGAAGGCCCTTGGCCTCCTGTCCTCTCATTGTACTCTGAGGGTTAGCCCATAGCATTCAGAATAGGCTTTCTATGTCCCATTTTCTATCTGGATATCTGACCTACGTGAAATTGTGATAGTTTTACAAAGTTGTTATTCAGATTTCTGGCAGTGTCTGCCAATGCTACAAAAAGTCTCACTACAGCGGAAAAAATCCTCCTTGATTCTTACTTATAGGTAAGTAGCTGGATATTAGTTTATGCAATGCAAATTGCATAACCCTCTGATTAACAGTCAGGAGCAGACAGGTATGGTTACTCTCTTCTAGTTACAAAAAAAACCCCCCACGTATCCCAGGTGGCACCAGGCTTACAAAGCCCACAACCAAGTGCTTTTTGGTGAATTGAAAACCTTCTCCTTATTCCTGGGAGGGAGTGGGATGGGCATTGACGATCACTGTTATTCCCTTCTTTTTATCAAGTTCTACTTCTGAATTGTAAAAATACTATTTTCTCTAAATGAGCTTTTATATTTAATTGGTATTTGCGACTGCTTTACTGTTCATAGCAAGAATTGTTTCAGATTTGACCTTTGGGTCTTGTGGTTCAATGTAGTGTAGTTGAACATCTGTGGGCGTTTTTTTCCGTGCTGGATGTTTGAGTTGTATAGTCAGAATGTTTTCTGGAGCTTGTTTGGTAGGATAGAGTTTAAGTAATTACTTGAATACTTTTTTTTTTTTAACATTGCTTCTTACTGGGAGGAGTAAAGCACTGTTGCAAAATTTGATGAATGTAGCACAATTAGTAATAATGTGGATATTGTCCTCTTGGTGCTATTATAGCATGGCTTTATTTTCTTATAAAGTATTCCACTGGGGTATGAACCCAAGTTAAACTTTGGTTTAGCTTCCTAATGCTAGTTTCCATATTTTAAATGTAGATTACTTCCTAAGAGAAGACATTAAAAATATCATGATGCGACTCTGTTCTCATGGAAACTGCATTTAGAGTTATCTTCCTAGAAGTTATCTATCCTAGTGGATATGCAGGTTAAATGAGTCATTTGCAGTTGTTCTAAATAAATCTTTTCATTCTTTTTCTTTCTTTTTCTTTTCAGGGTACTAATTATGATGATGGAAAAAAAACCCCTTGAGTTTACAATGTCTTGTCTTAGCCTTGGAAGAAGGCTTTTTCTTTACTTTAATGTTAAGAATGGTAGCTACCTGGCCATATAAGTTTTGTTGTTTTTTTTTTTTTTATTTTTCTGCTTGCAACCTGACTAGGGCAGGTGTCCATTATAAGGATTTCATTATTTCATAGACCAGAAGCTGGTGTTCCCATTACAGATATTGAGGATTATTATCTGTTGGTTTTTTTTTTTTTTGCTATATCCTCATATATATCCTACATGCCCACAGAATATTACTTAATTTACTTCAGAAGCACTATACATTGCAGTTTCATTTGTATAACCCTTTAAGAACGCATGCCTCATTTGCATCTTACCTGATTTCTGTGTAGTCTCTGTGTGTGCATACACACAGCTCAGTGGGATGTCTTATGTCATGAGTATACAAATAAAGATTTTTATAAGAAAGAAGGTATTTTTTTTTCAATATTCTTGTTCTTTTTGTCTTAATGAAAGGCCAAACATAATTCCCCTATAATGATTTAAAATAATTACTATACTAGTGTTAGGTGTAGTCCCATTCAAATGTGCAGCAACTGCATATAGAAAATTGAGATCATATATTCCCTAAATAATATTCTTAGCTTTTAATATTCTTTTCTCATTTTAGCTTTATTTTTCATCTGAACAGCTATATAAAAAAATGAAGATCTTTGCAAAGATTGTGCAATATCTACTTAGAGATCTTTCAGATCAGACTCACTTTTTAAAAAATTATTAATATTGTAATAGATATTTCTGGCAACCCAGTCATTTAAGTTTCCTTGCTTTGGAGATAATAATTTTTAAAATATAAGTAATATTAATGATTTCTTGTCAAAACCTAGAATGTAAGGTACACTCCTTAATGAGAAATTTTCTATTAAATTCGGAATATAATTTTAAAAGATTCAAATGTATAATGAGGAAATTCTTACTCTTTCTGGAAAGGCTTCAAATAAAACAGATATAAGTATAATTTTTTTTCAATATGCAGAAAAGTGCGTTGTTAATATTTAATTTTGAGTAGAACCTTGTAACAGGTGAAGAGCCCAATTGGTTGAACTAATCTTTCTCCTTTTTGGAGCATTAAGAATAAGTGAGAACATGTACAGAAGTGATGGTTTGTACATTGTATTATTCAAAAAAGACAAAGCTGCGCATAGCATTTTTATTGTAGTGTCATTCTATGGCAGGATGAAGTGGCTGGCTGCATGTGTGAGCCTAAGGATTGGAGAAAATTGCTTTTCAGCAGAAGCATTCGCAAGGAGAATGTAGTCCTAGAAACAAATAACAAAGGAGAAGAATAGGCTGCCTTCTTTTAGCAGCAGTGCTTGCTTAGACCATACATGAAATGATGACCTTCCTTTGGCTCTAATATTTTACTACTTTTTTTTTTTTTCTTAAACTACAACATAACATTTCTGGAGAACACTAGATAACTCCATTTGAGTTTCTTCTTGAATCAGAATAATGGTAGAAGGTTAGGGATCACTGTAAGTAGGAGCAATTCTGTATAAAAACAGAAAATAGTCTTTAGCCTGATTGTAACTGACTTAGAAGATTTTTTTCCTGAAGTTTTACGTGGTCCCAAGTGTCTGTTTACTAGCTCTTGTTCCAATCTATAAATTGCATGCAGAGTAAACATGGCATGTTTAGCAGACATCCTGAAACAGGTAATTGATGCTAGGTGAAAGATAACATGCCTACCAAGTCTCCAAAATGAAGTTTCTCAGCATGAGTTGTAGATTTCCTCTAGAACACTCTCAAATAACCCAGGAATGCAGTGCTGTTTGGGTTTGTGTTTTTATTTACCGAAGCAATAGATTTCTTGATGGTTTACATGTTACTTTTCTGACAGCTGGGAATTGAACAGGGATGCAGTTGACAGCATAGTGGATACTGATCCATAAACTAGTGGACCTAAAACAAAAAGAATCCTTTTGAAATGTGTTTGGTGTTTAGTTATTTCCCTTTAATAAGAAGAAATTATGTGTAAGTACAAAGCTGTAGAAGCAAGAAAGGGCAGCAAAAGAGAAGAAAATAACGGACTTAAAAGGGTAAAACTGTGTGTGCTCTCTAGCTGTCTTGAGTCTAAGAACAAAAAGAAAGACATATTATACAATAGAAAAATTAATGTAAGAGGTATTCAGTGTGGAGATGGTAAAATTTGACAATGAAAATAGAAATGAAAGGATAGAGGACCCTGAAAGCCTCAAAGAAATCTGAGTGTGGTGTATTGGACAGCACAAAAAGATGGTGCATACAGTAGATAAGGAGTGGGCAATAATAAATGATTGGAGATGATCAGCCAAACTAAATTAGGATACTGTGTCAAATGTTGTGGGTGGGTGGAGGCTGTTTTCAGGATACAAAAAGCAAAGGAGTAGAGGAGGTGGTGTTTTAGGAGTCAATAGAGCTATTGAGAGTATTTTGTGATAAAATAGGAGTTTACAATGAGGGAAAGTGTGAACAAATGAGGATGACTGAGTGAGAAGAATGACATTAGTAGTGTGGAAATAGTCAACTCTGCATTTTTATCCAAATTAAAAATAGCTTTATGTAATTCATAGGAACTGTTTGTTATATTAATCCAATACAGAGTAATGTTGGTGAGTCCTAAATAAGATCAATTGAATCACTATTGGAGTCTTTCTGCTGTCTTCATAAAAATGAACTAGAACTTTATGAATGCTAAATTCATGAGGTCATTTGGCTTGTGGCTGTCTTCAGACAAGAACCCTTTGCTGCAGTTCCATAAGAGATGAGTTTTGAAATGCAAGCACTTCTGAGGAATGCAGATATATAGCTTCCAAATGAAAATACTCCTGATGAGCCTGATGTTGTTTTAGGGACTCTGCTATCCATTCTCTTGCACTGTGTTATTTTCATGCCTTACAAGTTAACTTTTGTTATTAAAAATGCACTCAGTTGACTTCTGCAGCTATTAATTATGCTGCCAGAAAGAATATGATCCTTTCCATAGTATATAAAAAAAAAACAAACACCAACAACCGAGTGCAGAAGACTATTTTTTTAATATGCCCTGAATTGTGGCAGTTCTTGTTGATTAACAGTTGTATTTAAATTTGTTCATGCCAGTATGGCCTTTCTGTTAAAAGGC
Organism: Anarhynchus alexandrinus; assembly: GCA_008711295.1. Taxonomy (NCBI): domain Eukaryota; kingdom Metazoa; phylum Chordata; class Aves; order Charadriiformes; family Charadriidae; genus Anarhynchus; species Anarhynchus alexandrinus. The sequence continues at coordinate 2,364,228 of VUYV01000113.1, forward strand.
AAGTATTTGAAATGTTTTGAATTTGAAGCACTTCTGTGGGTTACAGAAGTATTTAATGAAATTGCAGGGTTGTAAATGAAATGGTAAATTGGGGAATTTTAAGGTTGTTTCTGTTGCAGGTTTATAGGGAGATGGAAGTACAGGGAAGGTCACCTGACTGGGGCTCAGGTTCTTTGCTGTCTTATAACCCAGATTGCTGTTGGAGTTCACTTGTAAAGCCAGGTTTGCAGGCTAGGCCCTTAAGCAATGAGCATGACTTACTCTGAGCTATTATATTCCCCTTTTCCTCTCCAGTGTCCACAAGACACTCCTGCAAGGTGCATCTGGGAACACATTGTAGGTGGGGATTCTTTCTTTGACAAAATCTGTTGCTTACACTGACTTTGTGAAGTTCAAGGCAAAATATAATTCCATAATTCTGGCCTACGGTTCATGAATACTCCAGGGAAATCTGTTGATGATTTTTGATTTATTCTTGCAGAATGATAGGAAAAAATTCTTTCAAAATAAGGGAGTTCTCAGTTCCTTGGGTACATAGGTGAAATCTGTTTCTTTGATTTCAGTCTTTTTTTTTTTTATAGTTTGCATAAAATCACTTCAGATTGTGGTACAAAATAGACATTTTTCAGTAATAAATGAGCATAAATTGTTGTTTGCATCTTGTCTGGAAGCAATTGCAGATTATTTTGAATGTTTTGGATTCTTTAGTTTGGTAGTGGTTGTCTTTTCCTTGTCTGCCTATAAACAATATGGTAGTTTGAAAGTAATTTTAGAAAGGATTTGCAATCCTGTTGGCTTACTAGGAATTATAACTTCGTATTGCTAGAGGATCTTCTCAGGTTTCAGTCATGAGTCCCATAGTTTTGTGTGGCCTCAAGCTGCCACTACTATGCCCATATAATTTCACATTTCATATCATTAAAAAAATTACCTTATTTAACCACCTTTATATAAAGATGACGAAAAAGACTTTTCTCAACAGTTCCCCCTGACTTTTTACTCATAATTGTTAACCTCAAAGTGAGATTCTTGTGGTTTTAGTTTTGGTCATTAGCTTTCTGTTATGTTGTTAAGTATTTTATAATCAAAGTGCCTTGAATACTGCCTTGGCACTTTAAGTAAATGGCAGGAAATACATAATTTTTTTGTGTTTATAATGTTGATTTTTTGTTTAGCATTTGATTATATCAAATATGGCAATAGATACTAATCTACAAATTTGTAAATTACTAATACAGAGTAAAGAATTGCATTGCCTTAGAATTGTGACAGCATCTCAAATTTTATTTTTCTTGCGTGTTCTCAAAGCTGTCAGTTTTCAGACAGCACAGTGCATGTGGAAGATGTTTATATTTACAAGAATACCTCCACTGTGCAGCATTTAGTTGGCTTTGTCATCTGTGTGGGAGCAAAACTACTGAACTGAAGTGATATTTTTTCTCCATTCTTTTATTCAGCTTTAAGCATTTGTACATCAAATTTAGATATGTCATGGTGGCCCACTTGTATGTTCACTACACGAGGGTAGAATCATCTCTTTGCACATATTTCTACACTCAGATTTGGATGCACAGTTAAGGCTTATTTTTGTGGTCTGTTGTTGTTGTTTTTAAATGACTCTTTTTTTAATATAACTGAAATGCAGGGCCTGTGTAGAAAACTGTATGACATAGAACTAAGGTATGTTTTTAAATGCAGAAATTTTTGTTGAACTGAAAAGAAAAAGTCAGTTTGGCTAGCTATTTCACACAACTAACAGGATTGTTTCAAAGCAGAAGTGTGGGTCCTTTGAGAGATTTTGCACAGACTTCTTTATAACTTGTGAAAACAGTTGTCGTATGCAGTGAGTGAAAGACAGACATCATCCAATCCCATGCTGTTCCACCCTCTTTCAGTGTTTATCAAATGGCGGGGTTTGGGATCCAGATTTTCGGTTGCATAGAGAAGTAATTAAGTTTGCAAACTGTTTGCAAAGTAGTCAGAATTTTTAGATTTGACAGAATTAGCTTTTGCTTGAATGATTCTAAGTGAAAAATGTGTATCTTATAATTCATAAAAAGGAATAAGAACAAAAATACTATTTTTTGCTATTACTAGTTTGCATTTAGTAAAGAATTCAGGTATCTTTCTTTTTTGTTTTTACTCTCTATATATGTACTTCAGTAGCTGCCAAATTAATTTTTCTTCAAGTTAATTATCTAACTTACATATAAGCAGAAGATTCTTATGAGCAGAATTTAATAAAGTCTTCTTTGTTCATATTCATAAATCCATATTTTTCTGCTCCTGATTATTGCTCTTCCCTCTAAATTAGAAAACATACTGAGGATTGTAATTTCATAAAGATAACATTTGGAAGGCATTTTGAAATCTTTTTGTCTTCATCAAAACGTTTTGTAATGCACTGAAAAGTTGGACCTTTCTGAAAATCTACCTTATTTAATACTAGAATGAATTTCATGACTTAAACTTTGTTTCACTCTTGTCTTTCCTGGTACAACTATAGTTCATGCTATATAATTTCCTGTTACCTTATAAATGGAAACTTGCTTTTTTTGTGGCCTTTCTCACGATCCTCTTTTATCTAGTATGTGTGGAATGATCCCATGTCAGTAACGTCTATATCTTGTTGTCCTGATAATATGCTGCCAACTTCATCTCCCCCTTCATTTTTGTTCTTCTCCTACATAAAAATCAAACTTCTCATTTTTGAAGTATTCAAATTCTTTTCCCACCTATCTTCATGACCTAATTTCCCTCTCCTTCAGGCTGCTTCAACTATATTATTCTTCAGTTCCACCTACTCTGTATTTCATTTGTAACAGCTTCTCAATTAAAACTCATTAAAAATCCTTTTTTCTTCTTCACTTCAGTGCTCAAATCCCACCTGTTGATTTTTATCTGCTATATTCATGCATTTCTACTCATTTTAGGATGTACTTCGCTGATTTACTTTTATGCTTGAACTCTCTGAAACAACAGTATTGTTTTCTGCCTTATTTGCCTTTTTTGTTAACTGACAAATGAGTTTCACTTCTAAGGCATTGTCATATTTTAGGTGATCTAGTAGATTTCCTTAAGGAGAGCTGAATCTATTGGAAAAGTAGCTCTGTAGCTATATAATTGGTGTTAAATGTGGATAAGGGGAGTATTGTGTAAAGGAAAACTTTTATAAAGGAAGATGCAAAGAAAGGCCCATTCAAAAAAAAACCCAACCACCCTAAACCAAAAAAAAAAAAAAATCCTCTTTCACTGTAAAAACAGGAAGATGAAAAACATTCAAGCATATTTAATACTCATATCAACAGAAATGGAGGTAAGAGATCTTGAACGGAATCTATTTCCTCAAGCCAAAAATGGAAAATACCAATAAACATAGTTGATTACTTTTGTTCGAAAGAGTCTGTTAAGTACCTGATTAGAGAGAGGAATATCTGTGCTATTTGATTTTTTTCTAAGTTGGTTTCTCACAGTGTTTTGTTACAGTCTTTGCACAACTTGTCAGTGCTGCTGTGAATTCTAGAGTTATCCTCTAAGGGTGCTTCATGTTCTGTATTTGTGGGCTCAAAAGCCTTGCCCTACCACAATAAATGAGGGTGAAGAAGAGGCCAAGATTTTGTGTCTCTATGGTGTTTTTTTTCTGTGGCGTATTTGCTTATAATAAAGAATTACTGTGTGTGTAATTCTTTTGTTTTGAACACTTGCTGCCTCAGTATTTTGTTTGAATACCTCTCATCAAGAAAAAATATAGGAGGAAAAAATCAGAAATGAGTGGAAATCTGGAGAATCTGTCCTTTGAGGAATGAATAAAGACAAAGTGGTCTTTGGTTTTTGTTTTTTTTTGGAAGTGAGATGTGCTAAAATTGTTTAGGAGAAAAAGGTCATTGGTATAAATTGCGAGTAGAAAGAATTAGGTTCGAAATGACAGGTATAGTCCATAGAGTAACAATAATGAAGTCCTTGGAATGAACTGCTTAGAGAGGTAACTGGAGGTTTGTAACGATAGGTTAGACGAATATCTGCAGGGGACTATTATGATCAAGACCTGTGTTCTCTTTAGTCAAGTTAAAAAGTAAGAACTTGGATAACCTAGTGGAGCTGTCTCATAAGGCTTGTCTTAATCACTCTGTTGCTGTCTTGGGAGATAGTCAAAGACTCATGGTTTTACCATGCTCCACATGTGTACAGCCATTTTACTGCACAGGGTGGTCTTCTGTGGCACCTTATTATAAAAAACAAACAAACAAAAAACCCAAACATGTACTCCCCAACCCAAAATAACCTTATTGCCATTTCATATCAAAGGTAATTATTGTAATTCTGAAAGTTGTATTTGTTTTCCACTAAAAACAGCCTTTCAGGCTATTATAGATCAGACTAAATCCAAAGAGGTGTCTCTGCTACATGGAAGATGGGATACTTTGAAAAGCATTTTCCAAATTATTGGTTACCAAGAATAATGAGCCATAGTTTATTTTGCTAAAGGTGCTGCTAAAGTGCTAAGAGGTCTTTCCTACCAACAGTCATACTTCTGCAAGTTGCAGTCTGTTTTTCGAAGGAGGGAGAGAGAGTTATAATTGAGCCTAGTCAATATTTTTACATATTAAAAGTTAGTCCCGGGCCACTTAAAATATAACTGTCTGCCTTATTCTGAATAGTCTGCTCAAATAATAAATAATTTATGTAATGAGTATTTCTAAATGGAGCAGGCACAAAATTATGTATATCCAGTAGGCTGCCAGCCTTCTTTTCAGTAAGATGCTTTCTTTAGTTTGTTCTTGATTGTCCCTACAGATTTTTGAGAGACCACTTTTTACACGTTTGTCTATAGGCATACTGACAAAACAGACTATATGCAAAATTTGTCATCCAGAGATCCTCCTCCAGCCTGATTGATATCTGTACATGCTTCCATATTTATCTCATGCAAATGGTAGATGTCCAAAAGAAGAAAAGCAAATGTCATTAGGCCAGAAGGAAGTTCCAGGTCAGTCTAACCTCAGTCTATGGGACTGGTTATGGAGCAAATACTCCAAAAGGAGTTTCTAAACACGTGAAAGACAAACAAGGTCATTGGGAACAGCCAGCATAGATTTATGAAGGGCAAGTCATTGTGACCAACCTCATTACTTTCTGTGACAATGTGACTAGTGCTGTCGACAAGGATTGGGCCGTGGATGCTGTATACCTTGATTTTTAGCAATGACTCCAACACTCTGTCCCATAGTGTCTTTATCATTAAATCAATGAGATAGGAACTGGATAAGTGAAAAACAATGTGGTTGGAAGGTTGGCTGGACTGCTGAGATGAAAGAATCAATCAATGGCACAAAGTCCAGCTGGCAGCCAGCAAGTAGTGGTATCTTTCAGGGATCATTATTGGGATCAGTGCTGTTAAATGTCTTTATTAGTCATGTGCATGATGGGACTGAGTGCACCCTCAGCAGGTTTGTGGACAACAGGAGATTGGGGGGAGTGGTCATTAATGCTGGAGGGCAGGGTTCCTACTCAGAGGGACCTGGACATGCCGGAGAAATGCACTGGCACGAACCTTATGAAGTTCAACAAAGGCAAGTGCAAAGTCCTGTATCCACGATAGAATAACCCCATGTGACAAGACAGGCAGGACACTACCCAGGTAAAAAGCGACTTTTGCAGAAAAGTACCTGAAGGTCCCAGCAGGCAAAAAGTTGAAAACGGGTCAGCGGTTGTACCCTCACAGCAAAGGTGGCCAAGCACACCCTGGACTCTATTAGCACGAGTCTAGCCAGCAGGTCTGGGGAAGTGATCCATCCCCTCTATTCAGCACCTGTGAGACTGTGTTTGGAGTACCGTGTCCAGTTTTGGACTCCCTGCTACAAGACGGACGTTGACACACTGGAGCAAGCCCAGTGGAGGCCACTGAGCTGGGGAGATGGCAGGAGCACATGATGTACAATGAGCGGTTGAGGCAACTGGGCTTGGTTCAGGCTGGAGAAGGAAATGTGCAGAGGAGAATCTTATTGCTGTCTACGACTACTACATCAGAGGACCCAGAGATGCATCCAGACTCTTTCACCAGGCTGAGAGGCAACAGACACCAGACACAAGTTGGAACCTGGGAAATTCTGGTTAGATGAGAGGATGGTTTTGATGGGTTGGTTAGCTGCTTTGTTTTTAAACCATGAGCATGGTCAAGTAGTGGAACAGATTGTCCAGAGAAATTCTATAATCTCCTTTCTTGAAGGTGTTCAAGACTACCCTCCAACTCAGGTCCCTGAGTGACCTGATCCAGCTAGACCTGCTTTGAGTAGGAGGTCAGACAAGATGATCTCCAGAGGTCTCTTCCAGCCCAGAGTATTCTATGATTCTATGCTGATGCCATGCAGCGCGATGCTCGCTGTGGAAGTGCAATCCTTCAGGCTTGCTTTAAACAGAGACTGAGTTGAGGGAATTTGTTCATGAGGCATCTACAAAGTGAGTTTTTGTGAATCACATGGCCATTCAAAACAAACAAACAAAAAACCTGAGGGGCTTTACTGTTATCTCTTAAGTATTCTTAAGGGCTATTTGTGTGTACACACATTTACAACCTAGCCCCTCAGGTTTGCTCCCTCGAGATGTCTGCCATCCTCCTCTTACTCTGATGAGGCATAAGTTTTATTGTCCAGTTGAATGGCTCTGAGAGGTTAGGGCAAATAAAGGAGAGCAGTACACAATACATCTAGCAGAAGCAATCTGTGGCATTCCCAGCAGAATAAGGGTGGATAAAATCATGGTCTGGCTAATGCTGCTGATTTATAGATGCTAGAGAATGTGGAGAAAAATGTATACAAGTACACCTCAGAGAAGAACATCTACAGTTAAATATCCCTCCCACAGCCTCTTTTTTTTCTTTTTTTTTTTCTTTTTTTTCTCCATTAGTTTATACCTAAATGCTTACACAGGTTAGAATATGTTAATAGTTTTTAGAGTGGAAACAAAGTAGAGATTTTTAAAGCTGTTTATTCTCTATTCTTTGCCCTGTTCTATTTTGAAGTTTGACGTTAGTATCTTTTGAAAGGGAGCATATGGCATTTCTAATTAAGGCCTGTGATTTTCTGACATATAACTGAATAATACATTCCAAATACTGTTAAGCCTTCCAGATGAAAGAATTTTCAGGGCTGAAGCACTGTAGCTTTGTGATGTATCTTGCTGGAATACATATGCTATGTTACACTGATCTCTTTAAGAACTTTGAAGAATTTTGCATGGAGTACTAGTGTAGTGAGAAAAGAAGGGTTTTGTTTTTGTTGTCTGATGTTGGTATTCCTTGGCAAGCTCAGATTTGGATCAGGTAACAAGTAGTGTGCTTTGTTCCTGAAAGTATTCAGTGTAGCTTCATTTTTAAATGTTTGGGTCTCTTTGGGGATTTTATTAATCTTTATCAGATTTTGTTTCAGACTGCAAGATTTGTTTGTGTATATTTTCAGCAGTAGCTCTTGTAGAGATGCACTGTAGTTCTTCAGTCTCTCCAAAGTAATTCAGATCTCTCCTTTCAGAATTTTGTGCTGAATTGTCTTTACCTTGAATGTGTGAAACCTTTCTGAAATTGTAGTTTATGATAAATTTCTGGTGTGAGCCAGGTTTCTTAAGATTCTTGATATGTACCAGTATCATTAACACATACCTTGTGTCTCTGAATGGCTGATGTACTCAGTCTAGAGAAGGTTTCCTCAAAATTGTTTTTCCTTGTTTCTGTGGGAAGTATAAGGGCTGCATTTATAATTGATCTCTTTGATCTGGTTAGGCAAATTAGGAGAGGAGAGAATTTAAAAAATGTAATGCATTTAATTGCTTTAACTTAACTTTTTTTTAGATATTACGAGGTCTGGGTGGTAAGCGAGGAGATTTTCCTTTACAATATTTTTGGTAATTTTAAAATGAAAGGAAAGTTGAGTCTTCAAATACATTTCTTCCACTGGAACTTAATGGGTTCCTTTGGTTACTGGGAAACTTTTTAAAATTATATCAAATGTTAGTTAAAATGATAAATTTGGGGGTTTTAGATCTTCATATTTCCATCTTTAGATCTAGTGAATGTATGCAAAAGATTGGGAAACCTTAAAATCAAGTTTCCTGTAGATTTATGATGAGTGTGGGTGGTGGTTTTTTTGTTTTGGTGGTTTTTTTTGTTTTGTTTTTTGTTTTTAAATTCAAAGGGGAAGTATTTAAATGCAGGTTGGTCTTGTATTTTGGGGCCTGTAAAGCTGTACATACAGGTTCCAAGCTAAAGGATTTCGCTAATCTAATATTCAATTTGAAGTACAAAGGGATTTCTGATATGCTTCTCTCAGGGCAGCATTTTTGCTGTTAATTGTCCTTGAAATACAGTATATGCTATCTTTATCCTCACGGTTCATTGTCAAATTCAAGCACTGATGATATTTTTAGTGATGATTTGTATTTGACAATTGCTGAGACTATAAATTAGAAACGTGTAATTGAAATGAGAATGACAAGGATGAAGACTTAAGAGTATAATTGTACAAGTACTGAAGATCCTCATCTACCTGAACTACTACTGTTGTCTACACAAAGTTGGAGTTGAAGTGTTTAAAGTACCTGAGGAATTAAAGGTATTAGGTCAGCAACCACATGTGATTAAGCTGTGTTGAAGAGAGTATCTAAGGGATTTTAGGAATGGATGTAGCTTTGGTCCTCCTTTTTTGTTTAATTTTAGCTGCTTATGACAGCTCAGTTCATAGTAAAGAACAACCTTGGAGACCCTCTAACATCTAAACTGTCTGTAGCTTCAGAGGCCTCAGAGGATAATGGGGCTGTTGCAGTGTCTCTTTTTAGGCTGTGTTTCATAGTAAAGATGCTGAGAATTGGAGCCCTGTCAATGTTTGGTGGTGTTGAAATTGTACTCATGTTTAATTTTTAGCTGTATTTTATTCAGATAAAACTGGAAAAAGTCCAAATAACTGGAAAACCATGTTCACGTGAGGAGATGCTCTAAAGAGTTAGACTTTTTAACTTACTGTGGACAGCTTCATAGACCCATAAGACACTTGGAAATTGGATGGTTGCTTGGGTTGGATGGTTATTTGAGCACGCTATCCTAGGCTCACATTATCCCTTCTGATTTTGTGTATTAGTCATATAATGACATATATCCTTCCATAAGTGTTTTATTCTTTATACTTGCAAGGTTTCTTGTCCTTCGAAGCATTCTTTTGTATTCTATGCAATATGAACTTTAATGGCACAGTATTGTTTTTACTGCTCATCCATGAACTTGTTTCATAAAAAAATACTATTTTGTGGCTCTGAGTAGGCTTCTTGAGATCAGAGTACCCCATGAGAGCAGAATGGCATGTAAGGGATGCAGTGTAATGAAGTAGCATTGTCTACTGTGTTTTGAAAGAGAGTTCTCTTTATGTGAAGTCTGGAGTGGATGCGACTTTTTAGATAATACTGCATTGTGAAATTTCATTAAATGGATAATTGACAGCCTTGAATCTTTTCTCACATTATGCTTTTCTAGATCCCAGCCCTTTTTCCTGTAACAGTGCTGTGAATTATTCCCTAGTCTTGTTCTCTTAAACTTTATGGTAACTTTATTAATACACTTGTTTTGTCAAGTCTGCTGACCATTCTTTATGGTTCCACTAATATTTTCTATGTATTTTTGTGGTTTTAAAACTGATATGTGAGAACAATTTGTCTGAGACCTATATGTATGCATCTCTAATGTCTGTTCTCTTTGGTAAATCTGTGCATGCTTTTGTTTTCTTGTTTTGTCTTTTTTTTTTTTTTTTTTTTTTTTTTTTTTTTTTTTTTT
>VUYV01000113.1:2374060-2441504 GCA_008711295.1 Anarhynchus alexandrinus
TTTTTCAGAGAGTGATAATGAACTCTCCAGTGGCACTGGTGATGTGTCAAAGGATTGTCCTGAGAAGATTTTGTATTCCTGGGGAGAATTACTGGGGAGATGGTAATGCTTCATTTCTTAAATTTAGATTTTAAACAGTAACCTTTTCTTTGTTTTATGATTCTATATGCTCTTGAGCAGGACATTTGAAATTCTTCAGCTTACACAGTTAAAAAACTAAAATACAAAACGCATTGAAGTGTGTTTATTAAACCTAGTTTAAAAGGGACTGGTAAATCCTCTTTATTTTAACTTACAGTTATTTGACAAGTCTCTCACACAGTGTCTGCAAAAACCTTGTTTTGTTCAGTGTTTGAGAATACATCAGTGTATGCTCACACTGCAGATGTGAGTCTTCAAATGCAGAACTTTCTGGCCACCTGTGTTCCTTGGGCCTGGATGTTAAGCTCTCATGAAACTCAGTGCCTCTTAGTGCACTTAAAAAAGGCGGAGCAACTCCAGTCTGTCCTATCTAAGCCATTTGTGCTAGCTGACGTACATTTAATGGATTAATTTGTTTAGAGGCACTCTTTTTTTTCTTTTTTCTTTTTTTTTAAATGTGCTATATGTAAGCACTTGAAGAGGAGTTCTAGAAAGACTGTTACCCTCACTGAAGCTGTTTCTCTTGGAGAGTAAAATGAAGAATATTTGTAAGCCTAGAGTATGTTCTCAACATTGTTATTTCTGTGCTGTAATTAAGTGCTTCAGTAGCAGCGTATACTTTGCCAAGAGAGGAAGAAGTCTATGTTGCTGCCTCTGAGAGACCGTATACTATTAGCAAATGCCAGAACCACTTATTTGGTTTTCCCTATGTAAGTAATAGCTCCTGCTGCCCGAGACAAAAATAATCAGAGGCCCTTAATCTGGAATTGGCAAAGGTTCCTTTTCCTAACTCCGAAAAGAGAGCCGAAAAACACGTTAAGGATTTATTTGGTCAATTCCTCCCTTTACTGGACTACCTTGTAGCTTTGGAGGAACACAGCCTCTTGCTGCTGACCTCATCTTTAATGGAGATCTCATGCAAAGGTTACTAAATGAGACATCACAAGATTTTATTGAGCTTACTGGAACCCTTCCCTTCAGAACCTATCCCTCCTGCTTATTTTTAACTATTTTGTCATCCAAGTTTCTGGCCTTCATGAACGATCTTTATGGGGAAACACAAATATTTAATGGAATAATTGTACAAATAGTCTTACTGAGGAAAAGTGTGGAACTCATTTGATTCCCTATAGACAAGTGTTTTTTCCTCACCTGAAAAGGCTGTAAACAGATCTGCTCTGGAGCTGTTTAGAACTTTCCAAAGCCTGTTCTGAAGGACATCCCAAGAGAGAGTTTATAAATAGTTTGCAGTTTTATATCTGGCACCCCAAGGCCAATGAGGAAGATCATCTTGAGTCCTTAAAGAACTGTGTGGCAGGTTTGTCTCAATCTGCATTGCATTTGCATTGGAAGATGCTAATTTTCTAGCATTTTTTTTTGGGTTTAGTTTTGGTTGGTTGTGGGGTTTTTTGTTTGTTTTGTTTGGTTTGGTTTTTTTTTTTTTTTTTTAATTCAGCTTTTGGTCATTTCTTTTAGTTTTAACTTTTGTCCTTGAGAAATATCTGGACTCCTGTCCAGCATGCTGAAGTAGAGAACCGTCCACAGCGCATTCTCTCAAGTTTCACGTAACCAACTGTTTCTTCAAGTTACTCAAGTATACTATTCAATGAGGCAAAACATTTAAGACTTTTGGAGTAAACTATTTTGAAGCCCAAGTACTTAACTCAGACAATCATTTAGTAGTTAAAACACCTTAGTTAAAATGAGTTAAAAATGTAATGAGAAATGGGAGATCCCAGCCAGCTTGAAGACTAGCAGTAGCAAATGTTTTTTTTAAGAGCGTCTCAAGCAATATTACCTTTTGAGATAAATTCAAGTGTATGAAATACTTGAATTCTTGAATAGTGTTATGTTACAATTTCAGAACAAAACTTGGAAAGAGTAACAGATGAAAAATGTTAACAATTTGAAAACTAAAAATAGATTGAAATAAAATCTTCTAGTGTGTTGAAAACTGCAGCATATGCTAGTGGAATATCTGAGCACTTGTAAAAAAATTAAATAAACAAAAATTAACATTTCCACTTGGAGAACTGGTGTGCTGATTTGTCTCTTAGATGAAAAATTTCTTGCACTTAGATTGCTTCTTGTCATTTCATTAAAATGTCACTGTAACCTAACAGACTGACTCAGCAGAAGCATTGCTCCAAGAGTCTCCTTCAAACATACAAACAGGAATAAGAATAAGATAATTTACCAAGAAGGTAGAATAAACAGTTGGAAAGTAATAGAATATCTTTTAATTTATTTTATTGTTTACTGCATCCTCAGCATTAAAGTTGTTCTTGCAAGCTGGGCTAGTTTATCTGAGTACTTAACTATTTCTGATGTGTTTTTTTTTTTTTTTTAAAAAAAAAAAAGTAGTAATGGTCAATAGCAGTCTTTGATCAGAAATATTTGTTTGTCAAGTTGGAGCATAGTCTATGCATCGCTGTTCTGTATCCTTGCTCTTTGATGTTTTAAATTTATGTCTTTGAATTTTGCGCAGGAGAATTACAGCACTTTCTAACAAATCAAAGATGTCAGTATCCACGAATGACCCATTTTTTCCCATGTGCCAAAGGATAAGACTAGAATAAGACAAGCTTTTACTTTATGCTTGTTTCTGTTAGTCTGAGGCAAGCAGGTGTCAGAAAGTGTCTAGGAATGCAAGGTGCCTGGGCCTCTACACAAAGGAGGGAAAAATGCATATTTGTTCATTATTCTAGAATACAGAGCAAGGATTATTAATGATCAAGCTGTTTCCCAAATGTACATTCAGAAACTGAGAAGCTGTCTATTGAAGTTACAGAGTTATGCTTTACTGCATGGACTAATGTTGCTAAAGTATTACCTCTACCATAAAACTGTCTAAATATGTGACAATACCAGTAAAATCTGGTGTATTATAGCAAGTTGAATTCTCAATTGTGAATATGTTCAGTTGTAAGGACGGTACTACAGCATGGAATGTGCATCTCTGTTAGTTGTTGCCATAAGCTATTTGTATTGTTTTCTTGGTGTCACTGAAAATTTCCCTGTTATGTTTCTATGGGAATGTACCTTTTTAGCTGTTCATTTTATTTTATCTGCTTGCTGAGTCCTCAGAGAAGGCCGCCTGTGTTTCTCATATAACACATATGACCAAATCCATGTAATAACCAAACCAATCTGATTTGAAGTGTGCTATAAATGCTTCATTTTCACACAACTTGAGCTTTAAGTTTCTGGTGTATTTTATTTATTTATTCCTAAATGGACATCTCATAATTTTGTAACCGCTTAGAGTGTCTAGTCCTTTTAATATTTCTGTGAATATTGATTTTTCTTTCTAGCTTTTCCCATCACAGGACCATTAGTTTAATGTGACTTGCTGCAAAATGTACTGAAGAAGAGAAAAGGGACTAGTTAGGTTTTAATTTGGCTAACTGAATGATAAAGTTTGAAATTACTTGTATTGTGCTACACATTTAAAATTTAAAATAATTACTGTATTTAAAGGAATAAAGGCATTATATATATATGTGAAAAAATTCATTTAGAGCACCTTTTAAATTTAAACAGTAGTGGTAAACTGTTCACATCTTAATGACCTGTTTCAAAGAATGAGTACTCTAAACATTTACTTAAAATCGAGGGTCAAATTGCAGGTTATTTAATTTAATCACAGTTTGCTAGCATTTGGCTAAACTGCCACTCTCACTATGCTCCTACCAGCAGAGTTGAAAAACATAACAATGGTCAAAACAATAACAGAACAAAGCACTTTCTACATTAGAAAGAATAAAGAGTTAATTCACGCGGTCTTCCTGCTGCATTGCTATGAAAATTGCCATAATAAGTCAAAGCGAGGTTTAATCTAGATCAGTTAACGCTATTATCTCGAAAAGGATTTTTAAACATCTGTGACTGAAAGCTCTGCAATATTGTGCATGTGCAGTGATTTTATCCTAAGTGTATGCACTCAGTGACTGGATTATTTTTGAAAAACACATCTTTAGTATTCAATCTCTGAATACAGCCTTTTCATAATTCTATATACCAACTTTTGTAGGATTAATTATGTAGTGTTGGAAAATAAAAAAAGTCATGCTGCAATTGTCTTCCTACATTCTTGGTGTGTGTATAAACAGATAGTAAAACACCAGCTCAAACGAATAGGCAGATTTATTCAGAATGGTGAGATTTTACCAAGGTATGTGTAAGTGTTACTGCTTTGTGGGACTTGCAACATACTCTTGGCATGAGGTGCAAAACTGGAACTTCTGTCTTCGTGTTAGTACTCTTAAAACTGGCTTTTATTTGTTTTCCAAAATTTATTTCTCTATACAGCTTAGGTTGTTTTTAATTTCCTTTTCTTAACCTAAGCTAAACATGTGTGTTGGACAACTATTTAAATTGAATTGTCTGCACAGATGGCATAGTTTTTCAATTCGAACTGTTCTTCATTAGCCAATTTAGTTCAATTTCTGCAATTGTTTATTGTTTTCATTTTTATTTATTTCTCTACACCTAGAGATTTTGGGTATCACTACATTTTGCCACTGGTTCTTACTGTAAATCCTTGCAGAATTTTTGCTTTCCATCTGACAAATGCTAATTAGCATAACAAGTGGAAGAAAAGTTTATGTTGCAGTTGCTGACTCTACTTTTCAGAATAATGTTGGAAAGTTTAAAAACTTTTTATATGTTTTATCTTGATTTCTGTAGTTGAAGTATAATAGGCAAATGATTGTCTGTTTCTCAGGCACAACAATCTTGTTGTGAGACCAAATGGATTATCTACCCTGGTGAAAAGTGGTGTTCCAGAAGCGCTAAGGGCAGAGGTTTGGCAGTTGCTGGCAGGATGCCATGATAGCCAGGCAATGCTGGATAAATATAGAGTTCTCATCACAATGGTAAGTGTTTTGTTTTTTTCTTTCTTTTTTTTTTTTCTTTGGTTAAAATGAATTCTGGTAAGCAGCAGTTTTATTCAGTGGAAAACTAGCAAGAGAGTGAAAAAGGTTGCTTAAACCAAGTCAACTGAAATTGTGACTTTACCTCCTGCCACAGGTACCTGCTGAATGGCATTAACAATAGAAATTGCTGACCTATATCTGTAGTAATGCTTGACATTTAGCTTTCTATTCGCTTGCTGTGATGATAATAAGCACATCAGCTTGCTGTTCAGGTGTTCTGTTGTTTTGTTGTGGTTTTTTTTTATATAAACTCATGTTCATTGCTTTGTTTTTTCAGCAGTTTCTGTTCTCTTTATGCCTTAATTTTCTGGTTTTTAGTTTGAAAAAACCAAACCAAGCAAAAGCTCAAAAATCGGGCATTTCTTGTTCTGTTGTTTATTTTAAAAAAGAAAGTTAAAAACATTTTTACCTACCAGGAAACCAGTCTCCTTGCTGTATGTGCGATTTGAGAGGAGAATCCTTTTGGAATCTCTTTCCATTCTGTAGCCTAATGTCATCAGTGCAGTCAATAAATATTATAAGAAGTTGTCTGCCTAGATGTTCCAGACTGCTTATAGCTGTGATTGAAAGATTGAGAACCACTGTGGTGTATTAACAGAAACTCTGTGCAGTATCAGGAGGTAAACTCACAATTTGGGGTCCTAAAATTCTTGCCACTGCAGACCATTTATGCACTCTGAGGAAAAACAGCAAAAATGTTGCTGCTGTTTTTGTTGTCTCAAAAATGGTCATAATGGCAGAAACAGATAAAGATAATGTTACATGTTGCTCATAGAAAGTGTTGGATTTGTTATCTAGGGAATGAATCATCTGTCCATACAAAAGTTGTGGGGTACACATTGTTAGTAAAAGTTTCCTTTCATAATGTCATAACTTTTTGGTACTTGTCCTTTTAATTTGACCTACCTGCTATGTTTGTAAAGTTTAAAAGCATCCCCAGACTGAGAGCTGTCCTCATGACTTTTGCCTTTACCAATAAAGAAGGATGTTTTGGTAGTGTAATTTTTTCTTTTTGACGTTGTAGTTGGGTTATATTTTCCTTAGAAACCATTCACAGGACATCTGTCAGCTGTATGTTGCATCAAAACCACCTCCATTATTTTGCTCTTGCTTTCCAAAAGTGGGGAAGATGTTTGTTTCACAGCGGAGGAGGGAGTGGAAAACTTTTAAAATGCAAGCCTTAGCTTGACTTTAGGGTCTCATGCCTTAAAAATACCTTGCTACACTTGTCTTTTTCATGATAGAAATATTTCAGTGATGTAGATTTTGGAAGATGATCTTGCATACAGTATTTAATATGAAATCTATTATGCTGTTAGGGATTAGAAAATTAAATCCTACTCAAAAGTGAAGCATCTATTCAAACTCAGTTTTTTTTCCTGAAGTAAATCACTTTTATTCTCAAATCACAAATTCTTTTCTGTAGTCTTACTGTATATAACTGCTGGTGATCACATCATTTGGCATACATTGCATGAAAGGATTCATGGAAAGAAATGAACAGGAGAGAGTCTACCAAACCAAAGCTAAGGCCCATTTTTGGTAATGTGAATTAAGTTATTTTAGAGAGAGAGAGAGAGTGAGAGGCATGTATATATTATTTTCTGAATCCTACTAAAATCTTTGTTGTATTGTTTTCTTATGTGTGTCAATAATAATATGCATGTTAAACTTCAGATTTATTTGGGTATTAATGATTGTTCACTTTCTTCTTCTGTATGAAATAGCAGAACTGATTTCTTTTTTCTCCGTTGTTTGTATGCTCCCATCCCAATATACCAACAACATGTACTTTATTTTTTCCATAATTATTTATTCTTTCCACCAGACAGATGGCTTTTGTCTTGATTCTTCCAGTTTACGCATACATTTACACAGATTCATTGTTTCCTATTTTGGTCATTCTACTTAACATTACTCTCTTGTTTAGGCTCAGTTCTGGAAGCTGGATATTTTTGTGGGTGTCTTGACCACTTCAGTAGTATATTCTGTAAGCATGTGCATTCCTGAGCATATTTCTGCAAGACATTCATAGGTGGTTAGAGGTGGCAGTGTTCTGCGCTTGCAGTCCTGAGAATAAAGTGTGCTGAGATACAGGAAGTAGGAGGTGGTATAAACATCTGCAAACTTGACCTGCTACCTACTTACCTCCTCATACAACTCCCCCTGGTACAAGTCTCTCCCTTAAACAGCTCCCCGTTACTGGCTAGCTCCCTTGACCCTTTCGTAACACCATGCTGCTTTGTCTCCTAGCTCATTGTAATAGCTCTTTCATAAGAGCCTGCTCTCCCAGCACCCCAACCCTTTCCACTTTCTGGTCATCCAGCCTTACCTGCACCGTTGGGCTAAGTTGCCAATTGCAGTACCTCAGTGAGAAAGAGGGCACGGGGAAATCACTAGAAAAATCTCTGCACCCAGGGATTTGTAAGAAAGTAAGTTTATATAAGTGCAGTTGGGATCTTTTGTCTGGTGATCAAAATAACATGGCTGAACTGTGTAACTCTCTAGCGAAATGCAAAAGAGTACTATGGCGTAGTGTTAGCCAGTACTTACCAGAAAGTTTTCTTGAATGAGGCTTGGCTTCGAAAGCATCTTTGATATCTTTAATTATGAGATCTAAAGTAATCAAAGACATTTTTTCCTAAAGAAAATTTCAGAGGGCTAACTTGAGGAACAAATCTTGAAAACTGTCATTTTGCTATCATAGCTTTAAAGGTGAACCCAATCGCTGGAATTATTAGTATTGAACATATGACACCTAATATATGACTACCTCTTACAGGGAACAGAGAAATCTGGTAAAAACTGGAGCTTTACTACAGTGTTGCTGGTTAACTCCTGGTGAAACTGTGCTCACTAGTGGAGTACGAGAATTGTATCGTTGGCACCCCAAAAACGTGTTCCTTGCGATAAACTGAATGATAACAGACTCTCAACATTTAAATTTACTTTAGAGACCATGATACCGGCACATTTGTTGTTGTACTCCAGTTGCATGCAGTTTGTGCGGAAATAGTACGTTAGATAGGGAACTATCGTACACATAGCTTAACAGATCAGCTATGCGTGTTATACTGTATATATCCATCTGTATGCAGAGCTCTGAAATCTACTGCAGTATTTTTTAGTTAGAGGAGCGTTTTGTTCAATGTGTTCTGTAGGAGAGAGTAATTTGGGGCTTGTTTTAGTGTTTCAGTTCAGCACAGAAAGCAAAATAAAATCTCTGTTTTATTTAGAAAAATCAATGCTGTACTTATTTTCTCCAAAAGGCATGTCCTCTAGTCCTCTGCACTGGAGGTCAACAGTCTGTCAAGAATGATCTACTGAACTGTGTTTCCTTCCCCATATCAGAACATTCACACACTGATACATTTCCCATCTCTGGCTGAGTTCAGAGTTCCATGAGGGGAGGGAGAAAGAAATACTTCTGCTCTCACAAATACTTTCTTACTGACAAGCACTATTTTGCTACATCTCACGTCTCCTGCTGAGTTCCGGCTTGGTGATTACCATGAGCCTCTCAGAAATTTTGACTGGAGCACAATAGTAGGTCTTGCATACAATTTTGGAGAGTAGGAGTTGTGATTTGGCAGCTGCTTCATTTCTGACATATATGTAAATCTGTACTGTATGACAATCAAGATTTGTCTTAGTTACCTTTCTGGCATGTGTGCCAGAGGCTTTTGACCCGCTGTATGTGGCACAGTAAAGAAAGGGGAAAATAAAAGATACACCACCAGTGATAAATACATATTTTAATATATATATATATTTTTAAGGAAAACATAAATGCAAATCAGAGTGAGAAAAATCTGCTTGTGTGATGATAATGAAGGGATAATATTGGTACGTGTATATAGAGCTTTTGTAAAAGCATGTTAGATCCATTTGTTAAGATAAGTGGAAAACCATGCATAAGCTAGGGTCACGACATTGATAGAGTTTTTTTTCTCCTGCCTACTTGACATTATTTCATGTTCAGCTTCACTGGTTCCTCTCAAGAGACTCAGATGAATTTTTCCCATGACAAGATATATTTTTGAGCTCAGATAAACTGACCAGTGGCAAGCCACAGTTTACCCTGTTTACAATTGAGGTGACTGGTAATCGTCTTCAGCAACAGTTATACTCCACCTTGCCCCACTCTGCTGCCCTTACTCCACACTGTCCCTTTCAGAAGAGGTGTCAGGCACTGTCAATGTGTAAATTGTTAGAAATCTCCTGTCACTTGATGGCAGTCATAAAGCAACTTACTGTAAAACACTTGTTGCACCTGAATTGGGACAGATGCTTTATTCGTTACATCTTATGCTGCCTATTATTAACCTTCTGCTTTTGTGTTTTTGATTGTTTCATTCTTGTATGTGTTCTCGCTACTGAATTTGTAGGGCAAGACTTCTTTCCATCCTTTTCAGTGTTATGGACTGGGTGCCTGTTTTGTAGTGCTGTTACCAATTATTCTTGAAATTACCTACACTGAAGTACTTTTTCCTAAGTTTAGAAGGTAAGACCTGTCAGGGTTGTATGTAGTTGCCTAAGTAAAATAATGAAAGCAGAAAAAGAAGAGAGTCATTCACATTCTGTAGTTTGAAAACTTTTGGATGGACCATTTTAAGGTAGGATTTCTGATTGCTAAATGTATCATTTCTGTATAAAAGACTTTCAGTTTACAGTCTGATTTCCATTAAGAAATGAACTGTATGTGTAAAGTTCATCTAACAGCATATATAGACTATTTTTAAATGCTGCTGCTGCTCTGGTTTAAGAAGACAAAACCTGTTTTAAATTTATTAGTAGTATTTTTCAAAGTCTCATCAGAAAAAGAAATCTGGTTTCAGATAAAGTAGATGTTGGTAATATTATGTTACTCAAAACCAATGAAAGTTTGCATATGAACATGAATACCCATTTTTGAAATGGCTAGTGACTTTGAGTCGAAGGTCTTAAAGAAAGACTGAATGGCTGTCGTTCCATATGACTTATACGAGAACCAAAAATAAGATTATTTGTTTATTGTCATAATTTCCTTTGGCAATATAAGCATGTGCCCAGAACAGTTAGAGATGGTAACTAATTAAAGGGTCAGGCTTCAGAAAAGTTGGCCAAAATCTAGCTTTGTCTGCCGACTGTGTAATGGTGTTTTGCACCTGGGCCAATAACATCAAGCCACTCTGCAGAAGAGTGAAAATTGTAAGAATTCTTACAAAGTCTGAAGCAAATATGAGAGGCATTGATTTGGGGATTAAAAATTGCCGTATCATGAAAATAATTTATCTCAGTAATATAGTAATTTGAAATTGGCAGTAGTCACACAGAGGTGTAATTCTCCTGCAGTAGGGACCAGTTATATGAACGTATGTTCCATTGCTGCAGAAGACAGAGCAAATGTCTTGGTTTTTAGGCTGGATGAAATCTAATAAATTTAGAGCTAATAGATGTAGTTTATCTGTTCTGTTTGAACCACTGTTATTGTTTCTGATTCCTACAAGACAAATCCTTTCATTATAAAGAAAAAAGAAAGAAATGAAAGTTAAGGTTTCAGATTTCTGGATACCTCTCAGGTTAACCAGTTTTGCAGGCCCACATACTAAATTAAACTTTAGCACTTGTTTGCTGAAAAGAACAGTAAATGATGGCAAATGGAAGCAGTCTGCATACACTGATGGAATTACATGTTACACATTAATTTTCTTGTATCCATGTAGTCACCAGCCCTGTGGTACATCTGTTCAGCTGCCTTGGCCAGGATCAGCGGTGTGTGACATGGAGGACAAGGGGTGCTGGCTGCAAGGTCATCCCTACACCTCCTGGGTTTCTTTGGGTTAGTGGCAACAAACTGTTTCTTTGACAAGTTTTTGGTACTCTTTACGAGCCAAACAGTTTTCACGGTGAGGTCTTTTCCCTCAGAAGCTTGCTGGCTTCAGCCTGTGTAAATCTTTGACGGCATTGCTGCCCTTTTGTCTCTGTTTCCTCCTTACGGGTGGGTTTGTGGCTTCCAGCCTGTTTCCCTGTTGGCAGAGGTGACGTGCTGTAGCTTTGCTGCGGGCCTCCAACTGGCTGGTCATCAGATCAATCTTAACACTTGTCTTACAAATCTCTACAGAAAAGGAAGAGCTACCATAGAGAAAAATCTTTGAAATTCTTTAATAGCTGGATTTCATTATTGTAAGCAGTTTCTGAGAAAAGAAACCTTTTCATAGTAGTAGGACTATGAGAAGTCCTACAAATGGGTGTCTGTATCATCTCTTCTCCCAAAGGTGCAATGGTGGTCTCTTGTCCAAAATTAAAAGTTAGAAATAGGATAGCTAAAAATAGCAAGTATCATTGTTGAAGTGTCATCATCTGCTTAAGTACAGTCTTCCGTGCATTGAATTAACTTTAATTATCTGTTTTCCTTAGTGCATCTATCTGCAAACTGATCTCAAAGGACTGAAGTAAAGATCAACTTTATGTAAACCTAATGTAGAAATGTATTACGAAAACTATTCAAAGAAAAAAAAAGTATTTGCTTCTTTGCTTCATACTTAATATTTACTTGGCTTTTTTATTTTTATTGCTAGTTTACTTGCATAGTTAGTAAATGGAAAGTGGAGGAGATTACAAATGAGCCACTGTGTCCATGCAAATAGGATTAAATGCAGTTAACTTTGAAACCAGTACCATGATGCCATGTTTGTAGGGGGGTTATTTATTTATTTATTTGTTTGAAAATGTTGGGTTGAAACAGTGTAGCTGTAGATTGAGAGAATTACTTGCATAGGAAGGCTATTTCAGTTTGAGTAGAAAATTAATCAAGCTTGTTATTTGCAGTAATACTAAAGGATATTAAGTTAGCACTAGGAAGAGCAATATTTTTTGTCCCAATGGCATCGTGCAGGGTTCCACTGCTCAGTGTTCTGAGACTAATTAATCAGTAAGGGTGTCTAATTAAAAAGATGACTGTTCACCAGCTGCCACAGCAGGTTGGTTAATGGACTGAAACATTAGAGTATTTTTGTAGCAAATATTTGTGTTCAGAATGCTGCATCTGTTTGTCCTAACTGAAAATGGGGGAGTTTATGCATCTGCGTAGTGAGGAGTAACTTGTATGTTCCCTGCCCAGTACAGTGGGGAGTGACCCATTTCATCAGAGCTTTGTCTGTTAAGCAGTCTGGTCACACAGTGTGAGAGCATCAAGAGTAGCATGTAACACGCGGGTTTCTTCTTGCAGCAGTTTTCACAAATGTGTCTGTGAAGTGAAGCACTGTCATGTTTCTGAATAGACTGCTGTCCTGGACTACAGCCAAAATTGGTATGACTACCATCTTTTTTTTTTTTTTTTTTTTAAATAGAGNCTTATGGCAAATAGCTACTGAAAATTATAAAGGTCCCCCCTTTTGCAAGAAAGCATTCTGCAATCTTTGAAGACGGTACCTTGCCCAGTTTGTGATTACAAATACTAGAAACATAGCATGCCTGTCTTATTGCACTGAACAAACTTCCCAGCAGTAAAAGTTAAAGTGTTTCGGAAATGTTGATCTATTATATTTTGTTGTTCTAGTTTTTTCTTTGCATCTTTATTTCTTCTCTATACTAATTAGGAATAGTGGTCTTTAACTTTTAGAGAGATTAGATATGAAGAATGGCATAGTTATATGCTTATCAATTATAAAAGATCCTAGTATATAAGGATCAATTATCATTATAAGACAATTGTGGGTACTTTCAGTTTATTAGAAAGAGAGATAACTAATACCTGTGTTATTGCTTTTTGAATGACATCCTTAGATATTAAGCAAAATAATTCTAGAGGAACTGATTGCTTTGAGATGTATGTGCAACTTTTCCTGTTTCATGTTTCTTTTAAATTCAGTATCTATAGGCAGTTTCTTAAGTTTTACTTTTATCTACCTTTTCTGATAGGCTGACTATTACTTAACTCTTGTCTTAAACTGAGATCATTCATTTAATGGGAAGTAGATTCTTGATATTTTTATAATTTAATGTGGTTTGCAGAGAAAAGTCGGATTATATGCTGGTTGAATTGCTGGGATGCCTCACTTATGGTATAAGTTGAGCTGTTCGTGTTGACAGTCTTCCACTTGTTTGAGTTATTTTAGCACTGCATACTGTGGAATAATAAAGTATATATGAACTGAAAATACGTTATTACAAATTAGTGAAAAAATATTGCCTCTGAAGAGCAGAAGTTGACAGGAGTTTAATTCTTTAAATAGCTTCATTTAAATTCAGACTTCAGATAAAAGGATTAGTTTATTATAAATGTACCAGGGTACCTAGTTTCATAGTAAATGTTAATATTACTTTTACAAACTCAGGAATAAAATGTCCCTGAGGTGAATTTAATTTGCCAAGTTTTGATTCATTTAGAGCTCACCTGGAGAAAATCTTTCAATTTTGTGTGCACAAAAGGGAAAATCTTGTGCTCACTCTTCATCTTCAAAGAAATTCTTCAGTTTAATGACAGCTCTTTTCAGGGAAAAAAAAAAAGGAGTAGCATCCATTAGTAATGTTTATTTTTATGTCATCTTAATTTTAACTTCTAGGTATGATGTTTGAGGTGGAAAATAACACCAATAGTATTTTTTTTTCAGAGCCAGCATAAAATTATTAAAAGTTCTGCCACATTAAGAATTTTCCTGCAATTTCTTTTCCATACCTAACTACTTCTGATAGCACTAAAATGACACTTGCAGTACAATTCCTGGCTCTTGGGTCCCTGTATGACCTACTGGCTCTAAAAGTCATGTAAATTGGCACGTTTGTTCTGATGGGTAGAGTGCAAATGAGATTTGCATTTCCCCTCTTGGAGACTGTATTCTGTTTTGTCTGTGTGAATTTATAATTCGTTATCTGCAGAAATAGAGGAGCATAGTTGCCCATCATTTCAAACAGAATGATAAAACATTGGGTAATATCACTATTATGGCCTGAATAGTTTTAAATGATGGTTACTGGAAGAATTGATATTTAAAATTGATATGTCTCATAGATGCCGGATATATGTACATTGATGCAGATAAAAAGTGTTTTGTTAGGTAGGGCGGGGCCGGGATGTCTCAGTGTCTTGCTATTTCTTTACAGTAGAGTGTGTAGTAATAGCTGGTGGTTCTGGTAAATGCTTGGCACCTCAGAGCTCATTTTAAAAATCCATGATATGCTTTCCTAGATAAAACATTAATAGGTATCCTAGTTTAATTTGAATATTGGTTTGTTAATAGATGTTCAGTTTTCCTGTAGCAGTAACGATGCTGATGCTGAAACAGCAGCCATAGTAAGAAGACGTTTTAAACAATGGTATTCTACATGACTGAGTAAAATTGGATCATTTCTGAAGTTCTCTGCAGCGTGTGTTGTCATTATGTAATGCATATTCATTCTGTGTGTATGCATCTATCTGTTACAGCGTAGGGCACAGCTTAGACGAAGCAAATTGTTATGTACATATTACCATTGCAAGAGAGCTGCAATTCCTGAAAGCATAATTTATTTTTTTTTTCAAACTATCAACCTTCTCTTGGTATTACTCTTTCATCTCAAACTCACTTCTTCCTAACCATCCCCTGCTTTCAAACAAAGGTTGCATAACTGGCATTCAGGAGGCTGCATTACTCAAGGGCTGGAGCTGTTGAAGGTGAGAGGAAGAGGTGGGGGTTTGTATGTTACTGTAATGGAGCAGTTAAAATGAGAGGAATTAGGTGATGTTAGCCATGTAACATCTACATTCTGGAAATCAGAAGACTGCACTGAAAATCAGAGTAATTGGATTTTAAATACCTTGTTTGTAAGGCTGAAGAGTTTCTGTTATTGCACATGTAAATAAACAGTAATGTTAGTCTTCAAAAGAATTTCAGGCCAGCCTCAGTCTGACTTTGAAATAAGAAGGCCATTTGTGTGTCACTGGGTTGCTGAACTGCCATGTTGGCATGTGCAAATGGTTTGCATATGCAAATACAGTGACTCTATCGAAAAATTACTGTCTCACTTAGAAATTACAGCTAGAAATTCAGATTTTCATTTGGAATGGTTTGTGACTGAATTAGGGCAGAGGGCAACTTCTTTGTAGATTCTGTTGTGTGATTTTTTTTTGAAAGGTTGTTTCAAACCATCAGGAACTGCTTTCTCTAAAATCCCAATCTGGGGCTATACTTGCTTACACAGAAAAACATGCAGGAGTCAGTCTTTAAAATAAGCAATATTTCCTGTGACTATTTTTTGAACGTTAATGTTTCAAAAATCTTAAATACATTTATTTAAGAGAGCAAACCACCTTTTCCTGATTATTAATTGCTAGTTTCAATACGATAATGTTTGATGCTATAAGAATTAAACAGAGAGCTCTAAATGCTTAGAGAGGAACACTAAAAATCAAAAGATGCAAAAGTATACTTCATCTGGCTTTTTTTATTTCTCCAAAGAATCACAGTTGGTGTTTAAAGTCTCTTAAAATGCCTTTGCTATCAACAGTATTGGTGGTCAACATTTTATTAAAGCATTTTTTAAGATAGCAGAGTGCAGCTAGCAGTGGGCAATTCACAGTAATTGAAATAGTAACTAAAACCAGAAAGGCTTGAGCTGCATATGTAGAAATATTAAAGCATATGTGAGTGATGAATACATCACTTGAATTCAAACTGGAATTTAATATAGGGGTGAATTCTGATACCTTTTGCTACCTTAATTTATATATGACTTTGTTATGATAAAACCGCGAATGACAGTATTATTCCTATGTTCTTTAGGATATTCTTCTAAGGGACTGAGCTAGTATTACATTTTACTGTAATCACTTCAGAAGAGATGAGAGACCTATAGATCCTCATTACAGCCTGTATCTGTTAAAACATTTTTTTCTCTTTGTAGTGAAGAGTATGCTCATATCAATTAAGAGTAATTTCCCCTGTCAGCAAGCAAATTTGCAGCTGTTGAGGTAAACTAACCAAAAGGAGATCAATTGTAGTCTGCTAGTGCATATACTCTTTCTAATGTGTGTTTCTGTGGACATTCCCAAATATTTTGGCAGCTAAGAATTTTTTTTTCTTGTTGTGAATTTTCATCAGTTGTTTTTTAAGCTGACAGCTGAATATTGATGATATGGAGCTTCACTTTTTTTAATCATATTCTGCATGTGACAAAGCCATCTTCATATGGCTGGTTTCTCTCAAAAGTAATCCAGTTTCAAAATACAACCTTTTTTTTTGACTAGGTAATCGAATATACAACCTGAATCTAAAACTAGATTGTCGTATACAGGGGGTGCGGTTTCAGGCTGTGCCTTACCCGGGCTGCACGCTTGCCAGAAGACATTTGTTTTAGTGCACGTTCTGTCTCTTCTGTACACTCTATCTAGCAATTGCAAGGCTGATACATCACAGTAATTTGTAGATTTTTATTTAGAAAACTTCCTTCCCCCCATTTCTCTGTTACAGCAATGAGACTGATCGCTGCGTAGCTGTGCTGTCGCTAGGTGTGGTGTAGGGGGTGAGATGTGAGGAGACAGCTGGGGCAGGGCAGGAAGGAGAGGTGAGGCCATTTGGGGCAGCCTTCAGATAGCCTTAGTTGAGTTAATGTAACACTGCAGTCTAATTAACTATGCTTCTTGTTACCTATATAGCAAAGGAGTTAGAGGTACCTTTTGGAACAATGCCACCTCTCTTTCATGAATTTGTAAATGTAATTTCAGAAAGCACTTTTGGTCTTTATTGTCACACCTTCCAGGATTTCCTTGGCCTTTCTATGAAAGTGCTTGCTCTCAAATTCCTCTTTTATGGAAAATTGAAAATACAGAAACAAGTTAGGGATAAAATGTGCCTGCAAATGTTAAAAGCATCCCAAAAGAATATTTATTCTATATGTATATATGTGTGTGTATATATATATAGATTTATTTTCAGTTCAGAATGGCTATACCTGATATAAAAAGAAATATGACACCGGATGCTGAATGCAAGCAATGGATTTACATAGCTGTCAGTTAAGTAGAGTGATATTTGGACTGCTGCACATTTTCTTTGAACTCAAAACTTACATTTCAGGCAACCATGCACTTGATTAAGTTCAGAATATTATACAACGAGGAAACTAATTTCATAGAAAGCTCAGAACAGCATGTCTTTTGTCTTCAGTAGCTGGTTGAGTCAGCAACAAGCCTTGAAAATATGCAACCTGGCTCCTTTAGCCTAATCATTAGATGGAAAACTTCTAAAACTTTGATTTAAAGCCTCGATACTCATATGTCTAAGATTTATCCTGACTGATGAAAAATCATGTATAGTGACTGTGTACATGGAGTTTCCTTTGCAGAAGCTGTTGACTTTGTCACGGATTCATTACTTAATGTATTCTCCTACATTATTTGCATCTCTAGGAATACCTGTGGCTTCCTGTGATGCTTAAGAGGGAGTGAGTTAACTGAGTATCTAGGATCTGTGTATCTCAAGGATTTTCCCTGAGGCTGGGGAAGCAAAACTACAAAAATATACTGAAATTTGTCTGTGTTATCCTTCTTGCACTCCCATGTGTGTTGTTTGAATTTCCAGTGTACATCTCTTGATTTTTGTGCTGCATTAAGGAGTTAATCTGATTCTTTTCCCTTTAGCACAAGTGAAGGAGGAACCTGACTTTGATCTGTATTCTTGACCATGCTACTTATGCATGCTGAAATCTCTCATAGGCTGGGCTGAGAGACTTTTCATATGGGTCAGAAAAGAGTTATCAGTAACACTAGTAGGAACCTTGATTAAGTGCAGTGAACACAAAACACAAGGCACATACTGTGTTAAAATATTGGCTTACACTGGGATGCTAGCACATGCTATGTACATGGTTCCAGTGCAAATATTTCTAGTATAAGTTACTGGTTTTAGTCATAATTCTCTGAAGTATCTGTTAAATACTTTGCTTAGTATTAATTAAGGCTTATCTGAGAATGGGCTTTGGAACATTTCACAGTGCACAGTTCTGTTAATTTTTTAATAAAAGTAGCAATTTTGACAATCTGACAAGTGTTGGATGGGAGACAGTGAGTTCTCCAAGATTGTTGTGGAAGTGGTTGTATAGCTAGGAGCCCTGTAATGATGATCAAGCATGTATCAGAAATTTAAATATGTTACAATCTTGTAATTATAGTTATCTTTATAATTCCATACATATAAAGGGGCAGAACTCTGCTGCTTCAGACGGATGAATTTTGGTACTCCCTAACTTTTCAGTACTTAATTTAAAATCATTAAGTAACTTTTAGTTATATAGTGCCTTTTGATCATTGTGATGACATAAATACTGTCCTATTGCTGTTTATTTAAAGAATAAGCTGATACATTTTATGGATCTGGGTAAGGTCGCCAGGACATTAAATAAGTGGCATAAGGTGTGCGTTTCTTCCTGCTGACTATGAGAACTTCGAATGACTAATTTTCTGTTCACCTTGGTTTCCTCCCTTATACTCTGTAGAGTTCTCTGAATCTTGTACTAATTGTGATCTCCAAAGCAGAATCCAAAAAAACCTAACCACTACGTGTCTCTGAAGCTCCTTCTGAAAATTGAGTCATAGACGTTATATTTTAAGCTAGCAGAATGTTTGATTATTCTACTTTTGACTGCCTTTAAAATTCTAGTTGCCATAACAACTTTATTTCTTTATTTTTAGCACACCAGTTGCCATAACAATAAAATATAGCTTTTTAAATGTAACCATTTTTTCCTCACTTTTTTTGCTTTATTTTATAAAGAACCTTCTTTCGGGGGGGAAAGGAAATGTAGCAAAGCTCTTCCCCTGTGAGCACTTCGGTTAGAACATAAGCTGAAAATACTATTTTTTTTTTTTAATCTAGCCTTTTCCATTTCTATGACAATTTTTTGACTACTGAGTATTTTCATAACTTATGCAGAAAAATTAATGCAAGACACTGTATAAAGCCTTTGTTGAAAATTGCTGTTGGGATTTCATTTTTATGTGTTGCAGTTAATGTATTAGAAAACCATAACTGTTAGAGTCATTTCCAATATCTTTATTTCATTGCATGGAATGGCTATAAATAAGATATAGGCAACTGCTACTGATAACGGGAAGCATTCTTCTTTATGCTATTGAAAGCTGCCCCTCTTTCTGCTTGGTTGTTTTCTTGTACTTCCTGTAAGATTGCTTTAAAGATTACTGTTTAAGTTTTGCAGCGAGTAACTCCGTTTTTGTTATGTTATTCTTTATCTCATCTTTCATTAAAATATGAGAACAAATTATGCTCAGTTTGTTCCTGCAGCAGCCATTACAGACATGCTGGGAAGAAGGGTGTTCAGAAAACATGCTGCATGCCTTTTCAAGCCGAATTAATTCTAGTGGCCATATAAAAATGATGGCCACTAGCATCCTACGCAAACATAGCAGGTAGGACCCAGTGCATCCATTTATTCCTGTATGGCTCTTCCCAGGCATATTGTCAATTAGTTAGAGGCCAGTATTTAGTTCAGTGTGTTGATATTCCAAGTTTTGGGAAATTTTATGTGCTCTGTCTTAAAAACACACAAATAAAGAGATTGACATTTAGCTTCAAACCATAATTTTGAGCAGGGGGGAAAGGTTTACGTGTGAATTTAATATTGGTGAAAGAAGTTGGACTTAAACTTTATCTGTAGACTTGACTTTTATATTCCCTGGTAGCATCCTTTTGAAAAGGACTTGTAGATTCTCTCAAAAAATGCCGTCTTTATATTTAACCTATTTTTAATACTGATAAAGTATATGTTTAATTTCTTTTTCTTTTTTTCTTAGAGATGGCAAATAATGTCAGGTTTGGTATTTCTTTTTTAATAAAAAAAAATTTCTCAGCTTTCATAACATTTCACATGTGCCAATTTCTATTTATAAATATAAATGTCCTCATTATCTAATACAATAAAACTAATTTAAGACCAAATTTGCTAGTTATTGGAAGTTGAATGTGTTTAGATATTATTAATCTTGAAACACAGTTATCAAATGTGAGATGACTTTATAAATTTTAATTAGCTAGTTTTTAACTCTGGGAAAAAAATAAATCAGTAATTCGGATATCAGTAACTCTGCAGCATTTTCCAAACATCTATCAGTGCTGGGTTCCATGTTTGTGAGTTACCCAGGAGTCTACTTCAACTGCTACTGTTTGCAAATTTTCCCTCTAGACCCCTCTTCGTAGGAAGCTATTCCTGGTCCTTTCTCATATATTGTTACTGATGCAAGTGTGTGCATCATGGAGCAGACTCCATGCTGTAAAAGAATATAAGTGATACCTCTTCTGCAGTTCCAGCTGGGCGGAAAATTTGGTCTAAATGAAGCTGAGCTTAAAATCCATAAAAAGAAATTGTGCCACGCTTCAGTTTATAAATAGTTTTCATGCCATATCCTTTCCATGTTCCTCTTTTCCATTTCTTCACAAAAGTGATAGAATAGTAATACTGAGTAACACTTTGTTTAAAGATAGTCTTCTAAAATTCACAATTTACTTTAATTGTTTTCAGCTTTATTGTTCTCAAGAAATAGTGGAATTGGATTTACTAGTCCGAATTTGGGGTCAGTACCACGTGCTCCTCAGTAGATTTTTGCACTAAACCAAATAGTGAATATTTAGTTCTTAACTGATTTTTGCTTACACCAACATTTGAAGCCATAACTTTTTCTCCTAGATGATCCTAGTTGTTCAGTGTTTTTCTGAGCCACCTCTTGTCTCCTTGAGGAAGCACTATTTTTAAAAATCTATTAAAGGAAAAGTTTAGGGTGGAATGTGCCAATTATGTACGCAAATCAAAATGTAAATTTTCCATGTGACTAAGCATGTGCTTCCAGCCAGCCCATCTAGGTTAGACTAGATGCTCTGGGAGAATGTACTGTGACCATTTAACGTACGCCGCATCCATGAGAAGTGGATTTGAATCTGTTTCTGACATGTCTGTGAATTTGTCACATGATGTTAGCTGCCAGTTAAGAATTTTTAGAAAAGACAATTGGAGTGAAGTGCATAATTCTGAAGGTTTTAAAACTATTTTTGAGAAGATGATAAATTATGCACATGAATGTTCTCTATGTTACAGCTTTCAGCACAGATTAAAAGTTGCCAAATGTTATGGTGGGGAGGTTTTTGTCATACAGGTTTGCTGTTGTGATGTTCAGAAGTACGGTATTGAGATGGAGAAGGATTTGGAAGTGCATACAGTGTTGATCACACAGTAGTTTATGGATGCGTGGCCTTGACTTTGAGTTCTGAGGAATGCTTTGAGGATGAAATAGAAGTGATGCTCTTGGGAGAATTTAAAGAAATAATATTGGGTGCAACTGGTTTTGGTCATTTGTTTTTAAAAGGCAATGAAGAATGAAAGTCACATTTGTGTGTACTACAACTTTATTCTTTGGTGCATCCAAACTTCTGATTTTGAAAGACTGACACATGTTCGTGGGTTTGATCCTTGTGTTTGTATCTTAGTAGTTGCTTTTGCACTGGCCTTAGAACTTGGCTTCCTAATCAAGGCTACAATAAATTATTAATCATTTAAACTCATTAAATCAAAATTTGTTGCCTTTTAAAAGGGCATGCTGTAGTTTAAGAGAACTCTTTGGCTTGCAGTGTATGAAAAATCAAAGTAGGTGATCATAGTGTTTGGGATTATTTTTTTTTAGTAGCCTTAAAATCTGTTATTCTAGCTCTGCTGAAATGGGATTACTACTAATACTGACTGAGCTTATGCTTCTGCCAAGTCAGTGGGAATCCTTTTGAACGTATACTTTCTTGGTGCCCAGTTGTGATATGGTTTTAGAATACCTACCAATAGCTATGGAATGTAATTCCTGGCTTGATATAGACAAAAGTATTGGTGAAAATACAACTATGTCAAAACATGCCTGTAAAAAGTTTGTATGAATGCAGTATGAAAAGAATCTTTTAAGTATTATTTTAAAATATGAGAAATTATTCCTGCAGGAAAAGAAAGGGTAATACTACCTGCACTGTTCAGACTATTCTCTACATTTCAGTATTTTTTCATTTACAGTTATCTTAATTGCTATCTTTTGTCCTGTGATTTAACAGGTGAAAATTTTAATTGTCTCGTGAAAGCAGTGTAATTAATAGCTAATTCATTTCCATTCACTTTAAGGTACTTCCATGCGTAGAGGCTATGTTTTATGTTAGGACAGCTGCACGGATAGGACATGGGTTTGTTATACTACTTGAAATGCAGAGGGACAATTTTGAATGAAATACACGTTCTTTTAGACTGTCAGTATGCTTTCACAAACCACTAGCTAAACATTAGTCACGCAATCAAAAGCAGGAGGTAAAGGAAAAGCAATGCAAATGACAGGGCCCTCCATCAGGATGCCTGGAGTGGTGGTAGATAATAAGCCTATATTCTTTAGCCGGTATACTTTTTTTTTTTTTAAACTACTGCTAGTTTAAGGGCAGGTGGGTTAGTTTTAGTGGCAGACACATGAAACTGTCTGAGGGCACACATCTTAATTTTTTTCTTTTCATACCATCCAAAGACATTTTGGTGTTTTTATATTGTCCGTTTTAATTCATTTTGGAGCTTTTCTTACCATATGTAGTCAGTTAGTAAATAGTATCCTTATGTAGCTTAAGTACTGTTTTTACGTGCTGTTTGTTTAAAGCAAATGCTATATTTAATTCCTGAAAAATGCAAATTATCACCATTCATTTGACTTCACAGCATTTCCCCAAAGTAAATGCAATTCTTGATAGATAGTTTATTGCATGGTGTTTTATTTCTGTTGATTTGAGGCACAGAAGTTTGGTGGTATTTGTTGCTCCAAATTGAGCTTGTAAAGTGAATTCCATTTGCCATAGGAGCATCAATATAATCTTGGGGGAAGCTCTTCCTGAAGAAAAATGTTCTTTAATGTAAAATTCAGAAAAGTAATCATCTAATCCATGAGATCACAGTAGTAATGTTTAAAGGGAGATTGTAGCAATTTACACTGAAAAGTTGCTTAATATTTATTAAATACATGAATAATGTTAGTAGCTAATTTAAAAGTTTCAAACTTTGGAAGTTTTTAATGTAATTGGTAAATAACAGCATGAAAGGACTGCACAATAAACCTGCAAATGTGGATGCCCATCTTTCTCTACTGATCTACCACAACACGGAAAAAAACCCCAAAAAACGTTTTGCCAATTTCTTGTTCTGTATCACAGCATCCTAATTACCTAACACTTATATGATACTGCATAATATTTGCCTCATTAGAAACAGTATTAGAAAAGGACTGGGGCTGTGAGTCCAGCAGAGGAACAGGCTGAAGCAGAGCCTGCTGGAGTAATAGTAAAAGGAAAAGGGATCATTAGCTGCCTTCCACATCCCTCATACTTTGACCTTTTAGAAAGCTGCTGTCCCCTTCCAGCCTCTTACCTGAACTCCCTCCACCATCCATTCCAAATTATACCAGCCCTTCCTTCTTCCCTGCCTTATAGAACCTACTCTGTTGCTGCCATCAAATTCAGTTTCACCTCTCACGCAGAAGAGGCTTATGTAGGCTTTGGGGATAATTTTTTCCTGTGACAATGAGGTAAGTGCTCCACAAGGTCATCTACATTTCAAAAATGTAGCTGTGCAACTTTTATCAGTTGGTCTTTTTTGCAGTCACTGGAGTATGAGGGACATAGCATTGTAAAATGATTTATGGCATTGTTTATGATCCATGGGGTGGGAGGGAGAAGGAAAGGAAACTGATCTGTGATAGCAAAACTGATAAATGAGACTTTCAGGTGGAGAGATATTTCATGGGTTTAAACTTTCTACAAGATACTGTAGTTTCCTTGAGAACTAACACTTTTGGGGTTTTACCACTGGCCCAAGTGTGTTTAGTCTTGGTGATGATGAAAACAAACTGCAATGAGAAAAATTCTGAGCAGATACTGGCAGTCACAGTGAGAGTGGTCAAATGTTGGAACAGGGGCCCAGGCAAGCTGTGAAAACTCCATCCTTGGAGATGTTCACAACTCAGCTTGGATATAGGACCAAGCGCAACCTGGCCTAAATTTGATGTTGGACTTGACCTTGAAATTGGCCCTGCTTTGAGCAGGGTGTTGGACCAGATGATATCCGGAGATGCCATCCAACATCAAGTGTTTAAGAAGTCTAAGATGTATTTTGAGAAAAAATAATGGTTATACATATATATGTATACCTCATATCTCATATTATATGCCTGTACTCAGGTGAATATTCCTGTGTAGTTTCTGTAAGCTAGAGCTTTTCATGGCAATTTTTTAAATAGAGAGCTGTAGTGGGTGGATTTTGGGAAGAGGCTTTATATTACAAATAACAAATAAAACTGATTTCTGCCTTAAATACAGCACCAATATGAATTCAGAGACAACTTCAAACACTAGCCTGATGTAAAAAAACTAACCACTTACACACACACACAATTTTTAAGGCAACTACTAATTTTTTGTCCTCCTCTCTCTTTAAGCTGCACTACAAGCTACAAGTGTTATAGAACAGAATTTTTCTGGAGGCATTAAAAACAAAACCAGTGTGTCTGTAGGATGTGGGGGACAAGTAAATGCCAGAGGTAGTTAAGATAAAAATAGAGCAAACTGAAGAAATGCTGTTCTATAGGCTAAGGAGAAAGTGGATAAAAGAAAATAATACTTAAAAAAAAAAAAGAGTTGGGGAGAAGAAAAGAAGATAAGGAGCTGGTATTTATATCAATGTTGTCATTCAGGTCTGCATCTAAGTAAATAACTATTATGTTCCTCATCCCACACTCTCAGCTGCATCTCTCTGCTCTAATCAATGTATTTTTAAAAGATTTTACAGAAATTATTGTTGTCCTTTTAATCCAGCTGACCATCCAGTATTTTAACACGGTGAGTCCTGGAAGACTTCAAACTAGAAATGAGTGGTGCGACTGAGAGGCTGCTTTGCACATTGCAGGAATTTCTTCTATTGGTCCTGTTGCCTTACAGAAAAAAAGAGTTAGAAAACAAATACTCCTCTTCCTCTCTGAATAAAAGAAATGCATAATAGATTGTTGCCTTGCTTGGAGCTTCTAGATCTACCTCTGTATGGACTTTTTCTGCCTGAGAAGCTTTGTCTCGCTTCTTTAAAGGGTCACCCACATCACCACTGCTTTCATGGGCTTTCTTTTCATACACAAAGCTCGAGCTCTTGCCACGTCTCCTCTGTTTTCAGCAGGATCAGATGGTATGAGTCTTCTGTTTTGGGTGGTAACTTCTGTTGTTTCTAGCTGATGTAATTCATAAAGAAGGTGTGGAATTGCTCCTTCTATTCAGCTTGAAGGAGTGCTTAGTCCTTCTGCTGGATGTAACCAGCTATGGAATTTATCCACCATGTAAAATACTGCCTTGGTGACAGCCATTAAATCCTTCCAACATAACTGTTTTCTCTTTCTTGTTTCCTTTTCTTTACACGCAAATAAAAAAAAAAATAATTCTGAAGCAAGTTTTATTTAAAACTGTGCTAGAGTCCCTAATGTGTCTCTAATTTACAGATAGAAAACTTTTTCCATATAGCTTTTAATGTGCTGCCTCTAATACAACATTCCACTATTGCCATATCTTGTAAAATTCTGTCTGCAATTGCATAGTTTCGTCAGGACTAGCTGATTTCTGCTTAGTTTTCACTTGCCTCCAAATATACGTGAAATACAGTACCAGTTAGTGCCGTCAGTCTGTTGCAGTTTGCACTGCTGCTTCTTAGAAAATGCCACCGGGAGCTGGGCTGTGGGAATAGCTGAGGTGATAAAGCCACTGGCAGCTTACAGCATGACTTTTCTTTTTTTCTTTTTTTTTTTTTTGGTACTGAAGGAAGCCTGCTCATATTTCCACAAAGAAATAAATCAAACTTCCTTACTTTTGAATCACTTTGTCCCTTCAATTATAATTCATGAAAGGGAAGCATTTTACCTGCGTTGAAAACCAACCAGCAGAGGTTGCCATTGATTTTTCTGTTCCCTCTTACCTGCTTAGCAGTATCTGGATTTCTTGTACAAGACCTGAAACATTTGGCTGACGTGAGGGCTTGTTATCAGAGTTCGGTACTCCGAGCACAGAGTAATAGGCACTGCAGTTTTGTACATCAGCTGGATCTGACCTGTCAGCAAGGTGACTCAGTGGTCACCGTAACATTTGGAAGCTTTAGTAGTTACCAATATTCAAATCTGTATTGAGCAGGATGCACTGAGCATGTAGTTTCTGTGGTCCACTGAATTTTAGGCTTTACCTTTGCTTATCTAACGTGCCCTTGTGTCTTTGAGACATTAATGTACATTTTAAGGTGTTTTGGCCCTTTGTGTCTCTGGTGACTGCCACGAACTGGCCCAGGGAGGGGAGGGAGAAGTACTGGTTGCTGCCGTGCCTGTGCACAGCGTTGTTTGTTCTCCTCCTCCACCCCCATAAGAGGAGTGGGAAGAGGAGTAATAAAAATTGCTTCCTATTGTTCCGCCCGTTGTATGGATAGCTATGGCTTAAAGCTGTACTCGGGGACTAATCTGTTGTTGCAGCCATTTACAGTTCTGAGGTATCAGAGTGATTTTAATTTTTTCTTAAATCCTTCGATGGAAGAATTTGGAATTATCACATACCGTTATTGCAATCCACTCTCACACTGCTGCATTTTATGCTGCTTCACATTTCTACAGGCTTGTCATTCAGCCTTGGATATTTGCTCCAGGCTATACTCAAAATACAAGATGTTAACCCAGGAGCAGCTTATTAAAATTTTGCCTGTGGTTTGCCCTGGAACTAAAAGAATTTAAATCACTGTAGTTTCTAATGACTTTGTTAAAGCCTCCGATACCATGCTTGACACATGTATTTTGCTGATCTATGGCTCAAGATACTGTTCGGTGGTTGGTATTTTGGTATCTAAATTTGCTCTTTCTCTCTGTGTCTAAGGACGTATGGAGTGTCTATGTAAGATAACTTTGATGATTGTACTTCTGTTGCTGGTTTTATTTTTAGGAAGTACGAAGTAAACAAAAGTTCTGAGTCCTTAATCGGGGAATAACAGCATCCATTTGCATGAATAGAGAGATCAGATAATTGGGTTAAGTCTGTCCTTTGAAAAATAATGTTACAACTATTTGTATTAAAACCCATGTTTGCGATTGGAGCAATTAAAAATTGGTACAGTATTGAAACCAGTTGCAGGTGAGTTTTAAAATAAATCTGCCTTAAGTAGGAAAAAAACCTAATTTTTAGGGGACTGTAATTTTGTCTTTTAAGCAGGACAAACTTTGTGTCAAACCATGGCAAATATACCTTGCAAATGTTTAGCTTCGTAAAATAAGAGATACATATTAAACTAGTAATCTGGGAATAACTCTTTTAATAAACATTTTTAGTTAGGTGGTGATGGCGGATGATAACCTGCACAGCTATAGTCCGTTGGGTGGACGGGAGTTCAATGTTTGATTTTATTTTTTTTTTTATTATTGGGGGGGTGGGTGGTGGGCTGTATATCCTGTGGACTTCAAACATTATTTCTTTGGCATTCCGTGCGGTTTGTCCGCTCTGATCCGGAGTTCAGCAGTTTGAACGAGTAGGTCGCAAGACTTTTTTTTACGCTCTCGCCCCCGCCGCTCTCCCTCCGAAGCCGTCTCCCGCCTGTACGAAGGTTAACGGGGTCCGCGGGCTACCGACCCGCTCCCGCCGTGCCGGAGCAGCCCCGCGGCTGCCGGCCGTGCCGGGGCCGTGTCCGCGTCCGCGTCCCGCGGGCCCGGCGCCNGGGGGCCGGGGGAGCCAGTCACCTTTCCAGCGCCCGGCTCGTCTGCATCGGCTCGGGGGGAGGAGGAGGAGGAGGAGGAGGAGCAGCAGGAGCAGGAGGAGCAGGAGCGGACTCAGGTGCAAGCAATAATTTCAAGGGGGAAGGAGAGAAATAGCGACAGAAGCTCTAGCCGCGCCACAATAACTAGGACTCCCCTGTCAAGCAGTTCATCATAGCGGCTGATAAGGATGCGTGTAGGTGAGAGATTGCTATATTGCTTTAACGAAGAATTAGAGAAAGTAGTAATTTTATACGTGCTCTGTTGCTTATAGGTGAAGGGAATGAATAGCCGGAAATATTCTGGGATGTTATAAAATCAAAAGGACTTTCTGTACAGCGTGGCGATGCATGACAGGAAATTAACTCCAAAAAGAATGCTTTCTCTCAAACTGCTGCACCAGAATTGAGAATTTTTCTTTTCTAGTATGTGAAATTCCTCCTGAAGACACAGCAAGGACTATCAAAAACATCAGAGAGATTCTAATACTTTTAAAGAGACTTAAAGCAAATGCCAGCATAATATCTGAATGACCTTGGAGATCATTTTATGTGGATTCATTAATTTTCACTGCCAGTCTTCTAGTCTCAGGAACTCTAGGATTAAAGACGGCTTTAACATTTTAGGGGCCTTCCAAAAAACAAGATTGTATACAATTAATTACCTGCCTAATGATTCCTGAACTAATCAAGCATTTACTTAAAACTGAACACAGAAGATGCTTTCTTTTAATGTTTTCTTTCTTCGCAAATGAAATGAACAAGGTAATGTCCTGCAATTAGAAGAACATTTTTTTAAGCAACTATTTATTATGCTGATCGTCTAATAAATATAGAAACCCTAAAACTCCATAGAAGATGAAGCTGAATAACACAATAATGGAGTAGTAAACAATGGCAGCTTTTCTAGTCAAATCAGCATTTCATTAGCTTCACAGCAGAATGCAGATGGAAGTTTCTGTTCTCGTTGTATGGGGGTTTGTGAAATGATTCAGGTGTTGCTACAGAGGTGAGCAATATCATGGATATACCTATGAACTTCTGTGTACTGATCCACTGTAGCAGATATGGCAGAGTTTCCAAAGATGATTATTTTAAATTATCATTGCTGAAATTAAATTCAAGAGGATTTATTTTGTCTGTGGGGACCTTGAGTTATGCTTCTGGCATTAATAATTGTAATGGACTATAACTGTTTGAAGGAATTGTGAATATTGACATAACTCTCCAAATTCTATTCTTAAATTATTTTCACTTTTAAATGAACAGACACGATCTTCCTCATTGTATGTGAGATGTATGTTTTCTTTCTTGGGAGTCAGAGGACAAATCTGCCTTGTCCCCCACCTGACTCCCTCCAAATAAAATTCATTATTCATACCCAAACAGTGGTGAGTCTATTGGAATTAACCTTGACAAAAATGTTTTCCTTACCTTTCCAATGAATAGCATGGATAAGATGGAGTACCATCTCCTGAATGGAGCCAGAAAAGACAACATTAGATGATGAACTTTTTCCTTTATTCTCCAGTCAGTCTGTGATTTAGATTGAGACATTAAAAAGATTATCTCTAGTAACTGCTGGTCCAGGAAACCTGAGCTGTACTAAGGTTCCTCCTTCCCTTCCTCAACCCATTATATTCCAAAGTAAATTACTTTCTCAGGAAAATTAAGCAGTCAGAGATTTCCCCCCCCTCCTTCCCTGCAAAATGAATGTGTCTCTTTTTTTTGTCAGTTTTTATTTCCATATTTCACAGTACCTATTTGTTTTAGAAGTGCCTTGTGTTTGCTAAAGATTGGTCAAGAGCACTGGAGGAGCTGATCAGTGGCCTTTCTCTTTCTGGCTTTTTTTTTTTTTTTTNTTTTCTTTTTCTTTCTTTCTTTCCTTAAAGCTAAGGTGTGCCAGAGGTGATGCACTGATGCTGAGGAGGCATCAACAGCTATGGGACTGTAATCCTCTCAAATGTAAGCACTGGCAGTGTCTACAAAGAGAGATCGTGAGACGCTGAAGCAGAGTTTAGCTGCTGTTAAGCAGGTCATCTGCTCACTAAGGCTCAGATTGCAGTGTTCCCTAATCACAAAACATGAACCAGTCCCGATGGATTGAATGGAGGACTCTGAATATGAGCAGTAGTGTTATGAACAGATCTGAGCATCTCTCCTGCCCTCTTGGATTTGGTCACTACAATGCAGTTGACATCTGTATCCTTGAGACAGTTGTTATTGTCTTGCTAACATTTTTAATTATTGCGGGTAACTTAACTGTGATATTTGTTTTTCACTGTGCTCCACTTCTGCATCATTATACCACCAGCTATTTTATTCAGACCATGGCCTATGCTGATCTTTTTGTTGGAGTTAGCTGCTTGGTTCCTACTTTGTCACTGCTCCACTACTCGACAGGTGTCCACGAGTCCTTGACTTGTCAAGTTTTTGGATATATCATCTCTGTGCTCAAAAGCGTATCTATGGCATGTCTTGCTTGCATCAGTGTGGATCGCTATCTCGCTATAACAAAGCCTCTCTCCTATAATCAACTGGTCACACCTTGTCGCTTGAGAATCTGCATCATTTTGATCTGGATATACTCTTGTCTGATCTTCTTGCCTTCCTTTTTTGGTTGGGGAAAACCTGGTTACCATGGAGATATTTTTGAATGGTGTGCTACCTCCTGGCTAACTAATGCCTATTTTACTGGCTTTATCGTGTGCTTACTATATGCTCCTGCTGCCTTTGTCATATGTTTCACGTATTTCCACATCTTTAAAATTTGCCGGCAGCACACCAAAGAGATAAACGATCGGAGAGCTCGATTTCCTAGCCACGAAGTGGATGCTGCTGGGGAGACTGGGCACAGCCCTGATCGCCGCTATGCCATGGTTTTGTTTCGGATAACCAGTGTGTTCTACATGCTGTGGCTCCCTTATATCATATACTTTCTGCTGGAGAGCTCTAGGGTGTTGGAAAACCCAGCACTCTCCTTCTTAACAACATGGCTTGCTATAAGCAATAGTTTCTGCAACTGTGTGATATATAGCCTCTCCAACAGCGTTTTCAGGCTGGGACTGCGGAGACTGTCAGAGACAATATGTTCATCTTGTATGTGTTTAAAAGACAGGGATGTACGGGACCCGAAACCAAGAAAACGGGCTAATTCCTGCTCCATTTAACGAAAACTGGCGCATGTAATCAAATGTGGAGTTTTGATAGTATTTGCTGTATCTGGAAACTCGCCAGAAGAGAAATGTTTACTTGAATAGTTTGCTATGATGTTAGAGTGAGTTTAAAAGTGATTGCGGAAAAGGAAAAGGCTGCTGTAAGAGGGGTCGCTGAACTTGAATATAGCTCTTGTGAAATTGTGAGGAGAGCAATTCGACAGAGACGATGAAGAAAGTCAGAACTAAAAATCTTCCAAAGGGCATGAAATAACTACCACATCAGAGGAGGTTCCTCATAAAATACATTAGTTAGTTACTACCTTACATTTTCCCCCTTGTAGAAAAGTTGTCTTACTATCTTTGTGTCAGAATATACTGTAGCCTTCTGAATTTAAATATATTTAAGAGGAAACAATTAACAACACAGTAAGTGGCTATCCATAAATTATATACCTGAGGACTATAGTAGATATTGCAGATTAATAATCAGCTCTATCTCTGCTCACATCTTGTACAATTTTCAGTTGTACAAACAATCTGCAATGCATAAAACCTACACCGGGCATGATGCTTTCGGATAAAATGGCACATTTTGGTACAACTTTCACAGAAGCTCTCCCTCTCATTTCCCTTCCCCCCCCCACTGTGCATCCCTAGATTCCATCGTGTCCAAGTGGTTTAGTTTGCAGGCACCTGTGAGGTAAACTGAGGTTCGAACCATTCTTCCTGCAGAAAAAAAATATAGCTTTTCCTGGCTGGCTGAGTAACTGCAGCTGCCCATGTACAATGACTTCTTCAATCTTTCATTCTCTTGATCCCGTTAAATTAGCACACAGTATCGATGTAGTGTCCTTTAGGGTGTACTAAAGCTTTTCCTTTATTGGCTACACAGATAATCCTAATGCAAATATGATAATCGCACACAGCAGTGTGCATCACTGCTTAGAAAATTAAAACTAACTAACCCTTTTCTTTGGGAAATCTAAATAGCTTATTGTTGTACCTGTCAATCCGTTGTGTGAACCTAGCTTGCACATACTGTATTTTTTTTAGAGAAAACGTAAATTGTGATCTGTGCCTAATGTTTTCATAGCACATGGAATAGGTCAGTGCTACAGGATTAAAATAATTACACTTGCTTTAAGAGATACTTCTGTGCAGTTGTTGAATAGCTGTTTGTTAGACAAGTGTTCTTGGAGGAGGTGAACAAGACAGTTTAGTATTAAATACAGGCAAAGAGCTTCAGTATTTCCTTTTTGTACTGAACTGATTTTCAGGTCCACTGATGAAATCTTTTTTATTTTGCAAGGGCACACATTAGGTTTGTGTAATAAATTGCCAGGGGTTCAGATGCATGCCAATCAATAAAATATTTAAATTATTATTTTGAACCAAATGTAATTTTCTTAGATGGTTATTGGCTTTTAAAAAAGGCCCAATTATTGATTATTGGTGCCTTTTAACACTGCACTATTATTCTTTCACCAAAATGCATATGTAAAGATCGTGCCTATTACTTTTTGTAATGGAATCTAACCATGCTTGCACACTTGGGGTTTGACTCTAGATCTCCCTTAATTATGTATTCTTTGTTCTGTTGAGGTGGTTCTGAACCCCTGTACATTTTTTAAACCTGTAAGAAAGTTGAAACAATGGAATAAAGTAGTATTATGTATATCAAAACCAGCCTTGGCTTTAGTTCCCTGATGTTATGTTCCGTTCTCTGTGAAAGTTTTTTTGGGTTAGGACTCAAGAGTGAACGATTTAAAATCCAAACCTCAAAAGCTGCTTATTTGCCGTCTTAAACATTTATATACTGGTTTCTAGCATTGTACAATCTTTAAAGGAGATTGAAATATGACTTGAAACATTCTTCTAGCTAAGCTGAGCTGTTGCTGGCAATTAGCCCTGATAGATATTATGGAAAAATGAGTAGTATTCTTTGCACGTATCTCATAATGCTCCATGTCTACAGGAATGTGTCTGCTGCCTTCTTTTGAAAAGTTGCTGTTTATTTCAGAAGGCTCTTTTTGGCTGACTGCTGCTCTATAAGGTTGTGTAACCCCATCTCTTCTTACAAACATGCTCGGATTCATTTCGTTTTGTCATTATTTTGTCATTGTTTCCTGCTTAGTAGGTCCTCAGTGTGCTAGACTTAGACAAGGAACAACGAAATATCTCCTTTCTCACAACTCACGGGGCTGGTTTCATACCAATAAAGTAGTTTTATATCTGTGTCCCCCAGAGTTGGCTGCTTACTGCTTCTGGTTTTTGTTGGCATTCCTGGTTATAAGTTTCTGTGGGACCTCCTGAAATTCAAGAAAAGTTCTAGAAAATGCTTGAAGTTGAACTAACCTTTTATTAAAAGCAAGCAGCACAGCCTGGAGGTAGTAGATGCATTGTTAGCGTGGTACTGTAACTACAAATATGTAGAAATACACAAGCTAACTCATTTGTATCGGTAGTGCCTTAGTTGTACCCTGCTAGTATAACCTCAATGAAAGGAGTTGATGTGCAGCAGCTTGAAGCTTTATTGCCTGCAAATGGTAGGTCAGAAAGGGAGCTTCACTTCAGAGGCTGCGGCACAAAGTTTACTCACCAGCCCACCGGCTTCTTGCCCTAAAGGGCAGAGTTAGCAATACTT
The DNA here is from genome assembly GCA_008711295.1 of Anarhynchus alexandrinus. NCBI lineage: Eukaryota > Metazoa > Chordata > Aves > Charadriiformes > Charadriidae > Anarhynchus > Anarhynchus alexandrinus. Next base: position 2,407,720 of record VUYV01000113.1, read on the forward strand.
TTCTCTCTACCATTGTGTTGAGCTTGTGGAGGTGTCAGGCAAACTGAAGGTTTCCTTTTTCTTCAGGCTGTCCTCTGAGGGAGAGAATATAGTAGAAAATCCAATAACCTGCAAACAAATCATAGGTTCCTAAGGTCTTTGTCCTTTTTGGGGGGTTTGTTTCTTAAACATTGGCTTAACGTTGTCGGAGCAGGAACGCTAATTTGCTTATCTGGACCCCGAATTTCACTTGCTGAAAAGTCACACTTCAGCCTATTCTCTGTAAATCTGCGTCTCGTGGTCTCCTGGAATCTGTCAAATTAAACATCCTCAGCAGAGTTAAATATACTGTATTTCTTCTTGTTGTTTTCATGATGACAAGATTTGACCTGGTGGTCAGTCACATGAATTTTTAAATTTAGTAAGTGTGTTTTGTTTTCTGAAAGTGTTTTTTGAACTCCTGATTTAAAATTTTATTTGAGGGAGGTTTGTTATTGTTTTACTAATGCTGTCTGAGGATTCCAGCTGGTGCTAAATTCTCTTCCAAAATTATAAGGCTGGACGTTTTGATGAACAAAAAAAGTCAAATAGGAATTCCAGTCACCCGGTCTGTCACTTTTGATTTTCATTCTGTCATTATATATAGTTTCATGTTCTTGTATGAAAATCTGATTATAGAATGAGACTTCTAAAGCTGGCAGCTGGAGTACATATCCCACTTTCATGTGCCTAAAGATCTTTATGATTTGTGAAATGCCTAGTAAATAGATGACCAGACACTGACCAAAGAAATCAACATGATAAAATAATTGTTGATAATATAGGTAATAATGAAATCTCTCCATATACAGATACATTGAGGGAGTTGCTAAAACTTTAGGGTCCTATAAAAAAAAAAAGTAGTCATGAGAAGAAAACACACGTAAAATATTAAATAAAAAGGTTAAAGTTGAGAGATATGCCTAATAGGTAAGCAAACCAAATATATATATATATATATAAAGCTCTTTGTGCAGGTATATTATGTTGTTACATTTCTATTGAATACTTATGCTTGTAGTGTAACATAGGCTATGTCAAGGTTGATTGCTTTACCGTTTTTGGAACCTCATGTCTTCAGCTGGAGGAAAAGTAAAAAAAAAATTGTGTAATGGCAGCAAAAGGGCTACCAGAAAACTAATATTTTCTTCACCAAATTTTACGTGTTTCCTTATTTTCTGGAATGGCCAAGTGAATTTTTCCTTAAAATACTATTCTTTAAAAGGAAAGAAAGTTGTAGTAACGAAAAGCACAATGCAGTCTTTTAGAAGTTTACTTATTGTCTTATAGTAAGATTATTTTTTTTCCCCCATTTCTGCTTAAGGATCTGTTTTGTAATTGTATGGTAAAGCATGAGGTATCATGCTAGATTTATTTTTGTGTAGAACCTTTGTGCTTCCTCTGCTGAAAAGTTTGGAGTGTTTTGCTTTATTGAGCCACCTTTCATAGGTACAGTTTATGAAGACCTTTTAAAAATATCATTTATATTGTTTTATAATATTTTTAATTCACTAGTGTTCGAAACTGAATATCCATAATCCCACTTAGTTTTTACACTCAGCGATGCTAATAACATGTCTCTTTTTTGGTAAAATAACTTACCAATCAATATCAGATATTGGCTGTTGAGAAAAGTGTGTCAATGTAACAATTAGCTGTTTCATGAGCTATTTCATTTTCCATACGACAAATTAAGTTTAACTATAAACAAAAGATAGTTGTTGCAACAGGATATCGAGTTGATGGGAAATGCATCAGATTTAATGCTATCTCACAGCTGATTCTCAACATGAAACTATTTCATATTTCTGTATTACAGTTGTAGCTAAGCAAATAAATATATTGGGTTTGGTTGGTGGTTTTTTGTTGGTTTTTTTTTTTTTTTTAATGCTGCTTTTTGGATGCTGAGAATCTGTATCTCTCAATCCAAGCCACTGCTCATGGTGGGAATATCCCTTTAACAGATCTCAAACTCAGTTGCAGCGTGCCTAGCAACATGATGGTCCTGGAGCTGACTTTGCCAAGGAGCAGTGCCAGAGGTTCACAAGGCCAACATTGCTCTGGGGGAAGAATGTCAATGAAGGTGGCAGTGGCGTCCCCAGCCATCCTCCAGGATCAGCTAATTTGCAGATCTTTTAGTTTTTTTGTCACTGTCACTGAAAGGATAAGTTTAAGCCTTTTTCTTCATCCCTGCCCCCTGTTACATCTATCTCTCTTCAGGCTGTTTTATGGATAGAGTGGTGCATCATTCTACTAAAGAACTGAATTAGATTTATTTTGTTGGGTTTTTTTTTTTAATTAAAATATTTTGTGTATGTCATTTGAATGGCAAAACCAAACACTACTTTTTTAACTATATGCTGAATAATTCTTAGGCCTTTCGAGAAATGGAAGAGTCACTGAGGGTAGTGTTTTCCTGTCACTTACAGAATTGCCTGGAACATTGCTTAAAGATAGTATTTTCCAAAGACTGCATGATTTTGCTAAACCAAATATGAAGTTCAAGTAAAATCTGATTTTTTCCCCTCCATTTAACATAGACATGTTTATTTTTTTTAAAGTATGTACTGAATTTATACATAGATCTCTGCAGTCATCAAGCATTTTTAATTGTTAAGAAAAGTCTATGCCATTATTGTAGATTAGTGGGGTGAAAGCTATTTAGAAGGATATTTGAGTAGCTTCCTACTCACAGATTTTTCTAGTCATTCTTAAATGAAATGACTCCGTTCTCAGTCTGATATTAGGAAAATCCTCTGAGCTCCATGAGCTTTAAGTGCTAAAGGAACAGTGTGTGAATGGAGAAGCAGCTGTTAATGGCTCTGTGCCCCAGCACAGCCTCGAGAAAATACTAAAAAAACGCTCACCTTTACATCCATAATTTTGGTGGACATTTCCTTTATTCAAGTACTGTGAAAGGTAGGATGAATATAAGGAAACCTTAGTGCTTTCAGCTGCAGTGACAGGAGGCTAGGAAAAGCAATTTCAGGCAGTAAAAATGCCTGGAGATCTTCAGGATTTTATCACAGTCTTATGCCGACTGCTGCCAAACTTAACCCTCTTGAGAAGAATGTTACAGCAATGCTAAAGGCTTTTTGTTTTAATCACTGTGTGACTCTGAACAAAGAAAAGGTGATTCAGATCAAAATGAAACTTTTGTAAGTGCAGTTATTACCAGGGAAAAGAGTTTCACTTTTTGTATGCGGTGTTCATCCCTGCCTCAAAGCTCGCAATCTAAATTTTACAACTGGCAGTATTAGAAAAAGCGACAAAACACAAAGGTTTGAGAAGGTGAAACTCAGAGATGTCAGCGTTAATCATGCGAGGGCATTTCTGTGTCTTCTCAGCATTACTTTTTGTTTCGTTTTCTTTAAATGAAATAGATAATGCTTGTTGTCTTTTTTTTTTTTGTTCCTTCTTCTATAAGTTATTTAAATAAGCACAAATCCTTTTCATAATGGAAGAAGTCCATTTTGCGAGATATTTAAGTGAAGAATAGAGTAGTGATTTGGGAAAGTATAATAGAGTGTCCACACACTATAAGTATACAACAAAGTATATTACTTGCGGAACATGTACTACTTTGAATTTCATACTCTTGAGGCAGGAAAGTTTTCAAATACCTGTAGCAGGTGAGGGTTTCTAGTCCTTGTATGATATCTCCAGTGTTATCTCCAGCTTGTGCATGTATTATTTAAAAGTTCTTTTTGTGTGACATCTAAATTTAAAATTGTCAATGAACAAATGATATTTTCCTAGGAAAGACACTTGCTGAACCCACAGGTTTTTGGTGTTTATTAAGTGATTATAGCATACAGGTTCTCATTAGCTGTGGGGAAACAAATATAGGAACTGTGTATTGAGGCAGAAGAGCTGACTGTTCCTCAGATGGACTGCTCCTCATCTGTGAAATTATCAGATGAGCTCAGGTGAGGTTGTGGCCTTGGGGGGCCAAACACGGAGAACGAGTGACCTTTATTTATTTATTTCAGCAGTCCACCTTAATGCCACTATGTTGCTCTATCATCGTATTCACATCTGTGTGTAAATAAGGATTGTCAAATACAAAACTCTTCTGTCGCTTTGGAATATGTATAACCCCCTGTTTCCTGCTGAGATTCATGTAGGTCTCTCAGTGTGGCGTGCCATTTAAACCTCTGATTCACGTTCGCTGACTAAACCGGTGGTGGTTTGAATTGTTACCGTTCTGGCAGCAGAATGAAACATGCCTGCGCCTCGCTTCGCCTCCTCTTCCCTTGGTTGTTTCAGGTCAGTCTGGCAGCTTAGCGCAAACCCATTTTCGGCAGTGGGTAGGGCTGTATGGCAGAGAATGCTGGCGTGGCTGAAGCATGTGCACGTCCTCTGCTTACACTTTTACTATGTGGAGTTAATCTTCCACAGAAGGGGTGGGATAGACAGCTGAAGGCAATAATGCCTTAAACTGCCTCAACAGGGTTTTTGCAGGGCTTTGTTTATTAGGGGTTTTAATGGCAAGGAAATTTGTTGTAATTAAAAAAAGAGAGCTCTATCTACTATGAGTAATGAATTGTTGTTACATCACGAACAGATTAGTCTGTTTTTCATCTATGCCCTCAATAGGTGAACAGGATCTTCATAAGAGAATTTTATTATAATCAGGTAGATTTTGGACACTACAATTTTTATAATGAGTTTTAATGCAACTATATGTACATAAGAGTTGTAAAGAGCCGTATAATGGCAAAGTTTTAGTGGCAGCTTTTTCTTCATTTCAAGGGCTTTGGGGACCACTTTGTGGCTAGAGTTGCAGAAGTGCTAAGTGTGTACTAAAATTACCAAAGCCAAAACAGCAAACACAGGCTATAAATGAAAGACCTTTATCCAAAACTACTTTCTGTGTAATATTGGCTACTTAATATTGTCCAGGCAATATCTCATGCTGGCTTATGAAGATGACATATAGAAAAGCAAGAAATCTGATAAACATAACTATATGCTATCATAATTAAATTATTCTAAAGATTGTTGATTTTTTTAACTCAGGACTTTTGGAGACCATATTTTCTGTGATCTCTTACCTTGGGAACTTGCAACCAATTAATTACTTTCCTTTACTGGCTGTGCTTTACTTCATCTCTGGCTTTTGGTTATTTTAAAGTTCAACTTCAAATTTGAATTCGAATTTTAAATTCAGTTTTGCTGTTACGTAGATGTGTTCTTCACTTGACTCATGTAAAAACCTTTATGAGAATATTAGAAAGATCATGTCCTTGAAGGGAACTATATCTAGTCTTAAATCTATTTAGGCTGCAATTCATTGTGTCTAAACAAAGCTGTTGCTGTACCTTGTTTACTAGATTTCAGGTGTCTTGGCAACAAGCTTCATGGACACATGACAAGTTCTCCAACCTCTTCTGTTGGGCTGAAATATTATTTGCTACTGACTTTATTTGTAAATGTTGCTAACTAAAGAAACTCTGTTTTTGTGGTGAATCAGCATTTTGGATGGAGACACTTTATCTCTCTATTGCATTTCCTTTGATTCTGATGGCAGTATATGAGGGTTATTGCTTAAGTGCAGCTGGAAATTTTGTCCATGTTATCTCTGTGCATCTGCAGCTCCTTTCTTCTGATTTATCCTGGCTTGAGAAGCTTTTTGATGGAAAAGTATGTCTGTGGTGGTTAGTCGTTGATACAATTGTGCTTCGGTGATCATCTTATTTTATGAATTTCACTGCATTAGCAATGCCTGTATTTTAAAAATAAAAATCGTAGCAAAGTGCTCTTGTAATAATGGTATTGATTTTGTTTAAAAATAAATTTATAGCAAGACAAAATTCTTTTACATTGGTAAAAAGAGATTTGAAACGTGATGTATGTGAGGAATACCTGTTGATAATTTATTTTGGGAAAGACTTGGATTTCAAGTGGCAGATGAAATTCAAGAAATTAAATATAAATATTGATTCTGAAGAAAAGCAGCTCTTAGTTTTCATACAATAATAAAATGAATTGTATCTGTTTCCTATTAGGAAAAGGATTTTGGGTTAGTATAAGTCACCAGATGGAAATGATAGTTTAATGAGCCATGGCTTACCAAAAAGTATTGAGTTATTAGTAATTATAAAAATAATAAACTATTAGAAATCATAGCTACCATCACCATGGTGTGCCTGGATCTTGAATACTGAGTGTAACTGGTCCATGGTAGCACAACTGGAAGGAGTTCTGAGGAATGACAAAAGAACCCCTCTTCTCTAAGGGAGTTTCTAGGATTTTCCAGCCTAGAAAAGAAAGGTTTAACGTACAGGGGAGTATGAGAGGTCTGTAAGGTTGTGAATGTCATGGGGGACATAATTACTCATTGCTTATCTTCCAGCTTAAAAAAGTTAAAATCAAGGTAGCGCTATGACAACAAAGCGTATGTAGTGAATTGTGGCATACATTGATAAACCACTCTGGATGTCAAAAGCTGACATGGGTTAAAAATTCAGAGAAATTCAAGGAGGAATAGTGTATTAAATGCTGTCATCATGCTTCTGGCTTGGGAGGCCATATGCCGCAGATTAGCAGAGGTTGGGAGACTATGATGGGAGAATTGTCACAGTATGTTTGTCCAATTCTCATACTTGTCCTTGGGCTTCTGTTGCTAGTTGCTGTTGCAGACAGTATTGATGCTAGAGGAACTAAGGGCTGACCTAAAGTGTCTGCTCTTACCTTCCTGCTCTGTTGCATTGTTACATCTTTATTACTTTTCATATGCTAACTCTGGATATTTCTTTTAATATTTGGTCTGTCAGGAAAAGAATTCAGAATTTACTTCAGCTGTTTTTTCTGAATAAAATTGTGAGTGAAAAATGAACATCTGTGGCTGCGCGTCTTTGTGTGTGTGTATAAGGTGGCTGTGAGAGTAGAAGTGTCAGTATGATCAATGTCCCTATCTTTTCGCACTACTGAAGCAAAATACCTTCTGGAAGAGCATCAACAAAGCAGTGGTGAAGGGGACAATATTTCTAGTTCTGATATCAAATATTAGGGGATAAACTTAAACTTTTTTCAATAATTACAGTAGTTAGGAACCAAGCTATTATTGTAGGCAGCCCGCAGCAAAAAGGGCTTCTTAACCCTATCTAAATACCATGATTTTTTAAAATAGGGATGCCTACGCTACACATGGCTGTCAGATACCCCTTCCAAGCTGCAGCTGGTTCAGCAAAGGTCCAGCAAGTCCTCTACTTTATCGTGCCATTAGAAAATGTGCGGTATCATACTGATAGGAAAAACAATATGGAGGTCATTAACAGTGCAAAGGCTGAAATATTGTATTCAAGGAGGAACTAAATCCTTGAGAAAATTTCCCTGACAGCATGTTGTGGCTGATGACATGTAGTTAGTTAGCAGTTCCCAACAACTCATTGGTATTTTCTCAAGTATTTCTGCAATCACCAAAGTTAACAGCGAAGCTAACAATAGTGAACAAGTCCCAGCAATAGTGAACTTGTCCCATAGCGAACAAGGCAAGTATCTTAATGAGCCATGATGAGGATTGAGTGTGGCCATGTTGCTGCACTGCTAATCAGCAGCCTGTCATCTGTTTTCTGAAATAATGTGTTATCCGTTGAGAAGTAAAACCAGAATTCAAACTAGATCTCCATATAACTGGGGCTGATATATTTATAGAGTTGGAAACAGCATGTAGTTTGCTCTGCCTGTCAGTGTATCTCCACAACTATATATTCTCATTAGTTTTTGTGTTTGTTTGTTTTTTTTTATAGAGGAAAGCTGTTCCATCCTACTCCTTTCATTCTGCAATTAGATCAGTTAACACTGGTTTGCCCCAATAGCATTTTCTCATTTTCTTTTAAAACTAGTATCAATATTTATGTTCTGGGAATAAAATGTGATTTTAAGGTGCGTTCTGATCCTTTCTTTCCTAGGTGCTTGTGCCTTGAGTTTAAGTGGCTAAATCACAAGGTGGGTTCTCTGTGCTCAAATTTGTTTTCCTGTGTTGCAGTTCCATGCACTGCTGCATCTTCAGGCTAGTTTGAGTCTTCTTCCTCTTGTTCATGGATTCCAGATGTGGAAAAGATGGCAAAATGTCAGGCAAAATTATAGCTTTGGATGTCAGTGATTAAATTATTTTCATGATTGAGTATGTCTTGTTCATTTTCTTGTAGTAGAATTTAAGTGAACTTGCAGAAACCAGCAAGACCATGGGTATTTTAATTTTTCTTCCTTATAAAGTAATTATTATTTGAAAAACAACATGCTTGTACCGAGAATTTTGAAATTTCAGGTGGGTATGTGGTTTATACTTCAGGATTGGGTTTTTTTCTGTTATCTTATTGGAAACATTCTTGTTACTGGTAATTTAAAATAGTGAAAATGAAGGTGTGGGCACTAGTAGGCATTTCTAACATGCCTCCTAACAATGTTTGCAGTATAGAAGTCAAAAAAATTTTGCAATATTTTAATCAAAAAGCATTTTTGCAGCTTTTAAATGTGGTAGCTCATTAGTATTATTAATTATATACTTTTTGGTCCAACCCTTCATTACTACTGCTGAATTCTAAGGAAGCCTGGCTCAGTTTTCTGTATGCAGTCTAGCAGTGATATGGGAAGCCCTAAACTTCTGATTATTCCACAAGTGCACAACATGACTCATGAGTATCTCCATTACAGTAGAAGGGAATGCAGCAGAAGCATTACTAATGAGGACAGAAGTCTCACATGAAACAAGTGTGCATCTGTGTTTGTGTGCTGAACTGAAGACAATATGTTAACATATGTTCAAAAAAATCACTTTTCTCATCTCTATTAAGAACTACTGCTGAAAAGCATAGACCATGAAAGAGAAAAGGGAGAGAATGCTTAATTCCAGTTTGCTAAATTGCACTTTGTGTTTTCAGTCTGTTTTCCAAATAAGCAAATTGACTGGCAGGATTTAAAAACAGTATTATTTTTCCATGTATGTGAAAAATGCCAGTTGTAAGAATATTATTCTATATTATTTCACATTATTAAAAAACTTTAAATATAGATTGTTATGATAAAGACATGACAGTTTTAAACATATAATTCTAGGATATTATTTTAGAACTTCTGTATCTGAAATCCAAACAGTTTGGCTAAATTTTGTTATATTTTCTTTGTTGAGCCCTCGCCTTGCCCCCTAATTGCTCTTATTTTTTTAATTAACAGGACATTTGCCATTTTTTTGTTAAAGTGAAATATGACCATATGAACATAAAAGGCATTAAGATATTCTATGACTATATTGGAGATTAAGATTGAATCAAGATTAAGTCTTTTTTTTGTTGCTGTCATCTGTTACTGTCCAGTTTGCCTGGTGGAATATTTGAACATTCAAAATTAGAATTGAAATGCTCAAATGCTGTAGGGAATGTGTGGGTTTTGTTGGTGGTGGTTGGCTTTGTTGTTTTGGTTTTGTTTTTTTTAATGAAAAACTTATTTTTCTATTTATGCGAGACTGTAATCTTTTTTTTTTTAAAAACAGTTATATAACTGTTTACTGTTGCACAGAACTTTTGTTAGATATTTAACATTGTTCCTTGACTACTGTTACAAGAACCCTTGTTTCGTCCTGTGAGAACTTTCTGCCTAACAGAAGGTTGTTGGTCACAGTTCAGTTTATTATTCAGGCTGCCTTTATTGTCCACAACAAAATAATCTCATGCATATAAATCAAGTTCGGATTATGTCTTGTGCTGTTACAACTAGACAAAATGATTTCTCTCAGTTCAGTCTCTTCAGTTCTTTCTGGTTCTTTGCAATAGCATCTCTAGCTGTGTTTGAGTTGACCTGCTTTCTTATTAATTGTTTTCTTTCAAAATTAGGGCAGTATTAGCATACATTGTGTTATATTTAGATTTCATTGTTCATGGAGTTCCATGAATTCACAGTTAGATTTAGAATGTGAATTTAGTGTTTTCTGCCACTGGATTTGTATCCTGTCTTGGTAACCATTACAACCTCTTAGAAGTGGTTAAGGAGATTTGTTAGCAAAATCTTGGCTCTGAACCCTAATAAAAAGACATATTTATAATATTTATAATAATTTTTCTGTTAACACTTAGAAAAATTTAACATTAAATTTAGACCCAGTTTTTTTACTTTTCATAATATATTAGTAGTTTTGATAACCAGCTTGTTTGTAATCTTTCAACAGTGAATAGAAAAGATTATTTTTTTTTCTTGATACTTTTATTTTGGTCTCTTGATTTTAACAACCTGAATCTTGATCAAATATATAGTTACAGGCTGTAAAATAGGCAACTTTCAATTCACACTGATTTATTTCATTATTACTTTGATAATTCACAGGAGATACAATTATGTATAGGAAAAGGCATGAATCCATTCTGAGGTCTTTCTGCAGCGATGGTTTTAAAGATTTCAATTCTACAACTCATCCAGAACTCACAAAATTAATGCCTGAAGTCATGACTTTTTTTAGGTTCTGTATGCTTATGAGTTACTTTCCCTTGGAGAATGCTCAAGTGCTTGAGCACATACACTAAATTTCATACCAGCAAGGCAGAAACGGCATGTGTCACGGTCCAAACATATTTTGGTGCTATGATAATGTGATTGTAAATAGGCCTTTAATGATCTCCCTGTATCAGAGGATCAACCTGAAGGCATTGTAATTCTGTTGCATTTTTTTGTTGGTTTGAACAAAGTATTCTGTGTAGGGTTGTTCGTAGCACTTATATAAAATCTGAGCTGCATGCTCCTCAGCTGAGGTTGAAGGAGGACGTCCTTCCTCCCCACCCTGTCACATGCAGAGATACCATCTGGGTGTATGGGATGAACTCCAGATTGGACTTGGAACTAATCCAGTAAATGTTACAGAAACCTTGAAGCAAACAGAACAAAACATAACCAAACAAAGCCTTTCATCAACAGTGATGCATTTAATGACATAATGATTTTTTAATGTGTGTGATACCACAAAGTGTTAGTTTCCTCCAGTCAGTTAGAAAGGTGTAAGTTTTAAGTGTTTTACGAATGTTCTGCCTGAAACCTTATGCCTTATTTTTGAGAGTGTTTCTTCTTGTGGTGTTGTCAAATACTGGTTTCTAGAGCAATGTTTTTTTACACTTCTGATTATTTAATTTATTTCTCTCAGTAGGACTCAATATGAAAGAAAAGAGAGACAGCTTAGACAGCCATCCTTACCTTTACTAGTTTTGATTTCTGTTGTTTTGATTTTTTTTTCTATGATAAGTCATTTTCTTAGACCTGTGAAGTAGAAGATTAAAAATCATTTTTATATTCCTGGGTTTTTTGGATGTTTTTAAACAGCTACTTTTTCTCATGGTTGCACATCATTACTTTTTTATTAAAAAAAATACCTGAATATCTGAATTTGATCTTTTCCAGTTCATTCTCAGTCTCTAAATATATTTTCTGTTTGTATTACCTAAACTTCAAGTAATATTATTTCAATCCCAACTCCAGGTATAAATTCTCTATCCTGTAATATATTCTGTTTAAAACAAAAGAAACCCCCCAAGTTACTAAGATATGACGAAGAGCTGGTCAGGTGGGTTCTGACTAATTTTGCACTTTTTGATCATCCTTGTTTATCTTGGTGTCTCTGAGGTTTCCTTTTCCTGGCTGCTCAGTAATGTCACTCCTCTCTGTTTCTAACATGCTGTGTCCAAAACTAATTCAAATCTCTACTTGAGATCTTTCTTTTAAGTTTAAAAGTTTGTACCTGCTCCAAGAAGTTGTTAGAGGGAGCCATGGCATTCTGAATGGAAACTCTCAGGCTCCCACCCAGCCACAAATCAGTCAGTGTTTCTTTGTCATCTGCTCTGTCTTCCAGACCTCAGCATTATATGGTACACATAAGACCCTGTGGGTCTTACCCACAGGGTAAGATCTTCAAATTTAAAGGTCATTCTCAAATGGCTGTTAGAGAGGCAATAAATAATCAAAGATAGCTAGGACTTTCTGAGGCAAAAATTGTATTGCATGGCTTCTCTAAAATCTTTTTTGAAATTGTAATGGAAAGAAACAGAGCAGCACTTAGAAACCCAGGGATTTAAAGTTAAGTTCCTATGTACTCATGTAAGGCTGCTAAGTAGAGCTAAGCAACCCAAGATACCAGTCAAGTAACTCAACAACTGTGGATTTAACACTAAAACAAGTAATAATCTCCACAGATGGTCTATAAACTTACTGAGATTTGAAATGTGATCATTTTCTTCTAACTCATTTTACATGGTGATTGTTTTTTAGCCAAGTTAGGGATTACGGATATTTATCTTAGATCTTTATTTCTGATTGTTGAGTTGTCTTCCTGGAATTGAAGGTTATGCCACTGATGCAAATACTGTTGAACATAATGGGTTGTTTCCATTGCTCCTATTTTTCATTCATTTATATATTTTTTATTCAATTTATTTTGTCAGTCTTCTCTTTTTCTGATTCTCCTTTTCCATGTAGTTGCAGTCAAGTGCTTTCAGTCTTTTCTAACAACTGGTGCTCTGTGTTGTCCCAAAAGCATCATGAATGGAAGCAGTATGGCTGGAGAAGAGGAGCAAGAGCTGTTGTAAGAGGGGACTGAAATTAATTGGACAATTTGAATCCTTTTCAAAGCTGTGTTTAGGTGGTTCCTCCTGACTGATGAGGGCAGCAGCTCACACATACGTGTTAGGATATTATGACATTGCCTTTCATAGCTGGTGCTTGTTTACAATTTGGTTGTGATCAGGAGGGAGCAGAAGAGTTAAGCAACCTTTCTGAACATAGATTAGAGTTATCATATTGGTGTCAAATAGTATGTTTTATCCTACTTTTTTCGGTTTGAATTGGGAACTGGAAGTCTCCAGGGCACAACAATTAATACTTAATAGAGAGCAGTTGAAAACCAAGTAAGTTTCTGTTGATCAAAACATATTTCAAAGATTTAGAGTTATATTCCAGAAGGGAGATGTGAGGTGGGACAGTGTGTGGAAAAATGAAATCAGATGAAACAATGACCTGCTTCAATCTGTGTTTTCCATTGCTTTCACAGTGGGTAGCATCCATTGTGTGCTTACTGGAGAGCTTGATCTTGCTGGGCTATGTTTAGTGAAATTTATTTTTGAAGTGGTCTGCTCTCTTAAAGTCAGCAGTCGCACTTTTGTCCAGTGTCCTGGACAGATGGTAGGATGGGTGACTTACACTGCTCTTCATCCTCACAGGCAATCTTAGGAAGTGTGGGTTAGATGAATGGACAGTGGGGTGGATTAAACAGTGTCTGGCAGATAGAGCTCAGAGGGTTGTGGTTAGTGGTGCAGAGTCTAATTGGAGGTCAGTGAGAAGAGGTGTTCCTCAGGGGCCAGTACTGGGTCCAGTCCTGTTCAATATATTCAGCAGTGACCTGGATGAAGGGATAGAGTGTACCATCAGCAAGTTTGCTGATGACACAAACCTGGGAGAGGTGGCTGACGCGCTGGAAGGCTGTGCTGGCATACAGCGTGACCTGGACAGGCTGGAGAGTTGGGCAGAGAGGAACCTAATGAAATTCAACAAGGGCAAGTGTAGGGTACTGCACCTGGGGAGGAATAACCCCATGCATGAGTGCAGGTTGGGGTCTGACCTCCTGGAGAGCAGCTCTGTGGAAAGGGACCTGGGAGTCCTGGTGGACAACAGGATGACCATGAGCCAGCAATGTGCCCTGGTGGCCAAGAAGGCCAATAGCATCCTGGGGTGCATTGAGAAGAGTGTGGCCAGCAGGTCGAGGGAGGTTATCCTCTGCCCTGGTGAGGCCACATCTGGAGTATTGTGTCCAGTTCTGGGCTCCCTGGTTCCAGAAGGACAGGGAACTGCTGGAGAGGGTCCAGCAAAGGGCTACAAAGATGATTAGGGGATTGGAGCATCTTTCTTATGAGGAAAGACTGAGGGACTTGGGTCTTTTTAGTCTAGAGAAAAGAAGACTGAGGGGGGATCTTACTAATGCTTACAAATACTTAAAGGGAGGGTGCCAGGGGGATGGGAACAGTGTTTTTTTCAGTGGTGCCCAGTGATAGGACAAGAGATAACGGGCACAAACTTGAACGTAGGAAGTTCCATCTTAACATGAGGAGGAACTTCTTTACTTTGAGGGTGGCAGAGCACTGGAACAGGCTGCCCAGAGAGGTTGTGGATTCTCCCACTCTGGAGACATTAAAAACCCGCCTGGATGCCGTCCTGTGCAACTTGCTGTAGGTGAACCTGCTCTGTCAGGGGGGTTGGACTAGATGATCTCCAGAGGTCCCTTCCAACCCTGACCATTCTGTCATTCTGTAATATATGTGAGGTTGTTTTAAAATACTGCTAGGTGGTAGCAGGTGGGTAAGAATAAATCACATTTCTCCCCTGTTGGAACCAACAGCATTTTTTTTTCTGTCTCTTTCCATCCTCCAGTAGAGAATTTTTTTTTAACTTCTTGTTAATGCCAAGGAATAAACAACATCCATTCCTTCACCATGTTATTTTCAATTCCACAGTTTGTGTAACAAAATAATTATGTTAGAAATAAGAGGTTTCTTAGAAGTTGGCACTGTTACATTTGTATGTGCTATCTTGATTTGAGCATTAATAACTGTAAAACAGGATTAGAAAAGTGACAGCTGAAACAGTTGTTTGGCAACACCTTGTTTGTTTGCCCCCTGGTAATCCTTGGTGTGAGGCAAAATTGCACTGGAGAGATGAGCAGCATCCATTGTCTAAGCAATAAACTAATGTCTTTAGTGGGCCAGTGATGTGATTTTTGTTGAGATGAATGGTGCATTTTAGAACTGCAGTTCTTACGCTTGTCTCCACCAGCTACACATTTTCAAAACTTGTATGTGAACTCTGAGTTATATGCCTCCTTTCATAGACACTAGGTAAAGCAGGGCTCTGCCAGGATTGCTATTGCTATATTTTTATTATTATTCTTTTCCTCTACCATATGGAGCTGAAACTAAGAGCTTAGTGAAAGCTTTTTCAGGAAAGCTATAAATGTGCTTTTCAGGTTAGCTAGACAGGACAGAGTTTAGAAATTTTCCTGGTTAGAAAGCGAAGAAAAGTTCTGCTTCTGCTGAGACTGTGTTTTCTAGAAATCAAAACCAAATATACCTTTCAATAAAAACAGTAAGAAAAATATTATCCTGACAGTAGTGGCAAGTTTATCTGCTAAAAATAATTTGAAGAATCAGAAGAGTGGTGTACTATTTTAGAAAACTATCCCAGAGAGTCAGCACTCTTCAGAATGCGCTTCTAATTTTTGTGTGAAGTAGAAAAGTGTTTAGCAATTACTTCTGTTATAGCTAGTATTCTAAAATCTGATGGATGCTGTATCCTTTTGCAGAGGAAACTGTATACACTGTTTGTACTGAGTTTCATTCTGTTACCATGATATAAGAAATGTTGTACAGTGAAAAATTAACAACTCTTTAATACCAACCTTACCATGCTTTCCATGCTTCTTAGTACAGTTAGTTATTCATGCTTACGGTATTCCTGGGTGCATAAGAAGATATGAATAATACCCAAGCCACATGGACAGAGCGTTAAAATTCTAGTAAGAGTCTAGGTTGTTAGCGCAGAAAACCTCACACATAGGAAATAATGGTTCTCCACTCTATTTGGCTTTCTAAAGCCTGAATAAGATAGTAGGATAATTCTAGTACTTACACGTATGTGACTATGTGTGGAGTCTTAAAGCACTAGTCTATATGATTATTTTAGTGTTACTTATGGGAAGGTTATATGAGTGATAAATTGTACTGATAGTATATTAATGGACAATGTGGTTGGGGATGAATTAGTAACAGTGTAAATAAATGTACTGTTTTGAAGTGCTGTTGTTTGTACTGTAAGTCATGATGGTTTATTCAAAATAGGCAGCTGAAAAAGGATATTATTGCTGTGAATAGATACCTCTGTAAGTACTATAGTGATGTTCCTCAGGCTCTTTGTTTCACAGCTGTTGCTGATTACAGTTGGTTACCACATACCTCTTACTGTTCTCTATGTCTGTGTAGAAGCAAAGGTCTCAGCCCTCCTGCCCCCCCCCCAAAGAACAACTACATGCTTGATGTTATCAAGGAAACAGCAGAATGGATTTGTTTTAATAATGATTAAAACACATCTGACCCCAAAAGTAAAGAAAAAGTACAAATCTTTGGAAGGTGAGCAAGTGCAGTTGTGGTCCACTCTGTGGAAGAAATTGAGGTGTTCTCTGTGTGAGTAACTAATTTGAATGTTAGAAAATAACATCCTTTTTTCAAAGTGTACAACATAGAAGAAATTGATATGAGAACAACTTGTTCAGAGTTACCTAAATATCAAACAAAATGTGTGCATCATAATGAAGAAGAATGTTTTGGCCAAAATTTAAAACAAGTGAAGAGATATTTTTTGTGAAGGACATTAACCTTCCAATCTTCCCCTACTCAGGCCCTCAACCCTCCTACCCCCAACCAATGCCTCCGCCCCAATGTGATGTTCTAGCTGTTAAGAAACATGAGTAGCTCAACCTAGTTATTCACAGATACATCAAATTAATGCCTTTGCAGTTGCTGCTGGGCAGTATAGATTTGTAGAGACAAGGAAGAATATGATTTAGTGAAAATGCTAGTTTTGAAGTAATTTATTTTCTATTTCTGACCTACTGGTCCTAAACAGTTTGTCTACAAATAATAAAGTGGGTAACAATTAAAAGTGTCAAGCGCCTTTCCTTTATGTGTCAGTGCAAATCCCCCCCTGCTGCCCCTCGCCGTGGATATTGAAAGGAGAAACAAATGAGGGAAAGCTGGAACCCAGAGAGTAGTTGGGGAAGATTCATTTCCATAAGAAACGAGGCTAAAAATACATTTTAATGCATCGTTAATAGTGATGTATTGGTGAGAGCAAGTTTAATGAAAAGCTGTCTTATGCAGTTACCGGATAACATTGTTCTTGTAATTGGGTACTGAAAGCAGGCCTTGTTATTTGTTGCAACAAATACCGGAGAAATGACAAGATAAAGAAGAGGTCGCAGAATGGTGATGAAGCTTTTAAAAACAGTTTTAAAACCGAAACAATACACATGAACACTTTTAATGCAAGGTGGTATATGAATGGTATCAGTGCTAACGTTTAGTCAGCAGTATTAAAGTTATTGAAACAGAACATGTTTTCAGTAGGTAGGCAACGTTTTGTAAAACCTGCTCAACTGATTCAAGAATGTAATACTTGAGAAAATAAAGAGAATGGATAATAAATATATCAAAAGTGGAGTGTATAATAGACTGCTTTTGTCTGAAGCAGTATGTGAGGATTTTCTTGCCCTCTGGGCATCACTTTCTTAACTTTGGATGCAATGGTTTCCAGTGTACGGAACAGATCTGTACTTAGATTATATTATTCACTTCATTCACGGTTTTAAAAAAGCATTGGACTTAAGGGAGAAGAGAAGGCGCAGGCACAGCCTGAATAATCTGGTAGTTCCTTGTGTGGCCAAATCCTGTTTTTATCATTCAACTAAAGGGAAATATCTGATAGACCATAGGTCTGAAGGAAGCGGTGAGATCATTCAGTTGATCCTTCCTCCTGTGTCACACTTGTAACGTACTTGTCCATTTTTACAAAGCGGCAAATGATGGAGACTGCCGAGCTGTGCTGGGCGCTCTGTTCAGTGCTTCGCTGGCCGCTGCTGTGGGGAGAGTGGGTTTGATGAGGACGATGATGGCTATAGATGGCTGTCCTTTATCTGAGATGATTGTTTAGTTTGGCCAAGAAAATACAAAGAGAAGCTTGCAGAGTAGGTGTCACTTGGAATATTAGCAATTTCCTACTAAGAAGCGAAAGGGAAAGAGAGGCTGTGTGCTTGGTGAAACCAAAGGAGGTTCCTTTATTGAAGTATGCTGAGTAGTTTTCATATTGAAATATTTAAATTTAGTATAGCGTTAATTTTCTTTAGGGGGTGCAGGAAAACAAAATTTATCAATTTCTCTTACTTAATTTTATGACTTTACATTAGTAATTGTTTAAAGTAACTTCAATTTTTCTCAGAAATTGGTTTACAGTTTACACTGTAAGAGTGTCAGTAGCCTCTGAAATGTCTCTTGTCTTCATTTCTTGTTTTGAACAGTCTCCATTGCCAGTGTACCATGTGGCAGCTATGTTTCTCTGGCACTGTAATTTTCAGTGGTGTAGGTGCTAGTAGGCAAAAGCAAATTAGAGAAAGTAACTTTTTCTGAATGCCACTGTCTAAAAAAAAAAAATAACATTTTAGTTAACATTGGTCATATTTAATGCATGTACTTATTGCAAAGAGATTTAGCAACAGTTAAGTGGAAATGACACCTGTCTGCTTTAAGAAAGGTTTTAGCATAAAATGTTCCAAATCCAGTGACAATGTATAATGTTCTGTATGCTAAATGGGTATGTAGTGTAGTCATTTGTCTTAATTATAGTCAGTCATTTTCTTCTTAGGAGTGAAATGCTAATATAGTTTGCTTTTTAATTTTTATGCTGTACACGTTCCTTTAGTGTCTAACACATATACACACTTACAATTTCAATTAAGTGTTACAACTGTTGCATGCATCATAATAGTTATTATCATCATATTTCCCATTTATGGGTTAAAAATTTTTCTTACTAGGTTCATTAAGTTGCTTCCCAATCTTGTTCTATAATATATGGATCTTTTTATAGTTCTGATTTTCCATTGTGCCAAGAACCTAAGAAAATATTTTGTGATGAATGCATGGAAAACCAGTATTTTTTCTTAGCAAAGTAATCGTATTTTGTGTTAAAATCAAAACCTAAAAGTATAAACCAAGAGTAATGATGACTTAGAGCATTACTCAATCTGACTGTGCTGAGAATACTGACACTAAAATGGGGATGTATGAGTTGGAGCTTCAGTTAGAGTTGTGCTACTTGCATGGAGCCAGGTACCATGAGACAGGAAACCCATTGCCAGGCAATGGGTTTCAGACAGCTTAGGGAAGAGCAGCGCTCCCTTCCTTCTCCCTGCCTACCTCTGACCTTCCTTCTGGCTCTGCAGCCACCACCCTCTGCAGCATCCTGTCTGTCTTGCCAAGGGGCATGGCTCAGTTTTAAGTGAATTTACGTTACTCAGAGGGCATTGGTGTTTTGCAATGTAATTTCCATATAGAGCAATGAGGAGTGGAAACT
This sequence comes from Anarhynchus alexandrinus, assembly GCA_008711295.1. Lineage (NCBI taxonomy): Eukaryota > Metazoa > Chordata > Aves > Charadriiformes > Charadriidae > Anarhynchus > Anarhynchus alexandrinus. Next base: position 2,426,887 of record VUYV01000113.1, read on the forward strand.
TTTGAATTAATTGCTTAGTAATCAGAAATTAGTTCTTTGTACTGAACTAGGAATGGTGTGATGGAGGTATGAATGAGGGGTTGCTTATACAGCAAATTCTGGTGGTTTTTTTTTTTTTCTTCAGTTTTGTGTACTTGATGTTGTATGTGTGTTACTAATGTGAATAAGATGGGATCTAGATAGTATTTACTGGTGTCAGAGTTCTTTTATTACTGACATAGAGGATTCACAAACAAAATGTGCTGTTTAACATCTCTGTTGGTGACATGGACAGTGGGATTGAGCGCACCCTCAGCAAGTTTGCCAACACCACCAAGCTGTGTGGTGCAGTCGAAACACTGGAGGGAAGGGATGCCATCCAGAGGGACCTGGACAGGCTGGAGAGATTGGCCTGTGCAAACCTCATGAAGTTCAACAAGGCCAACTGCAAGGTCCTGCACGTGGGTCAGCGCAATCCCATGCACAAATACAGGCTGGGCAGAGAATGGATTGAGAGCAGCCCTTAAGAGAGGGACTTGGGGGTGTTGGTTGATGAGGAGCTTACCGTGAGCCAGCAATGTCTGCTCATAGCCTAGCAGGCCAACCATATCCTGGGCTGCATCAAAAGAAGTGTGGCCAGCAGGTCAAGGGAGGTGATTCTGCCCTTCTACTCTGCTCTGGTGAGACCCCGCCTGGAGTACTGAGTCCAGCTCTGGGGCCCCCAACATAAGAAGGACATGGACCTGCTGGAGCCAGTCCAGAGGAGGGCCACAAAGATGATCAGAAGGCTAAAGCACTTCTCCTATGAAGACAGGCTGAGAGAGTTGGGGTTGTTCAGCGTGGAGAAGAGAAGGCTCTGGGAAGACCTTATAGCGGCCTTCCAGTAGCTAAAGGGGGCCTACAGGAAAGATGGGGAGGGACCTTTTATCAGGTAGTGTAGCGATAGGACGAGAGGTAAAGATTTGAAACTGAAAGAGGGTAAACTTAGATTAGATATTAGGAAGAAATTTTTCACTCTGAGGGTGGTGAGGCAGTGTAACAGGTTACCCAGGGAAGTTGTGGAGGCCCCATCCCTGGAAGTGTTCAAGGCCAGGTTGGATAGGGCTTTGAGCAACCTGGCCTAGTGGGAGGTGTTCCTGCCCATGGCAGGGATGTTGGAACTAAATGATCTTTAAGGTCCCTTTGAACTCTTAGCGATTCTATGAAATGAAGGAGATTTCAGTGGGCCCGCTCGATAGACAAGAAATAGACTTCATATGGCAAGCAAGTGGGTTTTGAGTAATGTACTCCCTAAAATTGAATGTTTTTCACTAGCTGCACAGAAACAGGCAAATGTTGTTATTGCATAATGTAGTAAATTATAGAAAGGTGTTCCTTTGGTTACTGTTTCAGGTAAGGGATATCTCGAACCTTTGTGGAACTATGTGCAAAAAAATAAAGTTAGTTAATAGAGTTAAAAATGAACAGTTATTTGATTTTCTTAAACACATCTGCATAGGATAAACAGGATTAAATAGTGATGGAGAACCTTGCTCATAGCAACAGGGATGCTGTCTACTTCAGGAGAAATAATCAGTCACTATTTTTGTTTCTTTAATTGCAACAATTCTTAAATAATTACTGAAAAGTAGCAGAAGAACTTTGCATATAGCTTTCAGTAAACCCTTTCATTTCACAAAATCCATTCTTAACTAAAAAGCAGAGTAGAAATATAAACAGATTATCTACTGTCTGCACTTTATTTGTGTCTGTTGGTCTCTGTTAATGTCAAAGAGATGTATGTTGTGGTATTAACAGGTCTGACATGGATTACTTTCAAATGCATTCTCTTTGTCCTGATTCCCATCTCCTGGGTCTGAGCAGTGATATAATTACTGCTCTTTCTCCTTGAAGAAAAAGAATCTTGAAGAAAAGGAGCCTGCAAGCTCTGTATTTTACAGCCTTGCGTTCTGTCTACATTATGTTATTTTCATGCATTTCAACTTGATTTAGAATGCCTTTTTTTTTTTTGCAATTTATATTGCACTTCTTAAAAATAAAATGGTATTTGTATGTTTGATACATGTAATTTCTTTAAGACTTTCTGTGTTAGATTTGGACATACTGATTTATATTTATCTAAATTTAGGGTTGAAATACAGCATATTGTACATGCCATTGTCTTTTAATTGTAGGGAGTGCTGAACAATTTTTAGTTCTTACAAAATCAGGTTCTTATTCTTGAAATGTGACCAATTATCTAATACAGTTCTTTGTGGGTGTGGGTTTGCATGGAATATGGCACAGCAAGTGGTGACGTGTAATCTCCCTTTTGAGGAATATGTATTGTACTTCTAAAATACCTGCTGACAATAGCTGCCAAAATTAGGTGGAAAATAGAGAGTAAGAAGATATTTGAAGCAAGAACTTAAAATCTTACTTGCCACAGGTTTATAGGTGACTATCAATTAAAATCTTAATATGGTGGACATGATCATGCATATTCTTTTTCCCTGTTTTTAAGATTGTATCCATTCTTGGTTTATATTATTTTAGCAATATTTTAAAAGGCTACATCCACTCAGATATTTTTTTTTAATTTAACATTTAATTTCTAAAACATAAACAAAAATAGAAAGTCTAATGTTTTCTGGTGCTTCCTTCAAAGGCATATACAAGGTGAATAATTTCCTTACGAATGCTGCAGTGTTTTCAAAATACTTCTGTGGAAGGAGAATGCAGCTATCGGTAGCCCTAGAGGCAGTGTAGAAGAAGGATGCAGCACTGCTGGTGCATCATGCTTCACTGTGGGTAAAATGTAACTTCTGCTCTGTTCTGGTTAAAAGTTTCAGCATTGCATTTTCTGTCATTTCTTTCTCCCATAAAATCAAGATGTAGTTTCCCATCAGGAGCTAAGCAGTAATGTATCAAGCCAGCGTGGCTGAAAAATGGCAGAGCTCTAGCTCCTCTCCAGTGCCTCCCTTTCATTTTTTTCTTGTCCGTCCCAACTGCAAGTCAGGTTTTGTTTTCCAGTATGAAATTCAAAGTACAGTTGTTTACATAATGTGTTAGAAACTGAAAGTGGCATAAAAATGAGGAAAAGCCTTTAAAATGTAATTGTACCTAGTAGTGAACTACTAAAAGCTGCTCGGTACTATGTATCATGAGTCTTTAATTACAGAAGTTAAAAGGTTGGTACTTGTGATTTTCCAGATGATTGAAGGCATTCAAAGCTTTTCAAGTCCATGCCACTTCTCAGTTCTCCTCCCACCTCTATTTGTTCATTCTCCTTTGGTCGCCTCAGTGTGTGAGTCAGGGAGAGATGAAAAGAAATAATTATCAAAGCAGAAGAACACAGAATGAACAAATTAGGTATTTTTAAAAATATTGTCAGGATTTGAGCTATACTTAGCACTCCTTTAGCTTTCCAGAACAATGGAGAGTTGCATTATATTTTGAGTTAACACACATGTGCAAGTTACACAATACTAAGAATATTCCTAAAAAGCATTTATTGATCCAGCTCAAAATGTGTAAAAGAGGGAAGCCTTTTAAATCAACAGCATGAATTTTTTATGTTTTGGGATCTTTGCTCCTTCTTTCTATTCCTCACCTTTTAAACTTTTTTTAATAGACTCTCTACCAAGATTTTGATTTATTACAAACAGATTTTCATGGTAATATATTGATTTTTTTTCTGTCTCTGTTGGAGCAGGGCTCCCTACTTTGTCAATCATTTGACCCCTCTTGTGATGATAGTCTGCTTTCTTTGAATGTTTGAGAAAGAGCTTATAGAGAGCTCCCTTTGAATGCTCACTGGGGAGGATATGGAAGAATTGGATTAAATTTTGTCCTTGGTTTAAGAAGGATTTAAATAGATGTTTCTCATGTCTCAAGGTCCCAGCTTTGAACTAAACAGCAGATGTGAGACGGGTGTGTTCTGCCTCTCTTGGTATGGTCTGCCATTGCACGTTAAAAAAAAAATAAATTAAGGTTTGTTTAACCAGAAAAAGCCAGCTTGAATGTGACTCTGAAGCCTTGTCATTTAGGATCTTTCCAGGAAAAGGAAATTTCCGAAACAGTTTTTGACTCCAGTTCCAATTCAGAGTGCTGCTTGTGTGTGTAGTCCCATGACAGTTTACTTATTTTTTCCCTGTATGCCTAGCTTAAATTTTGAAGTGTTTGATCTAATCAATGTGTCAGTTTTTGCTGGGCTGCATTTTCTTACAGTTGTCAGCGGGTAACTTTTCACTTCTTTCCAGTGGGCTGTTCTCTTGCCTTTTCTCAGTTTCCATACATACAGTTCACCTGTCTGTCCTGCTTTTGGCAGGGGGTTGTGACTTTTTTTATTCTAAATTTCTTTTAACAGTTCAGTGAGGAGGTGTCCAGTGCTGGACACCTTTTATCTAGGGCCTCTAGAAATGCTTGTTTTCTAACTCAGAATTTAGATTTAGCTAAGGTAAAGAAGCCTGCTTAAGAAATTGATGATAAGTAAAAGTGAAAGTTTATAATATTAGTAATTATGAACCTATAAAAGTATTTAGTAATCTCTCATTTCTTTTTGGCAACTATTACAGGTTTTAGTGACAGATATTAACTCTGCTACGCAAGAGACTGAAAGTGATGATAAATAAAAAAAGAAATTGGCATTTTGGTTTTCATTTTCCCAAGGGAGGCATAAAAAAATGATACCGCATCAGTAATAATTAATGACACCATGTCGATCTGTATTTAAATTATCACAAGCTGTATTTCCACTGCATAAACGCAAATCTTTTAATGACCACTTTCCTCTGCTACTGAAGTGTTTTGTAGTGCTAAATCGTTTCAGTCTATCACTTCTGTTTCCCTGTTATAGAGTTTGTTTGTGTTTAACTGACAACTTTAACCCAGAATTGTGTCTGGAAGTTGCTGTTTTCAGATTGATTGGTGTGTAAATATCCTACCATACTTTCTACACAAATGTATTAAGTTTTATTTAGGATAGGGCTGTATACATAGGGAAGAATAAAATCTGTGTTAAGTTAGTATAATTACAGAATCAGTGGAAGGGTTTAAAAATAGCTAATCTCAGATGGTAATTGATAAAGGTAATTAAAGCATGAAGAGTAATGATAAAAACCTTTTGTTCTGCTGCTCTCCTGTAGTGCTTCATGTTTAATGTTTTACAATCAAAACACTAGTTTCTGGCCTGGAAACCTCACTGTGGTGGAAACTTCTTGTCTGCTGCAGAAATGGAAAAAAATTGTTGCTAGTCTCCTCTAAAATATATACATTAATAAAGAAATATACTATTTCAAAAGGTATTGGTTTGTGAGCTTGATATATTTTAACCACTCGTAGCAACTTTGCTTTTTTGGAAGAAATACCGTGCAGACAGAATGTCATGTTAATAAAAAGTGGCCCTTTGTTAACTGCTCATGTATATAGTTTTAATATTAGTGGCAAAGAAATAGAAAAGGAATGTGATGTTGGTTACCATAGCTTACTGGGTGGATTATTTTTTTTGTGAAAGCATAACCAGCTGTTGCTATGAAGGTCAGCAAGTGGTACTACAAGCAGATACATCCTCCTCAGTGCATAAGGGAAAGCACTGCTGGCAGGTCAAGGGAGGGGATCTTTCCCCTCTGCTCAGCCCTAGTGAGGCACAGTGTCCAGCGCTGGTCTCCCAGGACAAGAGAAACATTGCCATGTCGAAGTGAGTCCAGCACAGGGCCATGAAGATGATTAAGGGCTTGGAGCATCCATCATCCGAGGAGAGATTGAGACCTAGGATTATTTAGCCTGAAGAAGAGAAGAGAAGGCTCAGGGGGAACTTATCCATATGTATAAATACCGGGTGGCAGAGGTTGTTAAAGATGACAGAGGCAGACACAATGTTATCAAGTGACAGGACAAAGGCAGTGGGCTCAAACTAAAATACAGAATATTCTATTTAATCATAAGAAAAAACTTTTTACCGTGAGCATTGTGAAACACTGGAGCACTTGCCTACAGAGGCTGCTGAATCTCCATCCCTGGAGATACTCAAACACTGACTGAACGTGGTCCTGAGCAACCTGCTGTAGTTGTCCCTGATGTGAGCAGGGGATTGGACTAGACGATCTCCAGAGGTCCCATCCAACTCTGATTCTATTTTAGTCGAAGAACTCTAAAATTGCAGGAATTTGGCTGTATTTTTCTGTACTGATAATAATTTCTTAAGCTATGTTGATTATATCTCAAGTTTTCCATGCATTAGTATTTCTCTGTGCTCAGAGGAAACCTCTTCTGTGCTTTTTTTGATTATTCAGGCAGGTGAATTTATCTTTTCAGAGATGAGATGAAGGTTTTACAAAGGATGCGTTTTATCCAATTTGGCAGTCTGAACATATAATTGAAACAAAATCATTGATAGAGTCACTTATGAGAAACTACAATTCTGCTAGCTGCCTAGAAAGAGGGAATGAATGCTCCTGTTTCACTGGCTCTGCTGCTGAGGCGAATTCCCATGTGAAGGAAAAGTGGATATTTAAAGTGTCAACAGTATGCAAGTTAACAGTACGTGGGTTAAAGTACATTAGAGATTACCTTGTCAGAAAGATTACCTTGTAAAAAGTAAATGTGAAAATTTGCGATCTCCTCCTACTGACTTGCTCTGTAGATACTAAAGTGACTACTGCTTGCTAGGTACCTCACTCCACTCGCAAACTAAGCTCCTTTTTGTGGAGGCAGGCTTTGTGTACACTCACGCAATGGAAATACAAAAGCTTTGGAAGATCCTGGCTGCTGTCAGGGGGGAAAAAAAAATTGATCACCAGCTGCCATTCTTCTGAACCTGACAGCTGAGCTGTGACACATTCTCACCACAGCAGGTGGTGGACTTTCAACCAAAGTTAAGGCCCTGATTTCTGAGTGGGATCTTGGTTTACCAATTTCTTCTTCCCTTCTCCAAGTCTTCTTGGAGAACTCTAATCCTTATAGTAGAGGTCCTAAATAGAAGCAGAGACAGGACAAGCTACAATGTATGGCTGAAGGGTCCATCCAGGAGCTACAGCCAGACATGGGGAAGGGATGTCTAGAAGTTGCCTAGTCATGCCTTTCTCTTGGAGCAGGACTGTCACTGCCACTAAATCAAGGCAGCTACAGCTTGGTCTGGCAAAGTCTTACAGACCTCCGAGGGGGGTTTCTGAACGTGCTCTGGGTGACCTGTTGTGCTGGTGCACTGCCTTCTTAGTGTCCCATCAACACACAGCTTGAGAGTACATGCATAGCACACATCTCAAAGAAAAATAGAGGTAAGTAAACTTTCATTATTGTTGTGCCTCTTTCATGGAGATGAACAGCAATGCTGTTAGTGTAACCACGACTGAGCGAGCAATTCGCTGTAGCTTGCCTGGCACTACAGTCCCACCATAGACAGCTCTGAAGCTCCAATTCCCAATATCATTCTGCATCTGTTAGATTTTATAGGTAGTGGGAATATTTATTTTTTTTTAGAACTAGAGGGAGCCCAAAAAGCTGGAAGACTGCAGGTTAAATTGAGCTTATCATGCATTATCATAGAATGATGCAATTAGCATGATTTTTTAGGAAAATATTAGGAACAATTTTGCTTAATTTGATGGCGGAACACTTAAAAAGTACGTTTGAGCAATTCTGGAGACATTTATGTACAGGCTATAAAATTATTCAGCTCTTCAAAGATCTTGATATAGTAAACAAAACAAGGTTATCACTTTATCTTATTTTTTCTAAATGGAAAGGCTTTAGACAGTTATATGTCAAACCATTTTTTGTATAAAAATGATAGAAAAATAAAAATTCCCGTATAAAAGGAAATACCAGCGTACCAATACAAACAACCCATGTCCTAATTGCAGAAAAAAAGCTCTTAACTTAAATGCCATTGAGATTTTATAAGTATAGAACATAGAGAATCACAGAGAAATGTAGGCATCTGCCTCTGTCTTCCCTGTAACCCCCTTCTCAATTGACTGCAATTAGCTTGCACTTTAGCCTTCTCTTTCTGAGGTTAAACCAGGCAGCCCTGGCCTTTCCTCGTGTCATATGCTTCAGCCCTCAAGCCATCTTGGTGGACCTCTGCTGCTGTCTCTCCACTTCGGTGATACATCACTTGTACTGATGGGCTTGTCACAGGACGTGCAGTATCATGAGTGCTGAGTACAGAAGAATCATCACTTCCCTTGATCTGTGCTATATAGGATGTATACATGAACGAGCAGGGAAATGAGAGATCTGTTCTGAAAGCATTAAGAATATTGGGGAACCAAATATGTGGGCTATAACAAATGTACTCAAAACTACACGGTTAAAAAAAAACCCACAAACTGTGTTTGCTCAATCTATTGAGAAATATTGCTGAATTTCGTATAACTTCTGAATTGGGATGGCAAAATCTGTATGTGGAGGTAGCTTTTATTTTCAAATAGTGAAGCCATAGCACTGCTAAATCAGTAGCAGTTCTGCTTCTGACCATAGTGAAAGCAGAATCAAGCCCCAAAGTATTTAATCAGGGGAAAAAAATAAATCAAATACCATGCCTGTTTCCCAACTTAGCAACATTATTTTGCAGTGCCAGACAGTAATTTTGTAGTCAACTTCATTGCAGTCTATTTTGTGGTGAAATCAGGTGTTTATCAGCCATGGTGGTCGTGTTGGGCATTGCATGAAAAATGTTAAACTACACACATAGCAATAGTATGATGGTTTGCTTCTGAAAATCCGAGCTGTCTGAATTGCTCTGGAAGTGAAAAGATGCTTTCTTGTCATTCTTTGCTCCTGAAACAACACTAACAGGGTCTGTCCCCAGGGTCTGTGCACTGGTCTGGTGATGGTGGACAGAACGGAGGGTCTGGGGAGGAGGGGGTCTCTTAACGCGCTCCAAATTCTTGATGCCGACTCATTCAGAAAGTTCGAATTGGCTCCCCAACTGGATTATTTTTGGCTACTGCAGTTGATATTTGAGGTTTATTTTTATCTATTACTAATTTCTGTGAAACTGAAAGCAAGAATGGTGTCATCATGAGGAACTGTGTCTGAATGTTACAGTAAGAAAAGCGCCTGCAGACTGTACACAGTGTTATTAATTATACTTTTTAAGGTCCTCCTTGCATTCATCCGATTTCTTTATAGTAATGAATCTCAAACCAGCAGTTAATTACGGCGGTACTGTTTTTGTTCCTCACCTCATTATCTCCGTCTTGCACTCTGATTTTGCGCGGCGGCCGGCTCCCCAGCCGCGGGCCTGGCAGCGCCGTGCGAGCCCAGCGCCAGCAGCGCCGTCGGCACAGGAATAGAATGGCAGATGGCAGCAGGCACTATTTATAGCTTCGGCCAAGCTGCCCGAGGTGAGCGCTGCTGAAATAGTCTATCAGGATTGTTTTCGGCTATTAGGGGACCGGGAAGACAGTTTCAGGGAGGGAAGTCAGAATTTGCATTCCTCAGAAGCCACCCTGGAAATGCAAAAGTCTCGCTTAGTATCGATTTCTGCATTTTCTAAACAGTGGAAGCTGTTTTTTTTTTTCCTCTTGATTTCTGCCCTATCTCCACCAGTCACCCCACAAACCTTCCAAATACAGCCTTCCTCGCAGCTTTGGAGCTGGAAGAATTTATTGTTCTGTGGAAGTTGTGCTGTCATGGCAACTCAGGCACACAGCATTTTAATTGCAAGGCATAATGTATGTTTATGAAAATAATTAATAAAAATGCTAACAGGGATGTTCTTATTATATTAGCAGGATCTTTTGTACTGTGTTTCTCACTTGCTTTTTTGCACAAAATGAATTCAGTGGGGCAGGGTTTTTTGAAATTAATAATTTTACTGTTTTCATAATGAATTTTTTTGTTTTGTTTTGTTTTGTTTTTAAATCAGATCAGATGAAACATTGCTTTTTCAGTGTTTAACCTAGATATGTATGGTGGATTTTGGTTTTTATGGCATTTGTATCAAAATCTGTAAACAATATTTTATACCAAAGCAATGGAACTTGTGCTATCAGATGCATGCAATCCTGAAAACCCAGGCTTCGGGGCTGATAGGAATCTATGAAAAGGAAGAATAAACAGAGATTATTTTAAGTTTTGTATTATTCAAGCAAACTTATCTTACCTTCCAGTTACTGTTGCCTTTTTTTTGTTTTGTGCCAAGTGTTTGCCAGGTGCTCAGTGCGGCACCTGTGCTGCTGTGCCAGAGCAGCGTGTGACAGAGACTCCCTCTTCTCCCCTCAGTGCACCGTGCAGGACAGCCATGTTTTCATAGGATAACGTAGAGTTGGAGACACAGTGCTGTCGATAACTCGAAATGGAGGCATAATGCACTGTATGTAATCTGTGCTGGAGGTGAATTTTCTTATTTCATCTGATTTGACAGTCTGTTGTATGGTTGTTATTGATTTTTTTTTTTTTGACTGTAAGCCATGCACCAATTCTGTCTTATTGTGAGTAGTCAATATGGTTTGTTATGAAGTATTTTATATTCTTATATTTTTATTTTAAAAAGAGTTAAAGACAACCCAATAAAAATACAGGCTTTTTAGTTTTGAACTGAATGCAGCACTGGCATACTGATCTAGACATGGTAAGTCTGTTTAGTTATTCCACATGTTTTCCTCATTTCTCTCTGACCCTCAAGCGTGAAGATTTTTAATGCTGTACCTGCTAGTAAAGTGAAATGTCATCTAACTCATTACCATGATTTTTGCTGGGTATGTACAATATATGAATTTAAATGCTAATGAGTGGAATTTATTTTTTTTAAAGCTTGCCTTGTAAAGTTTCTTTTAAAAATAACAAAACTGAACAAGACTTCTTCCTTTAAAGATTAATAGTATGTGATACCAATTAAACATTATATTGGGACAGCAAAGCCACCTACGATTCAATTAAATATCTCTCTCTCTCATCATTTGCTACTAACTTTCTCAGGTGTTCACAAAATACTACCTCTATTGCGATACATTGTGCATTTAATGTGTGGCTTAATGATTTCATTGCTGTGTGATAGCTTTCAAATGGATGGGAAAACAAAAATACATTCTGCTCATTAAAGGGTTGTGTACCAAGTTCAACTTCATTAGTTTTGATTAGGACTGAGTCGATGCCATCTGTGCTGTCAGTATTGTACATCTTTCACAGAAAAGATGAGAGATTTGAAATCCAATTCTCTCATGGTGTATTGCCCTCTTATTTTGTGTGGTTTCGTACAAAATTAACTTGGCTGGATTCCATTTCTTTGTAGCTGAGCTTTTTATTTTTGGCTTCAGTTACCTGGCAGTGAAGTCTTTGGGCCAAGTTTTTGATCCTGTGTGCCTGACTGGTTACCATGTAAATTTTTTTAAAGCTTCAAGTGTGTTGGTTTCAATGCATTTTCAAAACTAAGAAATATTGCAGTATGTTATCACTATGCTTAGAAATACATTAAAAATACCATTGTCTGAGATAATACTGAAATACATTTAAAACTATTTAAAGGAAGAAAATAAGACAGTATTGATTGCTAGAGATGCAGACAACTTTCTTGAGTAGACAGCTAACTAGTGAAAGAAGAGTTGTTACGGCGAGCACTGAGTGAAGGTAGGAGGCACTTAGAACTCGTTACCGACTGTTAATAGATGTAATCAGCTACCAAGAGTCAGGAAAACCCTATCTCTTTATTGTTTACAGATGACTATTCCTATAGTGCTTCATAAGATGGAATTCTTTGGATTTTTTTTTTTTTTTAAGTGATAGAAGTGAATGTAACAGATACACAGGTAATCCGGGAGATTGTGTGTCAGACCTACTGACGAGTCATGCCAGGTCCTGCCTGAGCTCTCATTTTGGGAAGCAGCTTCTGTGCTAAGTGTTCTTTCCAGTACTTTCCGTTGCAAAGGTTCTTTAAACTTTGTCCTACATGAAATATTATGTGGCACAAAACTGCTGCTTTTTGAAAAGCTGATAGGTAGAGAGATCCTTGATAGCTTAAGCGGATCTAAATTGGGGCGGCTGCAGTCCTGACCTCTTGCCTGCCCCGTCTGACCGTTCCTACTTCCTCTGCTTTTCCACTGCCACTGGAGCTCATGTCAGCAGCCAGGAAGAGACATCAGGGAGCTGACCTGGATGGAAATTAATGATATATTTTCCTCTGGGGTAGCTGTGGCCTAGATTAGTTCAGTGTATGATCAGATAAGTGCTGGTACTGGCTTAAGGGAGTGAGTGGGGATGCATAGCCAAAGGGAGGAGCAGCACAAGGCTGTGGCAGCCTTAAGCCATATAGAGTGCGATTACTATGTGCTATAATACTGTGATACAGTATTTTAGAAGCGGATGGCTAATTGAGGCAGAGGTTAGCTTGCCCTTTGACTTGAAGTGATCCTCAGTATGTTTGATCCCCTTAATTTCAGATAGGATTATTATTTCTTTTTCAGGTTAAATTGCCATCTCTTGGCCTCTCAAAATTAGTTCTGAAGTATAAAACAGGCTTCTACAAGTTGTTGACCCTAGTTTTATTGAGTGACCATGCAGGTTGGAGACGCGCACTTTTCCTTAATGGCAATTATGTCATTGTAAATGAAAAGATTACTCTTCATCATTCATGTTACACACACCCCTTGAGGTCTTGAAAAAATTTAGTAGTTTTGGTGTCAAACAGTAACAACAGAATCCAGATGGTATCTTTAGTGACTTCAGTTGTCACTTGGTGCTCTCTCTAGTGTTAAAAACTTCTTAAAAATGTGAGTTTTAGACAATTCCTGGATTCAAAGAATGCCATTACTTCCATTTTATTTTGCCCAGCTGGAATAAATACCATACTCGGCTGTCTCCCTTTCTCTTTGAAGCGATGGGTGGTAACTGCCATTGCAGTCTCATGTGTTCACAGTGCTCAAGCTGTAATTGTTGCCTGTCCATTTGTAAGAGATTCTCTCCTCTTCTCTCTGGGACCCAGCTGTAAAATAAGTAGTAAGCCTAACGAAACATGAAGAATTATTGGCCTACAAATTAACAGTTAAATACTTCAGGGTTTGTTTTTTTCTTTTTTTTTTTTCCCAAAGATCCAGAAATACATGTTTGTTTTCTCAAAAAAACAACTCCAAAACATCATTGACATGTTTCTAGGTAATCCACTAGGAAATAAGTGGGAAAAATACCTTTGAAAAATGCATCTGCATTGCACCTGCAGTGAGAATAATGCACTTCACTCTGTATTTAAAGTGTCTGTTCAGTGTACTTTGAATGTAACATTCTTGTGTCAGTTACCAGTTTTCTATTATTTCATGAAGCTAGAGACCTCTACCAACTCTAAACACTGTACTTGGTTTACTACTTCACCCAATGATAATCACAGTGTCAGTGATGACTGGGAATGTTATCTTAACTCATACTAGTGTAGTTTGTGAGTGTTTTCTTCCTTATTCTTCTTCAGAGGTTTCCCAGTACAGTTTATTTCTCTCTTGCAAGGTTCCTCCTATCATTCTGTCAATTATTGATGAGGTCTGCTCTTGGAGCATTTGTTCATAATGAATAATTTCAAAGACAAATAAAAGACCCCTTTGCAAATTTAATGTATTGCCCTTTTGTAGTGTATTATATTGCTTTCTTGGAATGGTGCACTGGGAAAAACAATCCAAAGCAAAAGCTATTTTGTTTGAAGTTTTATGCATTATGTATATTTCTTCTATGAAGCTACAATAAATGACATATCTAGGATGACTAAGAATGATAGGCGATTGTGTGATTTGCAAATGGAATGACAAATACTTCTTTTCAGTTAGTGTTTTATATATTAGTATTTTGGTTTTATATGTTAAAGGACATACAAGCAAGAGAGGGTAGATCAGGAAGAATTACAAGAAATTCTATGCTTAGAAGTAAAAAAGCCTAGTATAACAAATAATCTGTAAAGGAAATACTTTATTTTGACAATGTGCCTTTTTTACTTTTTAAGTTATGATTGACTTATTTTCACTGCAAAGAGTAATATTTTCTCATGAATGTAATTACAATCTAAACTGTGGATTGATTAATTATATGATGGGCCTGAGAATTAGGGACAATCAGTGCTATCAGATTGCAGATCTTATTATTAAGAAAAAGTTTTGATTCCTGGCTGTATCATGATAGGTTGTTTTTTTCCTCTTTGTAGCCCAACCTAAAATGTGCTTCGTGGAGGAAGGAATAATCATTAGGTCAGCTGGGAAATACACTGAGTTAACATGTCTCCTGGTCATCATGAACCTGCAATTTTTGTGTGTGTTATCAGAGGAAATGTGGAAACAGCACCTGCCCTCTTCTGGGTCTGAGTTGTCTTTGAGGCTGAAATCAGGAGTACTAAATGTGTGGTGTGCCCTATCTTCTTTTCCCCCACCACTTCAATTTGTGATGAGCTCTTTAAACAGAGTATACGAAGTAACATAAGATAACTTAAAAATTACAATCATGATATATTAGATTTGATAGATCCCTGGAGTTTTAAACCTGGAACCTTACCTTCCCTGTGCTTTTCCCTATGCTTTCCCCCATGCTTTTTTTTTTAACTTTTCATGTCATTTAAATTTCCTTTTTTTTTTTTTTTTTTTTTTTTTTTTTAAACTGAAGTCAGTTCTTAAATCTAAAAAAGCAAATGAGAAGAAATTAGGTTCAAACAGAATTTTGTGGACAAGAAGGACCAACCAGTTTGGAAA